>JACSOB010000115.1:0-164640 GCA_019677175.1 Bombus sylvicola
AACAAACAAAATTAGAACAGGTAAAAATCCAAACAAACACCCTAGAAAATTATAGGAAAGTGATAAAAGAAATAAGGGGAAAAAATGCTATATACCACACGTACCAGCTCGAAACGGAAAGGAGCTACAAAATAGTTATAAGAGGATTACATCCAAAAATTAACACAGAAAAATTAAGTGATGAACTAGCAAGAATTGGCCATCAAATAAGAACAATAAACAATATGACAAGGTACGATACGAGGCAACCATTACCACTATTCTTAATAGAACTTGAACCCAAAACCAACAACAAGGGAATTTATGAAATCAAGAAAATTCTAAACACAATAGTAATAGTGGAACCACCACGCTACAAAAAAGATATACCACAATGCATGCGGTGCCAACAATACGGTCACACAAAAAATTATTGTAACAGAAGCCCGGCATGTGTTAAATGTGCAAAAAATCACTTAACAATACACTGCCCATACACAGGAAAAATAGAAGTTAGATGTTATAATTGTAACGGAAACCACCCAACCAGCTATAAAGGATGTGAAATCAGGAAACAACTACAACGTAAACTGTTTCCACCACTTCGCAATAGATCAGTCGATAACTACCAACAACAACAAAGTACAACGGATAACGAAGCAACATTGAAAGCACAAAATGAAATAAAAGCTATAAACAGAAACACAGATCCCAAGGAAACCGAAGCTACGCGCAAGCAACCCAAAACATTAGACAAGCAACGCCCATAAACAATCAGAGTCAAAGCAACAACACCGAAGACGCTACAGAAATCAAAGAACTACTAAAACAATCAATCGAAAACACCGAAGTACTTACAAAAATGATAAGCGAACAAAACACAGTCCTCAGGCAGCAAACGGAACAAATAACAGTTATGCTACAACTACTTAGAAACATGCTGAGCAAAAAATAAGAAATAAAAATGGACATGCTTAAAATAGCAGCCTGGAACTCTAACGGCCTACAACATAGGGCCCTAGAAACTAAAACATTCCTGAACAACAACAATATCGACATAATACTCGTTTCAGAAACACAATTCACTATAAAAAGTTATATAAAAATACCGTACTACACCATATATGATACCAAGCATCCCTCAGGAAAAGCACACGGAGGGACCGCAGTAGTAATAAAAAACGACATTAAACATCACTTAACAGCCAAGTTAGTAAGGAACATATGCAAGCAACCACCGTTACTGTACAAACTAGCAGCAACCAATTACAGTTGTCAGCAGTATATGTATCGCCGCGACACAAAATTACATCGCAAATGTGGGAAGAGTACTTTCGACACTTAGGTGACAAATATATCGCAGCTGGAGACTACAACTCAAAGCACACACTATGGGGATCAAGAATCACTACACCACGAGGTAGAACTTTGGAAAACTACATTAGAAACAATAACTTCAATATATTATCCACGGGAAGACCGACATACTGGCCGACAGACCTGAGCAAAATACCTGACCTACTTGATTTTGCAGTTACAAAGGGACTAAACGCAAATAAACTAAACATAGCACCCAGCCTTGAGCTTACCTCCGACCATACGCCCATAATAATTACATACAGAAACAAACCAATACTTTATAGCAATCCAGAGACACTATGCAACAAAACCACCAAATGCAAACTTTTAAAGAAATAAGCGAGAGCAAAATCAACTGCAACATCCCATTGAAAACACCTGAACACATCGATCATTATTTAATTATTATCATTATTTAATTATTTCATTCATGCAAAACGAAACCATAATTATTGAATTATGTTTCTCTTTGTAAAGATTATCCGTAGACTTCTTTAGAAAGTAATGCATAAAAAGGTATCAACTATAACTAATTTTCTATAACATTTAAAATATTTTTCCACTCATTAATTGTTGGGAATGTTAATCTATGGTAAATATATGGACTGCAAGTGTGACGATCCTGAAACATGGATACAATCAAAAAAGAAACAAATGAAAATGGGACAAACGAAGGACTGAATAAGACGAGTTCTCTCGAGGAATTCTACGCCGGTAGTGTGATCCTTGTGACTGGAGCAACCGGTTTCGTTGGAAAGGGTCTCCTAGAGAAACTGATCCGCATGTGTCCACGCATCGCTGCCATTTTTATACTAATTCGTCCAAAAACTAACGAAACGATAGAACAACGATTTAAGAAGCTCATAGATGATCCCGTTCGTAAATATATTCTTGTTCCTTTCAATATTTAAGGCAGTCAGGAGTCAAATTGATCAACTTTCTTTTCTGGAATTTTCGTTTTCAGATATATGATGGTATTAAAGCAAAGAACACCGCACTTTTCAACAGAGTTTATCCTGTGAAAGGTGACGTGAGTCTGCCGGATTTAGGTCTTTCGCGAGAAGATAGAAATATGTTGTTAGAGAAAGTAAACATAGTGTTTCACGCCGCGGCCACTGTGAGATTCAACGAGCCGTTACACGTGGCTGTTAATGTAAATACGAAAGGTACAGATCGTATCATCGAACTTTGGAACGAACTAAAGCATCCGATTAGCTTCGTCCACGTTAGCACCGCCTATAGTAATGCGAATCTACATGAGATCGAGGAAAAAGTTTATACGTAAGAATAAGTTATACGTAAACGTTGTTCCATGATTTACGAATATTATATTCATAATTATAGCGTGAAGAATACGTTCACTTATTATTGACTTTGCAGCACGAACTTGAAACCTTCAAATGTGATCGATATGTGTGACAAGGTCGAAAAAAAGGCGATCAACCGAATAGAAAAAGGGATTTTAAAAACTTATCCAAATACATACACATTCAGTAAGAATTTAGCAGAGCAGATTGTAGCAAGCAAGTGCAAAGGTCTACCAGTTGCGATAGTGCGGCCAAGCATAATTGGTGCTTCTCTGGAAAAACCATGTCCTGGTTGGATAGAGAATATTTCTGCATTAACAAGTATTTTCATAGATCTTTCCCAATAGTAATTGTTCAATACTCCTTACGTTTCCTACAAGTGGAGTTAATCGATTTGTTTGTGAATAGATAAATGATAAGATCTCCACTAGATCATCATTATTATAGCTCAAATTTGTTGTTGCTCACAATTACGAGAATTCTTACTAATCTATTTAGCGCCACATTTCTGGTAATCAAAAATCACAAATAATTTCTAAACTAATTTAATGTTACCAGGTACCTTTCTGCTAATCAGCAGAGGATGTGTAACAACGATGTGGAGTAGGAGAGATGCAAGAGTGGATATAGTGCCTGTCGATTTCGTAGTCGACGTGATAATATGTACTGCATGGCATGTCAGGCTACATCGTGATAATGGAGTTAAAGTATACAACTGCACGAGTAACGCATGCCCATTTAAGTAATATTTATAACGAATTTTTTTCAACTAATGTAATTCGATTGTTATTGTATCTCAAAAGACTCAGATTATTTAAGTAACGTGGATAATAGAAAAGCAAACAAACATGGCAGATCTCAATATGTCATTAGTTTAGAAAAATAGCGATACAATATAATATTTATTTCAATTCGGTAATATTTCCCGAGATACTCGTATTATAATGAACTTTGCTTTAAGTATAATTTTAGAAATTAATGATAATGTAAGTTTTTCAATTGACAAGGTGGGGTCCGTTGATAGATGCTATAGTAAAATGTAGCATAGAAATGCCACTGAACAATACAGTATGGTACCCAGGTTGTTCAGCCGTAGCTAATAAATATATTTACAGCGTTCGGAGTGTAATTCCGCATATTTTGCCTGCGTTCGTCATAGATAACTTTTTAAGACTCCGAGGTAGTAAACCAATGTGAGTATTCTACGAATCCCCGAACAACGAGAACAATCTTTCGGGGATAATCTCTGACTTCATCTATAATAATAATTAATAATGATATTTCAGAATGGTGAAACTTCTCAAAAGTGGCATTAAGCTATTCACATCGGTAGCAGCTTTCACCACGCACGAATGGACTTTCCAAAGGGATAACTGTTCCGACTTGAGGAGGAAGGTAAAAATGTTGAATGACAGCAATATGGTCAAAGTAGATTTAAGGGATATGGATTGGGAGAAGTATGTCGCAATTTACCTGATGGGAATTAGGAAATTTATTCTGAAACAAGACTTCAAGTCAACAGCCCGACAACGGTTATTAAGGTGCGTATAAAAGTATCTTCGTATACAAAAATAGATACTAATTTCAGTACATAAATTTTTGGTTATTTCAGGTTGTACTGGATACATCAGATCACCAAAATGTCCGGTATAACGATCTTACTATGGATAATATACCGTGTCGTTTACTGACTATTTGAACCTTATTTCTTCTGTTTAAATCAAAAACAATATAAATAGAATTTTATGAGAAGGGAACCATAAACCGTTTCATTTTGTCTTTTCACTAAATAAAACTATTTATGACATCGATCGATAAGGATGCATATATTTACACGCGAACAGCTTCTGATTTATAAACAATTCACACATGATATTTCGATCTGATCTAGATCTTCGATCTTCGTAACCATTATGTGTCTCTCTAGGTGTCGAATCTTAGATTTCTCGAATTATATTTAAATCAAAACAATAGTTGCTGTCACCAGAAATATTCGTTAAACTATTTCAATTAGTTCAATTCGCGTTCGTTAATTTTTGAAACAATATTGAAATCATTCCATTCAATCCTTTCTAATAACTATTTCTGATGTCAGCAACTACTGTTTTGATCTAAATATGATTCGAGAAATCTAAGATTCGATACCTAGAGTAACACGTAACGGTTTTGAATTCCAAAGATCAACACCAGATCGTAACATTTCTCTTCTTTACTTTTAATTTCGTCTAATGTACATTTAAGGCCACGTATTTATTGTTATGGATTTTGTTTTTAAATATGATCCCTCCTTACTTTTGGCATCTTTTTTCTTTTGCACGTGGAGAAATCCTCATGGGCACTCCGTTGCTGCTGATAAGCGGCAACAGCAGAGTAGTGTCGGACTCTTACCAACTAAAACTCCGATCTCAGCTGATCAACGAGGGAGACGAACATCGAGGAGTCGAGGCCATCCTCCCAAGTTGGGAGGCATGGAGGAGCACCCGCGGTATCCCACTGTCCTTCAGGAAGACCCAGGGGCTCACGGGACACGGCGTGTTCGGCGAGTACGTGATGAAAGTCGGACGCGAGACGACGGACATCTGTCATTACTGCAGGGAGGGCAGGGACACGGCGCAGCACACGCTGGAGTTTCGTCCGGCGTGGGAGCTGCCCCGCTGCACTCTGCGTCTCGTCATAGGCGTGAGATTGACCCTCTGGGCGATCGTAGAAGCGATGCTGAGCGGACCGCAGGCTCTCCGCCTCTTCGGCGAGCGAGCTATGCTCGTAAAGGAGCAGGCAGAAAGGCAGAGAAAGAGAAACTCTCATCCTTGCTGGGTAACGCGCTGGAGACGCAGCGGGACGTGACTAGAAGGGGGGGGGGGATGGCGTCAGGGGCAATGGCCACCACTGGTGCCAATACATTAGGACCGGCTCGATAAAGAGTCGTAGAGAATGCACTGGTAGTAATTCGCAAAGCCGAGACTACGGAGCATTCTTGTCACACGCGTAGACAGGACAACGTGGAGTTTCAGTCGGTAAGAGTCCGACACTGCTCTGCTGCTGACTGCAAGCACTATACCATGCCTAATAAAACAGCACAAGTAATTAGAATCATAACAGAGGAAACAAAAAACAATAAAGCACCAGGAATCGACATAATCAATGGTAAAATCTTGAAACACCTTCCCCCAGAAGCAATATGTTTAATCAAAATAATATTCAATGCAATTTTAAGAATACCATACTTTCCCAATCCATGAAAGCTAGCACAGATCATAATGTTACCTAATCCAGACCAAGACACACAGCAAACTGCATCCTACAGGCCAATATCATTACTTCCTGTGTTTTCCAAAATACTAAAGTACAAATTAAATAATAAGAAAAATACTGTTACGCCTTGGGACCTTCCACGTAAACCATACTCCATCCATCGGTCAAGATAATCACCAGATGTACATTCGACCAATCGCGGGGAGACGTTCGCGAGTAGAGACGTCAACGGGAGTCGTAAATTCCCGTTACGATTATAGCAATCGACACCACGAATTGATCGATCCCCTAATTTCCGTTGAGATAAGAAGGGGTGATTAAGTTTATATAACACTGTGGTTCACAGAATTATAAATTATGTATTTCCAACACTTAGATTACACTGTTAAGTAGAGATATAAAAATAACAACTGACCACACGAAGGTGAGAAAGGTATATTCGATAGAGCAGGGCTCTTACACTTTAGTTTGGTGTGTTAGTGGACTTAGCACTATAATGTATGGTAGAGGAAGACTTGACTCTCCTGAGGTCATAGGAGCAGTGTTGTGTTAGGAGTTCGCGTTAGACTCACTTTCGGGTGTATTCCCGGTCGAAGGATGTTGACTGTCCGAAGGATGAGGGATCAGTTATGAGAGGGCGAGAGCGTAAGCGCGAATCGTAGCTGCGAACTGAGACTTCCGAGGTTATTGACTGACTGACTGACGAAGGATCAGTCTAAGGATGTTGACTGTCCGAAGGATGAGGGATCAGTAATGTTCGGTGACGACGCTGTCGCGGAGGAAAGCTAAGGATGGGTGTGGCTAGCGCACGGGACCATCCGATTTGTTGGTGACGAATTTGCCTAAGAGAGTGAGGCAAATAGGATTAGTTGTGAGTTAGGAAAACGAAGGTTGTTGGACCTTGGAAGGTTCTTAATTGCCACCGATATAAAGTTGCTATTAGGAAGCATCGTACATGAGAAATCCCAAATTTTCCGTGCCCGGCCGTGGTAAACAATAGTCCTTTGAAGGTAATTTAGTAAACGATGTTTGTTCGGTCTGAGGGGCCTGAGCAGGCAACTTATTGGGATTTATAACGGGGACTTAAGGCTATTAAGGGTGTGCCGTTAGGATGAGCGGACGTCTGGTGACCGTCCGGCCCGCGCTGTATGACCTGGTCCAGGTAGAGGGTACGCGTCGTAACATTAGGTTTATTGAGGGTCGAAGTGACGTTACGCAGGCAGTTTGTTGTCCGGTCGCGAGTGCTGGCGTGCAGATGTTTTAGGCGGCGTAACACCAGATGTTTCAACATCCTTAGTCGGACCTGCAATAATCCAAAGATCCGTCATAAATTTTAGCATTTTTTACAATCAAGGCTGTTACACCGTGCGGCTTGCCATAGATCATGTTCTCAACCGTCGATCGCGGCACTATAGTGTCGCAGACGTATCGTCGCGTCTGCCCGGCAAATAAACATTGTAGTGGCAAGCGTATGGTTCATTAAGCACGGCGATTTCCAGAAGCGCCGATTCGTAGCCTTCATCTTACCTCGCGTAAAAGAATGTGGCGAGACCCGGGCGTAGTGGGGGGTCGCCTTCTAGAGAAAACAAGAACAATCGAAGGGCGGGCAGAACTTTTCGAGAAGTCAAACCGTCAACACATAAGACACGTCGCGCATTACACATCAATCAAACGCAGTTATATTTTGTTTTTTGTTCTATTTATATCTCTCTAGTTAATAAGGCATTCAAATAAACATTAATTTATTGTGTTAATTCTGTGAAATTCCATTAACCTACCCTTATTATCATAATCGAAATAAGGGGATCGATCAGTTCGTGGCGTCGATTATTTAATCGTAACGGGAACTTACAATTCCCGTTGACGCGCTATCTCGCGATCGCGTCTCTCCGCGAACGGTCGAAACAAAGGCTCTTAAATTCCTCAAGTATCATTTAAGTAACGAGAATTTACAACTCTCGTTGGTGCGTTCTATCGCGAACGCGTCACTCCGCGAAGCGGACGAACAAGTCTATCTTTACTGCGCGTGACGGTAAATCCATATCAATATATTTTTAATCGCATGCGCTCGGCATTTTAATTAGCATAGGTTATTTTTAAATGGATTCTGCACCCGGACACAGAATGGCGCACATGTGTTTATAGCCGATATCCACCAAGTGTGTTGTAGAACAATTATCTGCCTTGTGTTTCTCTGCATCTGTTGTTATGTGTTTTCTTTTGTGTCTATTTTCCTGTAATACCTATTTGTTTATTTCTCATCTCTGTGAATTCTGTGGAAGGCAATAATCTGAAAGAAAGAGCGGGAACAATACTCTTGATGTCGACAAGTGATGATTGCGACGAAAATATAACAAGCAAATGTCATACACTTGCGAATGTAACGCCTATCCTAATAGCAGAAGAAGGATTATCATCTACTAAAAATAAGCCTGCTATCGCGAATGAGATTCGTTGCGTGATGAAAAATGTAACAAGTTTTGAGTCACCATATTTCATCAAGACATCATTTAAAGGAGGCTTTTTTTAGGAGAGTGGAAAGATATTCGCAGTAGAGTACTCATCAATTTGATAAATTCAATACCACGACAGTTTCAAGCCATAATAAAATCAAAAGAAAATTTTCTAATAACAAGAGAAGGTGGCAATCGGTTAGACCATGATTTTGATATAACTTTGCAGATTTATAAAACAACACAAAATATTAGGCTCGTATCCTTTTTAGATGTGGCAGCTCACGTTTGAAAGATGAAACCATTCTCTAAAGTTCAAGCCCTAAGAGGTTATTTCAGAATCAGTTAAACACAGATAAAAATTTGTTAATACAAATTTCATGATTTCCAGCGTATTGAAAGAAACCGCTCCTATTAATAACAAATTTTCAAAATTGTTTGAAGAAATTACATTAATCATGTTCATTTGAAAAATTATGGTAGCAATACATATGACAAAAAAAGTTGTATTTTTTGTTGAAAATTGTGGATCTTGATAGCCGAAATAATGTTATAGGAACGCTAAATTTACACTTGGAGTTAATATTAGAATAGTTATATATTTGTTTTATGGACGATTTCTAAGATAGTCATCGATACACGCTTGCACGCGTCTCAGCACTTTCTTCTATACCCGACTGTTATCCGACTGAACAGTTTACATCCATCTGTTTTCAAAACGCCGCGCACACTCATACCTCCGCATACTGACACCCACATACAAGTATCTCTACTACGCATTTAACCCAGTCCAGCACACAAAATTATACATATTTCAATATTTTTATTATCAAATCCTTCAAATTATATCATGCAGTCTTTCGCGAACCCGAATCTTCATATTTGCTGATTGAGGATGTTACGGCATTGATTATATGGCACAAAAGCGTAGTTGGAACTTAAGTAGCATCCGATGTTAGAAGTTTCGCCAAGTGCCATAGCCATTTGGAGTGTTTGAATTCGAAGAACTTTTTAAAATTATAAGTTTTTTTCTGGTATTCGCCGATAATCGATTTAAAATATTTTATGTAAACACTTTAGCGAATATGCATCAGTAAAGGCGATAATTAATCTTATTTTTTTAGGAACACATGGCCGATTTAATCTTTGATAAGGATTTAAATGCCGTAATATTATTTTCTGGATCGCCAAGTTTTTCACTTAGTTGCTGAAAATATATTGTGAATAACGCCAATTTAAGGAGTAGAACGAGTAGTTTGTGAACCATATATCCTTGTGCTTGGCTTCATTTCCTTACACAAACGAAAATATGTCAGCTCGAGCAACATAGTGCAGAACGATTCCAAATGAACGATGCATGGTTAGTAGCTTACAAGTCGTAGAGAAGAAGATTATGGGATTCGCAGACGTAAATCATTCTGCGAGACGTTTTTTAAGGAAAATCATAGATTGAACATCAAATCAGCATGCTCATTAAAATCCGTAACGTCATATCGTAAGTGGTGTTTTCGAATAGAGAGGATTAGTATTTCCTCTGAACTTTCGCCTGCATAAATAATTAATAAACAAATGAACATGTAATCAATTTTTTTGCAAGTTTACACATCGTAGGAAAATCACACATGTGGCAATACGCTGTCTTGTATGAATCACACACAATTTCTGTACAAATCATTGACTACTTATATTGCCATATTCACATACATACACATGAAATAAAACCCTACATCCTATTTATATCTAACTTAAATAGAAACCTACCTACTACTTATTATGTGAAATAATATTTTATCCAGCATGAATATCACATTTAGTCTCTATTTCGTTGATTGTATCATATATTTTAACGCCGACTGGTCAAAAGAACGACAAGGTTTGTGAGTAAACAACTTGAGAATCAAAGTGAGCCTTTAGAACTAACGAAGAATTCTTAGAAAAGTTTTACTTTAGAATTATTTTATTTTAAAATATATTTATTTTCTATCATCATTGTTTATTTCTCAGTAGACTTTTCAATGGTAAATTATTATTGTTAACGAATAACTATCTCGTAACATTTGTTTGTTGGAGAATGAAAGAAGTTTTTGTCATTATAATGTTGACATTATAATGGAAAAATGTTCATATTCAGTAAGCAGATGAATTGCTTACAGCTCTGAAATCATGTGCGTATAAATACCTGCATTCTTATTAAAATTTTATAGAAAAAATAAACAATGTCATAAATGGATTTATTTAGAAAGGAGACGAATGAAAAGACAAAGTGAAAAGGATGATAAATCCCTTCCTCATAAAATTGTATTTATATTCCTTTGGTTTTAAACAGAAGAAATTACGTTCAAATAGTCAGTACACGATACAGTATATTATCAGTAGTAAGATCATTATACCGCATATTTTCGTGATCTGATGTATCCAGAACAGCCTGAAATAATCGAAAATATATGTATTTACATTAGATCCTATTTTTTTATGCGAAGATACTTTTATACGCACCTTGACAATCGTTGTCGGGCTATTGAGTTAACGTCTTCTTTCAGAACAAATTTCTTAATTCCCATCAGGTAAGTTGCAACATACTTCTCCCAATTCATATCCCGTAAATCTAGTTTGACCATATCGCTGTCGTTCAACATTTTTACTTTCCTCGCTAAGTCGGAACAGTTATCTCTTTGGAAAGTCCATTCGCGCAACATGAAATATTGTAGCGATGTGTACAGCTTATTACCATTTTTTAGAAGTTTCATCAATCTGAAATATCATTTTTAGTTATTATTACAGATGAAGATATAAGCTATCCCCGAAAGATTGTTCTCGTTGTTCGAGGATTGGTAGAATACTCACATTGGATTACTACCTCGGAATCTTAAAAAGATATCTATGACGAACGCAGGCAAAATATGCGGAATTACACTCCGAACGTTGTAAATATATCTATTAGCTATCATTGGACAACCCGGGTACCATAGCGTATCGTTCAGTGGCGTTTCTATGCTACATTTCACCATGGTATCTTTCATCTGACCCCATCTTGCGAATTGAAATAATTACATTTGTACAATTAATCGAATTACGCTTCAAGTAAAGTTCATTACTATCCGAGTATCTCAGGAAATATTATGCAATTAAATGAGTATTACATTACATCACTATCTTCCTAAATTAACGTATTGAGATCAAAATTGGACTTTAGTATTCTACGTTTGTGTGCGCTTCTATTGTCCACGTTACTTAAATAAACTGAAACTTTTGGAATACTCCAACAATCGAATTACATTAGTTGAAATATATTCGTAAGAAATATTACTTAAAAGGGTATGCGTTGCTGGTGCAGTTGTAAACTTTAACTTCATGATCACGATGTAGCGTGACATGCCATGCAGTACATATTATCGTGTCGACTACGAAATCGACAGGCACTACATCCAATCTTGCATCTCTCCTACCCCGTACCGCTGTTGCACATCCTCTGCCGATTAGCAGAAGGCCACCTGGTAACATTAAATTGGTTTAGAAATTATTTGTGATTTTGATTAGCAGAAATGTACCGTTAAATAGATTTGTATGAATTCTCGTTGTTGTGAGCAACAACAAATTTAAACTATAATAATGATGATCTAGTAGAAAGCCTCTCATTTAGCCTCTAACAAACTAACCAATTAACTCCACTTTTCTGAAATGTGACGAGTATTGAACAATTATTGTTGTTACGTCGGACGTGCCTCTACCTAGACCAGTAATTACACCGCGGGCCAGACGGAAACCAGAGGTCCGCTCATCCTTACTGCGTACCTTCAGTAGTCTTAAGGACCCATCATAAATCCCAGTAATTTGCTAGCTAAGGTTCTTCAGACCGAACAAATATCTTTTTTCCAAATTATATTCTAAAGACTATTGTCTACCACGGCTTGATAAGAGAAAATTAGTTTTTCTCACGTACGATGCTTCCTACTGGCAACTTTCCATCGAGGGCGGCTAAGACCCTTCCTAGTCCACCAACCTTCGTTTATCCAATCAGAAGCAATGTATACTGCCCTCTCTTTCCTGACCAAAAAATGTCATGAATAAATCCGATGGACCCGTGAGCTAGACACACCCATCGCTAGCTTTTCTTCGACACAGCATCAGCACTCAACTTTACTTCTACACCGCTAGAAAAGTCAACTTTACCTCTTCTACAACGCTAGCAAAGTCTAACTCACATCAACTATCTAAGTCGGTTCTAGGGATTATCGAACATTCACTTCCTCTATTAAGTACCCTCTAGTGCTACGCCCACTAACTTAATAAATTCAACTACAAGTATTAACTATTCAACTATATATCTTAACGGAAATCAGGGGATCGATCAACTCGTGGTGTCGATTATTATAATCGTAACGGGAATTTACGACTCCCATTGACGTATTTCCTCGCGATAGCGTCTCCCCGCGATTGGTCGAAAATACAATCGTTGAAGAAGATTTCTGAAAATACCTGTTATTGCAGAAATATTCTCTAGCCAACCAGGACATGGTTCTTCCAAAGAAGCACCAATTACGCTTGGCCGTACTATCGCAACTGGCAGGTGTTTACTCCTGTTTACTACAATCGGCTCCGCTAAATTCTTACTAAATGTGTATGTGTTTGGATATGTTTTTAAAATCCTATTTTCTATGCGATGCGTGGACACATGCGGATCAGTTTCTCTAGGAGACCCTTTCCAACGAAACCGGTTGCTCCAGTCACAAGGATCACACTACCGGCGTAGAATTCCTCGAGAGAACTCGTCTTATTCAGTCCTTCGTTTGTCCCATTTTCATTTGTTTCTTTTTTGATTGTATCCATGTTTCAGGATCTTCACACTTGCAGTCCATATATTTACCATAGATTAACATTCCCAACAATTAATAAGTGGAAAAATATTTTAAATGTTATAGAAAATTGGTTATAGTTGATACCTTTTTATGCATTACTTTCTAAAGAAGTCTACGGATAATCTTTACAAAGAGAAACATAATTCAATAATTATGGTTTCGTTTTGCATGAATGAAATAATTAAATAATGATAATAATTAAATCACTTTACTTTATGGCAGATTTTCACCAAAAAAGAGGTATTCAACGCAATAAATTCAGCTTTTAATGTGGCTGTTCGTTAATTTGCATTATTATACATTGCTCCATGAAACGATACCTTTTTTAATCCTTCGAGTATTAGTTTAAACAATATTTATGTAGTTTCCTTTGCCTTTTTCATTTTTTATTTTAGGTGTATGTATGTGAATATTGTAATATGCAGTGGTCAGTGATTTGTGTGGAAAATGTGTGTGGTTTATGCGAAACAGTATTCGATTATATTTAGTAGCACCCGAAGAATGCTTGTTGCGTATGTGATTTTTCTGTCCCCACCCGTGAACGCATGCTTATTTGGAATCTGTATAAACATATTTTATATGTGCTCCGCATTCATTATTTCTTTATGTGTCGTTATAGATTTCTATGAGTAGACGGGTTTAATCTGCAATTGATGATTTTTCTTAGAAAACGTCGCGCAGGATAGTTTGCATCTCCGAACGTCATAGTCTTCTTCTTTACGATTTGCACGAGGTAAGACGTTGCCCATCTATCGTTCGTGTGAAACACAAAGCGCAATTATCTTGTTCTCCATTTTCATCTTAGTTTAACTTCAAGATTGTGCTATATTTTTATATTATCATAATTGTGCCTATTATATTGCATTACGTTCTACGTCTTCTAGTTTTCTAATTTGTTTTCTGCTTGATCTTTACAATACCAAGCCTTGTGTTTCAGAAATTGCTGTTTTATAGAAATTTGATACGTTAAATACTGTACACATATATATGTCGGAGATGAAAGGACACCGAAGCCTTCCCTTTGGAACATTGGGAAAATCCTCTAACATTATAATCTAGATTCTAATCATATCCGTAATTAAGCAACTGTCGTCATTCAATCCGATTGTATTTTTTTTTATTTAGTTGTTTACATTCACAATTTGTTCGAATTGGACATTTGGTAGAATTTTTTGGCTGTTTGATTATCATGTGCGTGGCTACCCCCAGCGGGGTACCATCTTCGTGTTTGTTAGGTTATATCCTTTGTGAGATCTGTTGAGTGTTTCCTTTTTAGTCTTCCTTCTATGCGTGATGTGTTGATCGTTTCCGCTGCCTTGATGTCTTTTACTTCAGAGTATGTGTCCTTGATTTTTACTACGAAGGTTCTGCTGCTTAAGTAGGATTTAATTAAATGGTATATTTGCTCCGGGATTTGTTTTCTGATTGATTGTAGAAGGCTTTCATAGTTTATCTTGTCAAATGCTTTCTCGATGTCCATAAAGAGGGCTGTGCAGTATTGTTTGTTACAAGAAACTTGAACTATAATAATGATGATCTAGTGGAGAGTCTCTTATTTATCCTCTCACAAACAAATCGATTAACTCCACTTTTAGGAAATGTATGGAGTATTGAATAACTACTACTGGGAAAGGTTTATGAAAATACCGGTAAATGCAGAAATATTCCGTATCCAACCAGGACATGGTTCTTCCAAAGAGGCACCAATTATGCTTGGCCGCACTATCGCAACTGGCAGATGTTTGCACTTGCTTGTTACTATCTGCACTGCCAAATTCTTACGGAATGTGCATGTGTTTGGATCAGTTTTTAAAATTCTTTTTTCTATTTGGTTGATGGACGTTTTTCCTAATTTGTCACACATATCGATCACCTCTGAAGGTTTCAAACTCGTGCTGCAAAATCAATAATATGTGAACATATTCTTCACTCTACAATTATAAATATAATATTCGTAAACGACGGAACAACGCCTGCGTATAACTTATCCTTACGTATAAACTTCTTCCCTGATCTCATGTTGATTCGCATTACTATAAGCTGTGCTAACGTGGACGAAGCTAATCGGATGCCTCAATTCGTTCAAAAGTTCGATAACACGAGCAGTACCATTCGTATTCACATTAATGGCCACGTGTAACGGCTCGTTGAATCTCACAGTGGCCGCGACGTGAAACACTATGTTTACTTTCTCTAACTACACATTTCTATTTTCTCGCGAAGGACTTAAATCCGGTAGATTCACGCCACCTTTCACGTGGTAAACTTTGGTCAAAACTGAGGGATGTTTCGCTTTGATGTTGTCGTAAATCTGAAAACAAAAAAACACCAGCTCAATTCCAGAAAAGAAATTTAATCAATTTGGCTCCTGACAAGCTTAAATATTGAAAGAAGCAAGAAGAATATTTACGAACGGGATCATCTATGAGCTTCTTAAATCGCTGTTCTATCGTTTCGTTAGTTTTTGGACGAATTAGTATAAAAATGCTAGCGATGCGTGTACGCAGTGATGCATCAGTTTTTCCAGTAGACCTACTCCCACGAATCCGGTCGCTCCAATCACAAGGTACCCACTACCGGCGTTGAATTCCACGGGAGCGAGTTCGTCTTATTTAATCCTTCATTGGTCCCATTTTCATTCGTTTCTTTATTGATTGTATCCATGTCTCAAGGTCTTTACACTTTCAATTCTAATATTTGCCATAGATTAAAATTTATAGATATTATATTTGCCATAGATTCCCGACAAACAGTGTTTAGAAAAAGTAAAGAATTATGTGACTTAACAGGCAAGAAGGTACGGAATCCATAGATATTTAAAGGAACTGTCAAGCAATTTTAATCTGTATTTGAATAAATGAAATTTCATATGAAAGTAATTTTTCCCACACCCGAGCCGTATTGTGTCCCTGTTAGTTTTGATACCGGAGGCTCTACTGTATTTCAGATTACCTGGTTGAAATTTTATTGTCACAGCAAACTGATGAATGTGATAATGTAAATGAGAACTGCGGTAAATAAAATCAACCAGAACATTTAACATCCTTACATGTTATATGACATATATTATATCTACATTTTTATTATAATTTTCACATATCCTGTAATTTTATTATGTACGTATGTATGTATATATTGTTATATATTATATCTGTCATTGCATACATATATATGTGTAATATGTTTTTATATCATCATGCCTATGTATGTACATTATGTACTACGGCATTTAGTTTTGTAATTTGTTTTCTGCTTGATCTTTATAATACCAAGCCTTTTATAGCACAGGTTGTTGTGACATAGAGATTTAATACGTTGAGTATTGTACACGCACATTTATATATAGTATAAAAGTGAAGAAAATTGATATAATCAACTAATAACAATTTTATAAAAATACTGAACATAAAGCTCTTTTAACTCACAAATGTCTATGAAACGATGTTTATATTGTTATTCGAAGAGATATTTTGACACAGCATCTAAATAATTAAAAAGTATAATTCTAAAGAATGTGATCAATATAACAAGAGAAATATATTTTATCACCATGTAGAGTATTTTGCTTAAATTTAATAAAATAATTGCGTAATAACATACTCCCTCTACTGCCATTTCATCGTTTCTTTTAAATGTTATCAATTTTATGTATGTACACTTCAGTTCATTTGCGTATATTTCAGTTTATTTATTAAAAACAAGGGATCTTACCAGTTAAAATGTAAAATGCCTGAAATATCTCGCATGGTTAATGTTGTCACCGCGGAGAGCATTTTCAATTTTCGTAAACGCGAGAGTCGAAGCAAATCTTAACAATATCTTATGAAAATCCGTTCCTAAACTCAATTCTTGACAAAAATTAACCGATGTCTCACGCAACTATCACGCGAAGGCGAATGTTCCGATTGCCTCTACTAACTGGTTGTAAATTATTGAAAAATCGCAATAATGAACCAGTTTTACTGTGTATAATGTAAAATACAAAATGTTTGAGTATTCAAAAACTTCGTTTGAACTATTGTAGTAATTAATGACCCGGTGATATTTTTGATATATACGATAGTGGTAATAATGAATGACTTAATGAAAGAATAGGGAATAACAAGGAACCGTCTGTTACCTGATACTATTTCCACTGAGTATTACCAAAGATCGAACAAATATACGACTTCACGATAGTGGATACCGACACGTCTGTTGTAACGTCGTCCAGAAGCCAGGAATCCGCGGACCTCAGGATATGCATATAACACCTGGTCATGCGATAGCGATGAGAATAGACAGTAGCCGAACTCCCACCCGTGAGATATATGAATCATAGTGAGTTGGTAAGTGTTACGTCACGTAACACTACCTAGACCAGGCCACACACCGCGGGCAAGATGGCAACCAGATGTCTTCGGATACTTACTGCGTTCCCTCAATATTCTCAAGTATCTGCCATAAATCTCAGGAATTTCCTAGTCGAGGTCCTTCAAACCGAACAAATATCTGTTTTCCGTACCAATTCTAAAGACCATTGTCTACTACGGCTTGACAAGGGAAAGTTAGTTTTTCTCACGTATGATGCAACTTTCCTCCCACTAGCCACTTTCTCTCGAGGGCTGCTAAGACCCTTCCTAGTCCACCAACCTTCGTTTTAACCAATTTACAACGAAGCCTATTTCCCTCACTCTCTTAGCCAAAATCGTCACCTACAAATCCGATGATTCCGTGCGCTAGACACACCCATCCTTAGTTTTCCTCCGCCACGGCATCGTCTCCGAACATCACTGATTTTCCATCCGTCGAACAGTCAACATCCTTAGACCGGGATACACCCGTAGATCAGTCACTCATTCATTATATATATACGCACCAGCGTAACTGTTTCATTTACAAGTTGTGAGAATAAACTGTGATATAACTTACTATACCGTGTTACATTCAATTAACCACCTCTGTTATCTTAACCGAAACAGGGGAGCGACTAATTCGCGGCGTCGATTAACCTAATCGTAGCGAGAATTTACGCCTCTCGCTGACGCGTTTTCCTAGCGACCGCGTCTCTCCGCGAACGGTCGTAACAGTAAGGATCCCAGTCCTTTAGTCAGTAAGTCTGTCTGTATTTTGCTATTGAAGTGTTACTTCGCCTTGTGAATAAAGTATACGAACGGGCTATTGTTAATTCGCCCCTTTTTATATATATATGTCGGAGATGAAAGGAAAATCGGAGCCTTCCCTTTGCAATTTTGGGAAAGTCTTCTAATGCTTTAGCCTGGATTTTATCATAGCTGTAATTGGGCGGTTGTTGTCATTCAGTCTGATTGTAATTGTTTGATATTTGTGATAGCGAAAGTGGGTTCGAGGTGACAACTGGTCGCCGAACGTAGCCACGGTCACGGGATATACGTTTTGCCTGACGAAGGTGTGGATCGGTTGTATAGTTCTCCCTAGAAATCACATAGAATTGTACTTTGGAGATGTCGATATAATGGGACACACGTTGTATTAGGAACCATCTCCAGACAGAAATTGCCTAGCAACGGCATTTGGATCTTTCTCGATGCTTCCAAAGAGTATACAACAAACCCTTGGCAGAAACTGCCTAGCAACGGCGATTGGAACCTTCTCGATGCTTCCAGCGAGCATATAAGAAACAAATGCAGTCGTACAGCGAGAAAGATTTTGATGAGATATTCATTCGTGTGATCGCCTTGGAAAGTGTTACATCGAGGAATTTACCGAGTGTCTCAGCAATCGTATTTTTTTGTGTTTGAAATTATTCTACGCATAGTAAATAGTTATCCCGTTGACCGTGGATTCGTTTGAACCCAGGAACATTGTTAATAGCGTTAATTAAGTTCATTATTCGTTAAACTTGTTATTCGTAAAACCTATTATTCGTTAATCTCATCATTCGTTAAACTTATTCTCCGTAAAACATATTATTCGTTACCCTTATTATTCGTTAAACTTATTATTCTTTAATCTAATCATTAATTAAGCTTATCGTTTGTTAATCTTATTATTCATTAAACTCAATATTCATAATATTTTGTAAAATCTTGTATATACGCGTAAATGTAATCTCTGTTTCGTAAAACGATGGTTAATTCAAACGAAGAATCGTTACGCGCCTTAAATTCTAATGTTAATACTCGACATATATATATTACCTCGTCATATATTACGTGACATTTTGGCGATCCTGCCAGGATCCATTCGGTTCAGTGTAAACGAAATCACGATTTCGGCGTACGCGCATCACTGAAGATTGAAGGATCAGCGGACCTTTGCATAGATCAGCTCACATTGCGTGAAAACGACTTCTACGAAAAGCAGACTACGGTCATCACCCAAAACTGAAACTGGTCAGAGCAACATTCACGAAAGGAAAGATACCCAGGTAAAGAACTGGATTCTTTTTAAGCACTATCGTACTCGTTGCAACAGTTTCAATAGTACAGATTCCAACGACAGTACAATAACCACTATGAACAAAAGATCAAAAGACACATCTTCTGCTAGCTCTATGGCTACAGGTGTGGATCCAAATATTCGGGCCATACTAGACGCTATATAAAAACAAAAAAGTAAAGACACGAACTAGCTTTGAGTAACTTGTATAAACTAATACACGATGAAAGTCAACAACGCATTAGAGAGATTGAACTCTTAGGTAGGAGTCTAGCTTAACTACGAGTAGGAATTCAGTCAGTTTCCACATCTGAATTTAACTCCATTATAACTGAAGACGCTAGTGCCAGCATTATTCAAAAAAGGCGACCACCTGTTCCTAAAAAGACCGAAATAAAACCTAACGAAACGGACAATGCGGACAGTGAAGAAGAATGCGTTAGATGTTTGTTCTACGTTTGAACACTGTTTCTGGAACGACAATACGTTCAACGACTAGGTAACAATCGACAATTTATTCACCCAATTATAGATGAAGAGAATTTTGTATTGCAAGCGATTAAAACCAATATTAGCTCGATTTACGTTTCCCAAATTGTAATGGGAAATTTGTGAAAGGTTCTATTCCAGATGTTTCGTTCAGTTGTATTTGCATTAGCTTGCAACATAACGTTCACACCGAGGTCTGTCCTCGAAATGTTTTACTAAATCATACTTCCTTCAAACACAAAATAAACAGAACAATAAAACGCGTTACATACTGTAATATCGGAAAATATTAGAGATGTAGTTTTTGTCCGATTAATTACAATTTATTAATAATTGATTGAATATACAGATATAAATTGGACAGAAAACAATATTTATTTAACGGAAAACTAAATGTAACGCTCGTATTTATTTCAAATAACCTTGCAGCTATTTGGCAACTCTCGTCACAACGAATCTAACACGCTCTCTCTCTCTCTCTCACTAGCAACTCTAACAACTCTACAACACTGATAACTCGCTCAACTCTAACGACTCTACTTTTCGACGACTCGATTAGCTCTCTCAACTCTGCTTTTCGATGTCTCGATCAACTCTCAACTTCACTTCTCAACGTCTCGATCAACTCTGATTCTCGCAACACACTCGCTTTTCGATTCGCACACACCCTGACCTTTCGGTCGTCCCGCCCTAGAAACACGTAACCGTCCTTCTTGTCTAACGTTGTCTATTGTTTTTCTCATACCTATGTAAGAACTAGGTGACTTAGGTCACATAGGTGCTCTTAAATGTAAACGAACCACAGAAAGACGACGTACACGGTTTTTTCTATTTTCAACCGACCTCTAATTTAAATTATTTACGATACTACACTCGGCCTTTCCTGACAATCACATCTGCCCTCAGATGTGCTCATCATCGCTGCTCGCACTAGGTATCGGTCATTTCGTAGGACTTTTACTTTTAGTTAAGGAACTTCGGATACAGCTTTAGCCCGGGACCGCCCTGCTTCCTCTCGATCACCACTAGATCTCCCGTCCTGTATGCTGTCGCCTTCTTGCGTCTCTTGTTATACGTCCACTTGTCTCGGGCTTGGATCTCCTCGATCCGTCTCTTTGCATATTTCCTTGCGTTCTTGCTCGATGCTCATCTCGAGCCTTAACTTCGCCTGCTCGAGCAACTGCACCTGGTCAGCTAAGTCGTCCAACTCTTCTTCCTGATCCTTTACTCTTTTCTCCAGCTCATGCTTCGCTTTCTTCAGCTGTGCTACTTCCTCCTCCGTTTTGCCACCAAATGTTAATTCCTCAAGCTCTTGGCCCAATGTCCGCAATCTTTCTTCCTTCAATTCGATTTCCAATCTTGCGTCACTAAGGTTCTGTTCTATGGTAAACTTCTCCGCGATCGCGATTTCTTTTTCTCTAGCTAATCTTTTACGTTGCGCTTTCTCGTGCCGTAGATCGTTCATTAAATTCTGAGTTTCTGAATCGAATTTGCGCTGTTTCTTTTCCAGAAGATTATTCCTAGCTGTCTGTTCTTCCAACAGTAGTCTCAAGTCGTGCATCTCGCCATTCAGTTTTTGCACGCGTCGTTTCCATTTTCCAACAACCCGACGTTGTTCCTCGACTTCTTCGTAAGCATCAGCTAACTTCTTCTCCAATTGCTTCTTAAGTTCAACCAGTTGCTCAAGATCATCCTCATGTTGCTGGGCACTTATTACATTCCCAAACTCATTCTTCAGCGCCTTTTTTAATGTTGCCCAGGACTTCGTGCATCGTTCTAGTCGCACGAAGGCTCGAGCGGAGCCTGTGAGCAATCTCCTGGCATAGAACACCATGTGGGCGTCTGACAAACCCCACATTTCTGCCATTTCCTCGAAGTCTTTCACCCACTGGTTTACACTCAGCAGATCATCCCCGCTGAATTTTTCTAATGAGTCTTCTACGTCTTTAAGACTCAACATCGAACCGACGCATACCTTCTGGTGATACTCACCGCGGTCCTGATACACCGCTCGCGTGCCTTGTTTATCGTCCTCGCCTTCACTTTCGTCGGAGCTCTCTTCTTCCGACGATACCTCGTTTCCTTCTAGGGCCGCCTGTAGCCGCGCGCGTAGTTCGGATTTTCTTCCCGTTACCTTCAAACCCAAGCTAGCGAGACGCGCTCTCAGCTCTTTCGTCCTCAGCTTCTCGAGGTCTTCCTCTCCCTCTTGACTGCGTTCGGCTCTTTGCTTGCTTCTTAGATCTCGTTGGTTTGTTGGCTCTTCGCCACGCCTCGAATCCTTAGGGGTAGATCGGCCAGGCTTGCATGCTCTGTTCAACCTGGCAACCAGCACTGATCTCGCACCGGATATAGGCAGATTCATCTGTGCGAGCTTACTCCTCAGCTCCTCCAGCGTCAAATCCTCTTCACCTGACAATCGTTCGTCTTCAACGTTTGCCATTTTTATTCTTTTTCTACTCTAGCACAAATAGCTCCGTTAAATCGTGTCGTTCTCTGTCTTATTCAATCCCGGAGGGGCCCCCACTTGTAATATCGGAAAATATTAGAGATGTAGTTTTTGTCCGATTAATTACAATTTATTAATAATTGATTGAATATACAGATATAAATTGGACAGAAAACAATATTTATTTAACGGAAAACTAAATGTAACGCTCGTATTTATTTCAAATAACCTTGCAGCTATTTGGCAACTCTCGTCACAACGAATCTAACACGCTCTCTCTCTCTCTCACTAGCAACTCTAACAACTCTACAACACTGATAACTCGCTCAACTCTAACGACTTTACTTTTCGACGACTCGATTAGCTCTCTCAACTCTGCTCTTCGATGTCTCGATCAACTCTCAACTTCACTTCTCAACGTCTCGATCAACTCTGATTCTCGCAACACACTCGCTTTTCGATTCGCACACACTCTGACCTTTCGGTCGTCCCGCCCTAGAAACACGTAACCGTCCTTCTTGTCTAACGTTGTCTATTGTTTTTCTCATACCTATGTAAGAACTAGGTGACTTAGGTCACATAGGTGCTCTTAAATGTAAACGAACCACAGAAAGACGACGTACACGGTTTTTTC
Source organism: Bombus sylvicola (assembly GCA_019677175.1). Lineage (NCBI taxonomy): Eukaryota > Metazoa > Arthropoda > Insecta > Hymenoptera > Apidae > Bombus > Bombus sylvicola. Next base: position 23,175 of record JACSOB010000115.1, read on the forward strand.
TATTTTCAACCGACCTCTAATTTAAATTATTTACGATACTACAATACGTACTTTCTGACCGATCCAACATTTCTTTCTTTCTTTCGATTTCATTGTTTACAGACGCATCAATCAGTGTAACAGACTATTAGCAATTCATTTTATCATAAATGAAATTTTATATTAATTTGTGTATAAACTTAGCCTGTCATCTAAATTTTGGCAGTCGTAATATTTGATCAAGAATTTTTAAATTATCATTTTTAGAAAAGGGATCGATATTAAAATTTGATGTACCAGCAAACAAATTGTTGCGGTATAGAATGTAGAAAATAATGGTCTATAGTAATTCTTAAGGACAAAAATATTAACGTTTAAAAAATTCACCTTATTATTTGTCAAACAATTATTTATATAAGAAATTAGGAAATTACAAAATTACAAGTTACAAATGACAAACCTGTTACAGGATACTCTAGACGAAGTAGTCTGCAGTAATTCCCAAGGTCTCAACATGATATTCGTTGCAATATTCACTCCATTATTTAGAAATAAAAAAAAACAAATTTGTACTTACCGAGTATTCTCGAAAGTACTTCATTAAACAAAGATCGAGAAAGACTTAACTGAGAAGGGAAAACAATTACCGAAAGGAAATAGGAAGCGAGAGAAGCGTCGCCGTATACAAGAAATCTGTTCTTCCGTTGAGCTCCTTTAGCGCGGTTAGTTTCCGTTCTCCAATTGACTTTTAGTCGTGTGTGTTTAGCGAAACGGCAAACAGCTCTTAGCTCTGTTATTGTCGCAAACCTTCCTTGTGCGTCCTTGCGTTAGGAGAACGTTGTTTTTTGGCGACATAGCGTATCACAGGAACCGCGCGTGTATAATCCCATTATCCTGCAAAGGTGGAAGTAATTTACGTGGTAGAGTAGTGGCGAAATAATATACTTGTTGCGCTGTTTGTGTTACGTATACGTGTTCAGCTGATCAATTTAACACACATTTAGTATCCAGTGTCGTAAAAAGTACTTTCATTTCGGTGCTTACGAATGAATGTTATTTCTCAATGGACGAATGTCCTGTGTTCCGTGGACGAGATATTAAAATCTAAAAAAAAAAAAAAATACAAGAAAGGAAGGAAAAAGGAAGAAGATTATAATACTTTTACGTTTACATAGTTTACGAAAGAATATTTGTAATTAAGATGAGAGGTTGAAACATGAACTTTTCAGATAATACTTGATAACTGTGTTTTTTTAATTAATTTTTTTGTTAGATAGGATCTTACGACAAATGTTGTCTTAAGTATGTGTATACCATAATATGTACATATTATACAAAGGTCGGATAAGCTTTTAATATGTTGAGTCTTTGAAAGCTTATATTATGTGTGAAATATAATTTAAATTGTATGTTGGATAGAAGTTATTTTAGTATTATGATGTAATAGTCTGTTGTTTGAAACTTAATAATAGGCCAGAAAAAGCCTGGACTATTAAAGTAGATATTTTTGTTCATAGATTCCTTTACGCAAAGAAGCACCAAAAGACAGATTATGATTTTTAAGATTACAGTACTATCAGTACTGTAAGATATTATTTTCCATTTGAAATATTATTAACATGATACGATATCTTTTTCAATCGTTTAATTATCCCGATATTACTGTATCGCTGTTGCTATTAATATTGCATTAATCTACAATCAGAGTAACATGTTCGTAATTAAAACGCGAATGCAACGAATTTCTGCGTCAAGAATGTTCTTAACCCATAGAAAATCAATACTGAATGCTACCAATAATTTTTTATCGAATCGTCATAAATAATATCAAATCGCATAATTTATTGCTGCTGTTCTCCTCATTTCTTCACGTTCATATGCCTTCGGATATCTTCTATTCACTTTTTTATTCATAAAAATAGAACATAAAATATAGAACATACATAGAGCAATAGAATTAAATACACAGAAATCAGATTATCAGATAACACCAAAGTGTAACACGAATGTTACTTCATCAAGCTTCCTTTGAACATTTCCTCTCCAAACTTCTTTTAACAACACAAACGAAAACAAATCGAATTCGATTGATTTATAGGTATACGCTTCGATGGTGTCAGAATTTCGAAGCAGCGCAGTGTCGTGGAAGGCCAGGTTTCTAGCAATCCGTGTAAAGTTCTCGGTTGATTTCATATATGTCGAGCGTAGCGGGATAGCAGGAAGTTTCTGACACGCGCGGCAGATCGAGTTAGGGGGGTAAGGTTAATTCGTACAAAAAAAGGCATATTTTTGTGAATTTTTTCTGACGATACAGTTAAAATTTCTTTTTAAAACTAATAGTACATTAAAGTATGACATTCGAAGAATATTGTATAAAATTTTCACGGAGAAATATTAAAAAATACGGCAATGGCAGCAATTATTCGGACGTGTCTCGGAAAAAAGTGTAATTGCGGTGCCCCTCCGAACTTGGTGCTGGATCATCAGAAATCAAAAAGTTAACGTTCATTCGTTAGGTAACAATTTTCCCCAGGTAACGCTGCGAAATTTAAATTTTTCACTTTTTTGGAACACTTTGAAGGGAAAAACGCGATTTTGTGCGAAAATTTTCGGCTAATTTGTTATTTTAAAATAAAAATAATTGACAAATTTGAAAAAAACTCTACAGTGTTACCTCGCAAATTATGTACAAAAATAGTCTTCAAAATTTCAAAAGGATCGGTGCAGTAGTTTTGAAGTAATTGGAGGCACCGACTTTGAAAACGTGAGTTGTGGGGAAAACGCTTCAAAGTTTTGAACACTAAAAAATCTGGTATAAAACGTTCATAAGCGAATTTTATCGGTTTACCTCTTCACTAGCGTAGCAATTGTTGAAAAGACTAATAAAAAATCAATTATCCTATAATATTTTTCACGATCCTTCGTAACTTGATCTTCAACAGTCACTTTTATTTATTTAGCTGACGCGCTATTTGTTGAAGTGCCTTCGTATTTACGTTTATGCGGAGGTACAATTTTTCTAGGTCGATATAATCTCGAACCAGTTGATTGTCTATCAGATCTAGTAACTTTTTTAGGCATTTTAGTAATAATTTAACACAAAACTTAATGAAAATGGAATATTTACTCCTACACTAAATTTTTTACTCTACACTGACAAAATATACAGTACAGGTATAAGGAGGTTTGTACTTAAGTCGTTAAGTACTATAAATAGATCTGGGGGTAAAATTAGGTATTATATAGAGAAAAAAAACGTCTGCGAAGTAACAATAGCACGCTCGGGTCGAGTAGGTAATATCATCCGACATGTATAAAAATCCTCGTAACTTCGTCAATTTTGCTCCAATCGACTTGAAATTTTGACACAATATTCTTAAGATGTTATGCATTCAAATAAAAAAATAAAAAAATGCAAAAAAAAATTTTAAAACCTTACCCCCCCTTAAAGGACGGTTCGAGTTCCGTCAAGTTCTTTTCGGCACGTTTGCCAGAATCAGACGCGTTTCAGCTGAGATCGGATACACGTGGATCTCGCTGCAGAAATATTCCATGATATTCCACTTATACTCCAGAATCTCGTAATGATATCATCGTTGCACTATTAACATTTCTGCGATTAATATTTTTCCTCTAACATACGGCATGTAGAATTGTTTAAATACACGAGATGTTTAAACGTTTGGAATCCAAACTGAATACAATTTGATTTTAGAAAGTTGCCAAGTACTTGATCGTTGGAATATATTTTGAGTGAGATCGACTCGCTCAAACCGATCAAAGTTTGTTCAAACTCACTCAAACGATCAAAATATGTTGCTGGATGTTTGAATTGCTTATCTTTTCGAGTTACTTGGACGTCCCAAATGACAAAAGTCTGATCGAGGAAATCGTACGATCGGATAATAGAATGGAACGACGATGGAGAATACAAACGTATACAGATCGAAATGACAGTACTTTTTAAGGGATCGACACACAGAAGGTGATATGCATAGCGGACTTTTTTTAAAGCGTGCAATTCGTTGGCCAAATGAGACTTAACGCGGTGTGATTATGCAATCGCTTTATTTTTTCCTCTGTTGACTTATTGTAATTATGATAATTTATCGTTTGCCCGAGTGCATTACTTTATACGACGTAGGAGAAGATTAACGATAACGAGAAGAATAACGTGTCGTCGATATAATAGAAATACGTAAATGGAATGCTTCATAAGACTTAGTATCATTATATACGCATGGTTCGATCCGTTTGTGTTCCTGCACGATATAGATTTTGGATAAATGTCGGAGAAATCGATTTTCTTATCGAGTTTCCTTCGTTCCGTATATTTCGTTCGACCGACTTTTGATTTTACTCGTTGCACATTTAAATTCCTTTCGATGTGTGAACGTATCCATGAGCAGTTAAAATTAATAAAAAATTTGCCATTTTCGAATGGTAAAAATTTTGAGATATTATTATAATTGTAGAAAATGATTTATGATAATAAGATGTAGAAAAACATCGATGTTAAAAGTTACATCGTTTTTATGTAAAATAGTACATGATTTCATTATTGTATAAGTATCCATCGTTTTATCACACGTGATAGGAAAACGTCATTAATAGAATAAGTATGAAAGTATTTCTTTAGAATACTTTCTCTCACAATCAGAAAGTTACATATGTTGTATTTTATTCTGGAATGCATTATAATAATATCAAGATCAACAGTTGTACACCTCAAGTGTATGTAGTATGTACATGAAATTTATATTCACATGTAGATTGTGTAGATTGAACATTAAATCGTTTAAATTTTTAATTATAAACAGTGTAACGGTAAACCATCTTTTATTGCAAAGTATCAATTTAAATATTATTTAAATACATAGCTATCAGAATTTCGGCAAAAGTTAGTGAACATTACGGAAGCAGGTCAATACAATTTTTACTATGCTATTAACGTTCGCATCTATTTCTTTTACTTTCAATCGACATCTACATTTAGCACGAAGGCAAGTGGATAAGTGACCATGCATATATTTCTAGACACATATGTATATGTATGTCGGAGATGAAAGAACACCGGAACCTTTGGAATTTTGGATAATCCTGCAACATTGTAACCTAGAGTTTACTATAGCTGTAATTAAACAATTGTAGTTATTCAATCCGATCGTAATTGTTCGAGAGTTGTGATAATGAGCTTGGGCTCGAGGCGACAGCCAGTCGCCGAACGTAGCCGCGGTCACGGGATGAACGCTTTGTCTAACAAAGGTAATGGAGTAATTCTATAGCTCTCCTTAAAAGAAATATTTCGGGTGGCACGCGACAGTAAACATTCCAACGGTTTCTGTCCCGTGGCTCGCCACACGCAGACCCTATTCTTCGAACAAGATGATTGCCAGATGTCGATGCGTCTCCGCAGTACATGTTCAGCTAGCCTGAGGGCCCGCCATAAATCTTAGGATTTAGTTGACTAAAAGTCCTTCAAACAAACAATCTTTGTCCCAGCTACGGGAAGATAGTAGAAACCTATTTTTCAACGAACGACGTCTCCCACTAGCAACTTTCCCTCGAGGGTGGCTAACATCTTTTTCTAACCACCGATATGGAGATTGACCAATTAGCAGCAACGCCAATTTCCCTTAATTTCTGAACGAAGACTTTTTTCGACGAATCCGATGATCTCGTGTCCTTAGACACATCCCGTATAGTTTTCCTCTGTGGCATCATCGGGACGGGAAAGGCATTCTCTCTCGCGAGCTCATCGACGAAAAGGGTAACCCTTTACGACCAGTGAATATTACGCGTCCGACTTAGATTTTGTGAGCACGTTCATCTATCATCCCGTCGACCGCGGATTCGTTATTGAACCTGGGATCATTGTCATTAGTTTCTCGAGTATCTAACTATCACGGTTATTTGTCCGGTTCTATGATAATCGTATTTGCACTAGTCAATATCTAATATCTTCTCTCTATTGCATAACGACAACGTGTAACCCAAACGAAAATTCGTTTTCCCCCTCCCTAACCCTAATTCTAATGTAAACCCGACCCAATACTATACGCGCATATTGTTTTTGTATCTCTATTTTTATTAGTTATTTCACTATTAAAACTTCATTATTAATCATTCAATTATGATTGCCCTTATGGAATATAATCTTCAAACGGTTCCATGGTTCCCATTTCTTATCAGCAGATAACAGACAAATCCCAATCTTACGCCTTCCCAACACTCCAGAAGCAAGAAAAAAAAAACAGATAACAACTCATTAAACGAAACTCTATTAAAGTCATCGATATAAGAGAAAGAAAGTAAGGACAATTAGTGAAATGTGAATGAGCAGTTTGATAAAACAGACAGGCCGATAAGTGAGCTAACAATGGTGTGGTCGCAGGTGAAATAATGGGTAAGCGATTAGCCGGATCCAGGTCCGGGATAAGTTGGAAAAGAGGATGCGCGTCGAAAGGTCGAAAGTGGGGAGGGTGTAGAGTCATGGGGTGCCTGTGTGGTGGGGGGAAGAAAGGGATGGTAACCAGCGCCAGATCCTTGGCTTGAAAGGGGTGGTCGGGTATCGCGTTAACGCGCGGCCGCCAGTTTCTCGCGAGCCGCGAGCCGTGTCGTATTGTGTAGATGCGCGCGCAGCTTCGCCTCACTTCACTCCCTTTGCACCTGTCGCGTTCAACTTCGCGCCTCAGCGACGCGACACGGCTGGCTTTCGCGTGGGCTCTTTCTCGACCACCGTTAACCTCATCGTACCGCGAGTCAAGTATACTGCCCGTCATACTAAACTCTACAACATGAGTGATAGTTGCATCTACACGTCGCGTGTTACCGCGTGACGCATCATGAGACACGATTTTCATGCGAATGTTGTCGCAGTGTGTCGTCGACCAGAGAACGTTTGAATCGGTGCAATCGTTTGAGCGGTAACATTCGAAGTAATATACGGTGGAGCATCGTCGAAACTCTCGCTCTTTCTCTCTCTCTCGCTCGCGTATCGATTCAACTAACTCGTTGATTTACGACTTTTTTCTTTCTCTGTGAGACAGAGATCAGTGCGCGGATCATCGATGCAGCGATTGAAGTTCGATTGCTCGTGCCGAATCGATAAAGGCCATTCGAGAATCGAATTGTCACGAGAGCACTTGACTGTTTGAAATTCGGGTGGTGATCGTCGAACTAATTGCCGGTGAGCGTGGCATCCATCATCGTCGTTTTTGGTCTTGATAAGTGGCTTTAACTTGCTCGTGACTTCCGTACCCTCGCGAGTCGAGTCGAGTCGAATCGAGAGTCGATTGTGTTTCGAGTTGAATCGCGACGCTGTCATGCTTTATTCGTAAGAAGTATCGCGTTCGGGCAATCCCTAATCGGTTTTGTCTCTCGCGAATGATGAAGAGAGAGGAGAAGAGAAAGTCTAATCGTCTTTCTTGACGCGTTGTCATTTCGTTCGCTAGTCTCTTTCGGATTCTCGCTATTCAAGGCTCGAAGAATTGTCCGAAGTGAACTGTGACAGAGTTAAATTGCGATCGCTGGCGGCGGCTGTGTGTGCGTGTGTGAGATCAGAATTTAGGAGAATTCAGCGAATGGGCCACAAGTGCAGCGGAACTGCCAAGTACAATCGGCTGCTGTGCAACTAAGTGCATCAGCTGGTCATCGAGGTTGTCGAACAAACGTAATTGTCGTTGTCACCACTCGTAAGTGAAAAAAGCTTCTGTTTATATTTTCTGGATTTTTTCCTGGATTTACTACGTCGCGTTTGTGTCCGTGGTGTTTATGCCGTTGTTTGTTTGGTTACAGTTAGAGATCGAACTATTTTGCGTGATACGAAATAAGATCGGAAGGTTAAGTATTCACTGTGGAATAGTACGACATGGCACTATGATTAATTTTTAATTGTTGGTACTGTTTACTAATATACTAATAGGAAATAGGAAATACTAATAGTATATAGAGTACTTACGATTAAAGATAACTATCTTCCTATAAACATTTTTTTATTTATGTAATTTTGTTTTATCTATTCATGTAGGTAATTTTCCTTATTATTAGTTATTTTTTCTATAATTAAATATTATATTTTTCTTACTACTAATTAAGATAAATTAGAAGATGTATTGATTAAAATTGAAATTTCATCGTCAATTGATAAAAGGAAAATATTTATCCATAAAGTGTAAACGTAAAATTAAGTTGTATCTAGGAAATATGTAAAAAAAATTATTCAGGTCATTGCTTCAATCTTCAAAATTGCATTGCATATACGCAAAGTTGTTTATGCTTTCGATATATGGTACTTTTAAAGGTATGCACACTTCAAACAGAGTTTCCCTATCAAATTCTACGAAACGACCCCACCGTCTATGTGTCCCTTAATGCTCGAACGGCGATCGATTTCCGTAATTTCCCGTGCACCGGATTTCCTTAAAACGTTTTCTCTCTTTGATGACTAGCCAACAAAGATAAATGTCGAGAACTCGATTTAAGGTGCTTGGAATGGAACGATCGCGGCACGATTTTATTTTCATTTGCGAATGGGTAAACGTGTGTACCAAAAATTCTCTTCTTACTATCGTTTTTTCCACCATCAGCGGAAATTCCCTATCAGTATGTTAAAGGAAGTATTTCTTTCACGTTTAAAAATTATTTATTTGGAGTTTCTACATAAGTAATATGTGGTGAATTCCAGAATTCCAGTCGTTCATCTTTATATAAAATTGCTTTCAAGCAAATTTCTCAATTAACTTTTTGTTGTATAAAACGCTTGTCAATGAGAAAATCTCCGCACCAGTATTCCTCAATTCTTCGAATCGTGCATCTTTCTACTGGCAAATTAATTTGTAGCAGTATTAGTGCTACTTTTCTATTTAAATATTAAAAGCTCCACATAGTAAATGATTTCATATAATATAAAACATATGGAAAACGTATTGAAATTGTGATAGTTTTTAATTGTTTAATTTCCAAATACTTATATCCAGGAATCACTAATTCATTGGAATAGTGTAACATCTGATTAATCGTCAATTTTGAAATATCTGCCAGAATCAATTATAAAAGTGAACTATATTCTAGGATGTGAGTGTCATTATTTTACCAATGTTTAAGCATGTTCGACAAAATCGTAGCAATATATGTAATATACGTTATATTACCTTTATCTCATTATTATACTATTTGTATTAAATTATATTATTTATCTAGAATCATATTTCAGTAATATATATGTCGGGTTCGCATTATGATTCAGGTTAGGGGCGTGAAGCGAATCTTTATTTGGATTAGACATTGTTGTTATTGCCGCTAATTGGTCAACTTCCATATTGGTGGTTAGAGAAAGATGCTAGCCGTCCTTGAGAGAAGGTTGCTAGCGGGAAGCGTCGTTAGTTGGAAAAAAGACTGTTTGTCTATCTAAAGGACTTTAGTTAACTAAATCTTAAGATTCATAACGGGTCCTCAGGCTAGTTGAACATGTACTGTGGAGATGCGTCGACATCTGGTAATCATCTTACCCGAAGAATAGGGTCTGCGTGTGGCGAGCCACGGGACAGAAACCGTTGGAATGTTTACTGTCGCGTGCCGCTACAACTATTTCTTTTAACGAGAGCTATAGAATTACTCCATACCTCTGTTAGGTAAAAACGTTTATCCCGTGACCGCGGCTACGATCGGCGACTGGTTGTCGCCTCGAGCCCAAGCTCACTATCATAAATCTCGAACAAATACAATCGGTTTGAATGACGACAATTGCTTAATTACGGCTATGGTAGAATCTAGATTAAAGTGGTAAGGGACTTTCCCAAAATTCCAAAGGGAAGGTTCCGGTGTCCTTTCATCTCCGACATATATAATACCTTTAATGGGAATGTTTGTACTTTGACTGGCATTTACTTCCAAGAATGATAGAAAAGTTCAATATATGTTGTTTCGTGTATTTGTAATATATCTTAGCTTTTTGTATGAAAATTAACCAATATTGGAATCAATTGGAATCGAAATGCCTTTTATGTCTGTTTTAGATGAAGACTTCAAGTTTACCGAATTACGGAACATCCAGACAATCGAGAGGTTATCGGACGCCAAGTTTGTCGCGTCATCTAGGGGTGAAAATGGGAACAGGAGCGATCTACAGCAGCCTCGAGCAGGAATACACCGCCCTTACCGATGATATGGAGTCGCTATCATCAAAATCAGACACGGAGTCTTCGATTCAGTCATTGTCTGCATGATCAACGGAATCTCCTTTACCGGAAGCATATGTGCTCAGTTAGTAACATTTCTACTTCGACTAGATTTTTCAAGTGTAAACAATTATCACTCGAACCTATATTTAAACGTACACAACAATTAACAAATTTTTAATACAACGCTATGTTATGGATACATATTGTATCGTCATCGTACTATACATTATTCCTATATTTAATTGCATTTCTTGAAATCAATCGCGTTATGTAATTCACTAAATCAGATAACATATAGAACATAAGATATTTTATCTTCTTAATCCTATATCTCAAGAAGTTAAGGAATTCTGCAAACATATTAATTTCAATATAAAAATATCTCTACGAACATGATGCATTTCATCATCATGCAAGGATTATATGATTTGTAAATTTAAATTTTGTGTGATTTCTATTTCCAACAGACGCTGACATCCGTACAGATGACGAGACGTTCCGTGTGCCGGAGGACGAGTCGATGTCCGTTTCCTTAGCAGCGCGTCTTGAAGAGTTGTCGTTTGCCGAGGAACGAATCCTGCAGACGATTAAGTTGGAAAGGGGCCACGGTGGCAGCATAGGGTTGCAAGTGACAGAGGGTAACGATGGTGGCGTCTATGTCCAAGCGGTGTCGGTAGGAGGATCGGCCGATATGGCCGGAAACGTGAACAAAGGTAAGCTTGAAGCGCCATTCTTTACCGGAGCTGCATTAATTCGGAGAAATTTATTGACCGCAGGCGATCGCATCGTAGCGGTAAACGGGCAGAATTTATTGCATTTGCGGTATGAAGACGCTCTGAAGATGCTGCAGAGCTCGTCCGATACGATCGAGCTGGTCCTCTCTCAAGCTACTTCCCGTAAAAACGCAACCTCCAGGAAGAATCACGAACAACCTGCGGAAAATAACTATTTGGAGTGAGTATGAAGATGTTCCTTTCCTTGAATCTTACTTCATCTTTTACGTTTTATTAATTAAATTTAATTTTAATATTAGCTAAGCGAGGGAGCAGTTGCGTCTGAAATGAAAATAAGTTTTCTTGTTTACGTTGAAGAATTTTCAGTTGAAGAGGTTGATTCTTTCATTGCGACTGGGTGATGTAGAACTTTATATTGTGAATTTGTTACATTATTTTTAATTCGTTTCAAGTAAAGTAATCAAGTGAAACATTCCAGTACTCTGTTTCGCTATGCGCTTAATTTTAACGAGAATGGAAGCAAAATTTTGGGTCTGTTCTTAATAGTTTTAAACATATACGGGATATTATAAACGGACTGTTGATTATTCTTGGTATGTAGGTTATCTTTGAAATTTGAAATTCTCTGGATGTCATGCTCTAAACTCTGGACAAATATTACAGCATATGATATAGCAGAGAATGTAATGCGGTACGCGTTGGAATTTGTCAACCGACCACATTTTGTCTTTTGTGGAAAATATAAACGAGGATGGCCTGGAAAATTAAAAAAGAAATTAAACGCGCTATTTTGTGCAAACAGAAACTGAAAATGATAAAGTTTTATAAAATATACTTATATATCGTTATAAAAGATAAGCAATTCAAACATCCAGCAACATATTTTGATCGTTTGAGTGAGTTTGAACAAACTTTGATCGGTTTGAGCGAGTCGATCTCACTCAAAATATATTCCAACGATCAAGTACTTGGCAACTTTCTAAAATCAAATTGTATTCAGTTTGGATTCCAAACGTTTAAACATCTCGTGTATTTAAACAATTCTACATGCCGTATGTTAGAGGAAAAATATTAATCGCAGAAATGTTAATAGTGCAACGATGATATCATTACGAGATTCTGGAGTATAAGTGGAATATCATGGAATATTTCTGCAGCGAGATCCACGTGTATCCGATCTCAGCTGAAACGCGTCTGATTCTGGCAAACGTGCCAAAAAGAACTTGACGGAACTCGAACCGTCCTTTAAGGGGGGGTAAGGTTTTAAAATTTTTTTTTTGCATTTTTGTTTATTTTTTTATTTGAATGCATAACATCTTAAGAATATTGTGTCAAAATTTCAAGTCGATTGGAGCAAAATTGACGAAGTTACGAGGATTTTTATACATGTCGGATGATATTACCTACTCGACCCGAGCGTGCTATTGTTACTTCGCAGACGTTTTTTTCTCTATATAATACCTAATTTTACCCCCAGATCTATTTATAGTACTTAACGACTTAAGTACAAACCTCCTTATACCTGTACTGTATATTTTGTCAGTGTAGAGTAAAAAATTTAGTGTAGGAGTAAATATTCCATTTTCATTAAGTTTTGTGTTAAATTATTACTAAAATGCCTAAAAAAGTTACTAGATCTGATAGACAATCAACTGGTTCGAGATTATATCGACCTAGAAAAATTGTACCTCCGCATAAACGTAAATACGAAGGCACTTCAACAAATAGCGCGTCAGCTAAATAAATAAAAGTGACTGTTGAAGATCAAGTTACGAAGGATCGTGAAAAATATTATAGGATAATTGATTTTTATTAGTCTTTTCAACAATTGCTACGCTAGTGAAGAGGTAAACCGATAAAATTCGCTTATGAACGTTTTATACCAGATTTTTTAGTGTTCAAAACTTTGAAGCGTTTTCCCCACAACTCACGTTTTCAAAGTCGGTGCCTCCAATTACTTCAAAACTACTGCACCGATCCTTTTGAAATTTTGAAGACTATTTTTGTACATAATTTGCGAGGTAACACTGTAGAGTTTTTTTCAAATTTGTCAATTATTTTTATTTTAAAATAACAAATTAGCCGAAAATTTTCGCACAAAATCGCGTTTTTCCCTTCAAAGTGTTCCAAAAAAGTGAAAAATTTAAATTTCGCAGCGTTACCTGGGGAAAATTGTTACCTAACGAATGAACGTTAACTTTTTGATTTCTGATGATCCAGCACCAAGTTCGGAGGGGCACCGCAATTACACTTTTTCCGAGACACGTCCGAATAATTGCTGCCATTGCCGTATTTTTTAATATTTCTCCGTGAAAATTTTATACAATATTCTTCGAATGTCATACTTTAATGTACTATTAGTTTTAAAAAGAAATTTTAACTGTATCGTCAGAAAAAATTCACAAAAATATGCCTTTTTTGTACGAATTAACCTTACCCTAACTCGATCTGCCGCGCGTGTCAGAAACTTCCTGCTATCCCGCTACGCTCGACATATATGAAATCAACCGAGAACTTTACACGGATTGCTAGAAACCTGGCCTTCCACGACACTGCGCTGCTTCGAAATTCTGACACCATCGAAGCGTATACCTATAAATCAATCGAATTCGATTTGTTTTCGTTTGTGTTGTTAAAAGAAGTTTGGAGAGGAAATGTTCAAAGGAAGCTTGATGAAGTAACATTCGTGTTACACTTTGGTGTTATCTGATAATCTGATTTCTGTGTATTTAATTCTATTGCTCTATGTATGTTCTATATTTTATGTTCTATTTTTATGAATAAAAAAGTGAATAGAAGATATCCGAAGGCATATGAACATGAAGAAATGAGGAGAACAGCAGCAATAAATTATGCGATTTGATATTATTTATGACGATTCGATAAAAAATTATTGGTAGCATTCAGTATTGATTTTCTATGGGTTAAGAACATTCTTGACGCAGAAATTCGTTGCATTCGCGTTTTAATTACGAACATGTTACTCTGATTGTAGATTAATGCAATATTAATAGCAACAGCGATACAGTAATATCGGGATAATTAAACGATTGAAAAAGATATCGTATCATGTTAATAATATTTCAAATGGAAAATAATATCTTACAGTACTGATAGTATCTTAAAAATCATAATCTGTCTTTTGGTGCTTCTTTGCGTAAAGGAATCTATGAACAAAAATATCTACTTTAATAGTCCAGGCTTTTTCTGGCCTATTATTAAGTTTCAAACAACAGACTATTACATCATAATGCTAAAATAACTTCTATCCAACATACAATTTAAATTATATTTCACACATAATATAAGCTTTCAAAGACTCAACATATTAAAAGCTTATCCGACCTTTGTATAATATGTACATATTATGGTATACACATACTTAAGACAACGTTTGTCGTAAGATCCTATCTTTTTTTTTTTTTTTTTTGTACGTGGAGAAATCCTTATGGACACTCCATGGACACTCCGCTGCTGCAATAATCGCGTAACAGCAGAGTAGTGTCGGACTCCTACCGACTAAAACTCCACGTTGACCATCCTACGCGTATGACAGGGGGCGCTCCAGGAACCTCTTACGAATTAACTTCCGTTGCACCCCCTTCTCGCGTTCTCTTGTTCGAGTCGGCTATTGAGTAGGCGCTAGGGGGAGGTCGTTGTCCCTAGCGCTGTCACTTCTTCTGGTCGTAGTCCGTTGGGGTGGTGGCGGGGCGGCTCTGGGTCGTCTGACTGCCATCCTTCTCCATCGCCTTATCCTGCAGGGGTGGGAGCTTTTCTTTCTCTCCCTTTCCGCTCGCTCCTTCGCGAGCATAACTCGCTCGCAGAAGAGGCGGACGGCCTCGTATTCCTGTGTCCCTCTCATTATCGCTTCCACGATATCTGAGGGGGTCAGTATTTCGCCTATGGCGTGTCGCAGAGTGTGGCGGGGCAGCTCCCACGCCGGGCAGTGCTCCAGGGTGTGTTGGGCTGTGTCCCTGCCCTCCCCGCAGTGGTGACAGGTGTCCGTTGTCTCCCGTCCGATCTTCTTCAGGAACTCGCCGAACACGCCGTGTCCGGTGAGCACTTGCGTCATCCTGAATGTGAGTGGGAGGCCGTGACGGCTCCTCCATGCCTCCCAGTTTGGGAGGACCGCCTCCGCGCCTCGATGTTCGCCTCTCTCGTTGATCAGTTGGGATCGCCACAGGTTCCATGTGTCCTCCTCGGCGGTTCGTATGTCGTTCGGAGCCGCCTGCTCGGTAGGGTCTTCTCCCGGGTGCCATTCTCTCCGGCGGGTGTATCTCTTTTTGAGCGCCAGCGCCCGCAGCTCCCACGGGGGGGACGCGGCTAGGGTGGACGCCGACGCGTGAGACACCGTCCGGTATCCCCTAATGATTCTAATGGCGGTCATTCTGTGCAGCCTTCTCAGGAGCAGAATGCTGCGACGGCTTGCCATCAGGTCGTCCGCCCTGTATTGGGGCCCCGTACATCACTCGTGACCGAACGACGCCCTCGTAGAGTCGGCGCACGGCGCCTCCGGCCCCGCCGATGTTCGGTAGTAGGCCGCACAGGGCATTGGCAGCCGCTGACACCTTCGGGATCAGTGAGTCGAAGTGCGGCTCGAACGTCCACTGACTGTCGATGGTGAGTCCCAGATACTTCATCTGCGATCCCACCCGGACGGTTTCCCCTGCCATGTTTATGCATAGGCCGGGCGGTGGTGTCCCTCGCCTCTTCCTGTCAAAGAACCAGGTGGCCTCCGATTTCGCAGGGGAGACTCTCAGGCCCAGCTCGTTCATGGCACGGGTCGCACAGGCCGTTGCGATTTCGCCGATGCGCAGCGTCTCGTGCCAGCCACGACCCTCGACCAGGATTAGTGTGTCGTCCGCATAGCATATCATGGCCGCGCCTGGGGGTAGCGGGCATCGCAGTACCTCGTCGTACGCAACGTTCCATAATATTGGGCCCAGCACCGAGCCCTGCGGGACGCCGCGCTCAACGGATCGCTTTTCCTCTCCTTCCTTACTGGTGTAACACACCCACCTGTCGTCGAGGTAGGCTCGGATCAATCGGACGAGGTATCTAGTATCTAGTATGGTTCTTGGTGTCGGGTACTTTCCTGAGATATAGAATCATATACAGCACCCGGGCATCCCTAGAGCCATTGGAGTTGGGATACGCCCAACCAGCGCACATGGTACCGGGTACCTATGTTACCTCGATTAGTTAGGCCTGCAGGGGCTTTCACTCGTCTCAGGTGAAACGGGGCCCTTTCCAAGCCCTTCCGTCTTCCGGGACGGTATCCGGAGCAGGTGGGACGCTGCTCACCCGCCGAAGGCCATTCGGGGGAACCATGTCCCCCTTAAATCGGCCCTCTTGCCAGCACTTGGCCACAACCACTGCCACCACGAGTCCATACCCATAATTGGCCGAGCAGAGGGCTCGCTACACCCTCTGGGCTAACGCTCGACCGCCCGTGGTACCATTCTTAGTCAATGGTGGGACTGTTCTTTGTGGATGTACCGCCACGTCTCTGCTGCACGGCTATCCTGCTAACCGTCCTCGACAGAGCCAGATGGGACTCACGTAAGCGGGAGTTGAGGAAATGTACCTCGGCGGCTCTCCCGACGGTCCCACCCTTCGCTTCAGGATCGTGGGTGCGCTACTACCCAAGGCTCCGTGGGGAAGACTTCGTCTTACACCACGGCATACCTTCCTTGCGGTGTACATAGAGGACTCACGTAAGCGGGACGCTGTCCCGACGGTCCTCCCTGGCTGCGGGAACGTGGGTTTGCCAGCCCCCATAGACTCGCCAGAGCGAATCCTCCCTGTGGGAAATCGGACGAGGTAGCTGGGAACCTCGAAGTGCTCCAGGGCCGCCACTATCCTGTCCCATGGCAAGGTGTTAAACGCGTTGACGATGTCCAGGGAAACCGCCAGCGCCACGCCTTTCCGGGAGACCATGTCCTCCGCGATCGCTCGTACGCGCCTGACCGCGTCAATCGTCGAGCGCCCCTTCCGGAAGCCGTACTGGCTTTCGTGCAGACCTGGCACTTGGTCCGCTATGTGTCGTTCCAAGCGGGCGGCGACTACCCTCTCGAGTAGTTTGCCGACCTCGTCCAGTAGGCATATCGGCCGGTACGCTGACGGTGAGGTCGTCGGTCGGCCCTCTTTATGGAGCAGGACCAATCTCGCCGTCCGCCACGCCCGGGGGTAGACTCCCTCCCTCAGGCATCTTGTGAAGAGGTGCAGGAGTCTGGGGGCCATGACCCCCATCACTTCCCCCCAGATCCGGCCAGGGATTCCGTCCGGGCCTGGTGCCACGTTGCGGGAGGTCATTCTTCTGGTTGCCTCCCATATCTCTTCCTCCGTGACTTCCCAGTCGCCCCTCCATTCCCGTGGCCGTGTCGTTTCCCGCGGCAGTTCTGCCGCTCTGTTTTCTTGCGGGGGAAAGAGCGTTCCGGTGATCTGCGTCAGCAGCGCAGGTTCCATTTCCGTCGTTGCCAGGGGGCCCTTCGCGCGTAGCTTCTGTGTCACCGTCCTGTATGGCCTTCCCCATGGGTCCGACTCGACTGCTTCGACCAGTTCGGACCAGGCACGGTCCTTCGCTTTTTTAATCTCCTTTTGCAGCGAGCGCCGTAGCGCGCGGTACGCCCGGTAGCGCAGGGAGATTACTTCTTCGTCGCGTCGTCGCCAGCGGCGGGCCCTTAGGTACTGTCTTCGGGCCCGGACACATCTCGCTCTCAGTTCCGCGATGTCGGAGTTCCACCAGTAGACTGCTCTGCTTCGCACCGTGCCCGGTGTGGCCCGTGGCATGGATGCGTAGCAGATCGCTGTCATGGCTTGGCGGAGGTTCTCGGCCTCCTCTTCCACGTCTGCTTCGGTCGTCGTTGTCGAGGCCTCCCAGCTCCAAGCTGTTGTTATAGCAGCCGCCCGGAGTAGATCTTCATTCCTTTCTTTTATTTTCCATCTAGGTGGTGGGCGCGCGCGTCCTCTTCTCGGCGGGCCGCGCTCGTCATCTGTCGTCGACATTCCAGGTCCAGGTGCGTCCACCTCCATGAATATGTAGAGGTGGTCCGACAGCGTCTCGACCCCTTCGGCCACTCTCCAGCCTGAGATTCGCCTGAATGCATCGGGGAGGCCCATGTTATGTCAACAATGGAGCTCCCTCTGCACGTCACGCAGGTACTGGACGAGCCCCTGTTCACCAACAGAAGTCCAAGTCCCGCGGCCCAGTTTGATAGCGTGCGGCCGCGCGCGTTGGTCCTGGCGTTCCCCCATTCCGTGGAGTGCGCGTTGAAGTCTCCCAGGACGAGCACTTGTCGGGGAAGTCGTCGCCTGACGCAGTCGCCAACTCCGTCTAGGAACTCCTCGAACGCTGCCCGTCCGCTGTTAGGTGATACGTACACCCCCACCACCATCATCCCTGCCCACTCGACCGCGGCGTACCCGTTGCCGCGTTCCAGCAGGGCTCCGTGGGCGGACGCCCCGGGCGTTGATGTCCAGGTGACGGCAACCATTTCGTCCGTATCTCCGACCCACTCCGGGGCATCCAGAACTCTGTATGGTTCCGCTACCACCGCTAGGGCGACAGAGCTCTCCCGGATGGTTTGGTGGAGCAGGTCTTGTGCTCGCCTTGACCTTCCCAAGTTAGTCTGGAGGATGCGCATTCTCAGTTCTTGGGTGCTTTACTTGTGGCTCCCTCCGTGCCCACCTCCTTGTTCGCAGGCTTAGGGTCGCTTTGCGACGGGGAGCCTTTCTCGCTGCCTCTTGTAGCCGTGGATCCGCGGGCGGCTCCTTTCGTTCCTTTCTTCGAGGGGGCGCAGGCCGGTCCCCCCATCCTGTGCACCGACGGTGCTCCAAGCGCCTCGCAGAGCAGGCATTTCGGGCTCGCAGCAGTGCATGCTCTCGCCTGGTGCCCTGGTTCGCCGAATCGTAAGATCCTATCTAACAAAAAAATTAATTAAAAAAACACAGTTATCAAGTATTATCTGAAAAGTTCATGTTTCAACTTCTCATCTTAATTACAAACATTCTTTCGTAAACTATGTAAACGTAAAGTATTATAATCTTCTTCCTTTTTCCTTCCTTTCTTGTATTTTTTTTTTTTTTTTTTTTAAGATTTTAATATCTCGTCCACGGAACACAGGACATTCGTCCATTGAGAAATAACATTCATTCGTAGGCACCGAAATGAAAGTACTTTTTACGACACTGGATACTAAATGTGTGTTAAATTGATCAGCTGAACACGTATACGTAACACAAACAGCGCAACAAGTATATTATTTCGCCACTACTCTACCACGTAAATTACTTCCACCTTTGCAGGATAATGGGATTATACACGCGCGGTTCCTGTGATACGCTATGTCGCCAAAAAACAACGTTCTCCTAACGCAAGGACGCACAAGGAAGGTTTGCGACAATAACAGAGCTAAGAGCTGTTTGCCGTTTCGCTAAACACACACGACTAAAAGTCAATTGGAGAACGGAAACTAACCGCGCTAAAGGAGCTCAACGGAAGAACAGATTTCTTGTATACGGCGACGCTTCTCTCGCTTCCTATTTCCTTTCGGTAATTGTTTTCCCTTCTCAGTTAAGTCTTTCTCGATCTTTGTTTAATGAAGTACTTTCGGGAATACTCGGTAAGTACAAATTTGTTTTTTTTCTTTCTAAATAATGGAGTGAATATTGCAACGAATATCATGTTGAGACCTTGGGAATTACTGCAGACTACTTCGTCTAGAGTATCCTGTAACAGGTTTGTCATTTGTAACTTGTAATTTTGTAATTTCCTAATTTCTTATATAAATAATTGTTTGACAAATAATAAGGTGAATTTTTTAAACGTTAATATTTTTGTCCTTAAGAATTACTATAGACCATTATTTTCTACATTCTATACCGCAACAATTTGTTTGCTGGTACATCAAATTTTAATATCGATCCCTTTTCTAAAAATGATAATTTAAAAATTCTTGATCAAATATTACGACTGCCAAAATTTAGGCGACAGGCTAAGTTTATACACAAATTAATATAAAATTTCATTTATGATAAAATGAATTGCTAATAGTCTGTTACACTGATTGATGCGTCTGCAAACAATGAAATCGAAAGAAAGAAAGAAATGTTGGATCGGTCAGAAAGTACGTATGTAACGCGTTTTATTGTTCTGTTTATTTTGTGTTTGAAGGAAGTATGATTTAGTAAAACATTTCGAGGACAGACCTCGGTCTGAACGTTATGTTGCAAGCTAATGCAAATACAACTGAACGAAACATCTGGAATAGAACCTTTCACAAATTTCCCATTACAATTTGGGAAACGTAAATCGAGCTAATATTGGTTTTAATCGCTTGCAATACAAAATTCTCTTCATCTATAATTGGGTGAATAAATTGTCAATTGTTACATAGTCGTTGAACGTATTGTCGTTCCAGAAACAGTGTTCAAACGTAGAATAAACATCTAACGCATTCTTCTTCACTGTCCGCATTGTCCGTTTCGTTAGGTTTTATTTCGGTCTTTTTAGACTTCTAGACTCCTACCTAAGAGTTCAATCTCTCTAATGCGTTGTTGACTTTCATCGTGTATTAGTTTATACAAGTTACTCAAAGCTAGTTCGTGTCTTTACCGTTTTGTTTTTGTATAGCGTCTAGTATGGCCCGAATATTTGGATCTACACCTGTAGCCATAGAGCTGGCAGAAGATGTGTCTCCTGATCTTTTGTTTATAGTGGTTATTGTACTGTCGTCGGAATCTGTACTATTGAAGCTGTTGCGACGAGTACGATAGTGCTTAAAAGAATCCAGTTCTTTACCTGGGTATCTTTCCTTTCGTGAATGTTGCTCTGACCAGTTTCAGTTTTGGGTGATGACCGTAGTCCGCTTTCCGTAGAAATCGTTTTCACGCAATGTGAGCTGATCTATGCAGAGGTCCGCTGATCCTTCAATCTTCAGTGATGCGGGTACGCCGAAATCGTGATTTCGTTTACACTGAACCGAATGGATCCTGGCAGGATCGCCAAAATGTCACGTAATAAATGACGAGGTAATATATATATGCCGAGTATTAACATTAGAATTTAAGGCGCGTAACGATTCTTCGTTTGAATTAGCCATCGTTTTACGAAACGATGACTATTGAGTTTAATGAATAATAAGATTAACAAACGATAAGCTTAATTAATGATTAGATTAAAGAATAATAAGTTTAACGAATAATAAGGGTAACGAATAATATGTTTTACGAAGAATAAATTTAACGAATGATGAGATTAACGAATAATAGGTTTTACGAATAACAAGTTTAACGAATAATGAATTTAATTAACGCTATTAACAATGTTCCTGGGTTCAAACGAATCCACGGTCAACGGGATAACTATTTACTATGCGTAGAATAATTTCAAACACGAAAAAAAATACGATTGCTGAGACACTCGGTAAATTGCTCGATGTAACACTTTCCAAGGCGATCACACGAATGAATATCTGATCAAAATCTTTCTCGCTGTACGACTGCATTTGTTTGTTATATGCTTGCTGGAAGCATCGAGAAGGTTCCAATCGCCGTTGCTAGGCAGTTTTTGCCAAGGGTTTGTTGTATACTCTTTGGAAGCATCGAGAAAGATCCAAACGCCGTTGCTAGGCAATTTCTGTCTGGAGTTTGATTCCTAATACAACGTGTGTCCCCACAGTTCTGTCCGAGCAGCCGAGCTGAACGGACGTGTAAGAAAAGTGCCTCAGGACGTGCAAAAAAGTGCGGGGAGTGGGGGAAAGGAAAAGAAAGTTAAAGACGGTTACGCCTAGAACCAAACGGTGGAGGATCGTGTCTTCTATTAAGGGGACTAGTGAACCTAACATGAAGCTCTCACCGATAAGAATTATCAACAAAGACGAACAATACTACATAAACAAAACATCAAACACAACAAAACCAAGTCTACAAATAAACCAACAAGACTGCTCAGCCACAATGGAAGTAGACACTGAAAACACCAAAGAAACAACTCACCAGGACGAAAGCTGGAAGGTAGCTAGCTACAACAAAAAAAAGAAAAACTACAGGTAATCTAGATACGGAAAAGCAGCGATGGCTGCAAGAATTACCACTAAGAAACTCCTTCAGTTCACTTACGGAAGAAATAGACGACGACCCAGCAACCAAAAACGCAACTAAACCAACGAACACTATAAAACCACCACCGATATTTGTCGAGGCCCAGATAATAGACCCGCTTATAGATCGACTAAACGATATAGTCGGGAAGGAAAACTACATAATAAAACAAATAAAACTAGAACAAGTAAAAATACAAACAAACACCCCTGAAAATTATAGGCTAGTGTTAAAGGAATTAAGAGAAAAAAATGCTATATGCCACACGTACCAGCCCAAAACGGAAAGGAGCTACAAAGTAGTCATAAGAGGACTGCATCCAAAAACCAACATAAAGAAACTAAGTGAAGAACTAGCAAATATTGGACACCAAGCAAGATCCATAAACAACATTACAAGGTACGACACGAAACAACCACTACCGCTATTCTTAATAGAGCTAGAGCCCAAAAACAACAATAAAGAAATATACGCAATAAAAAAAATTTTAAACACAATAATCACAGTTGAGCCACCCAGGCACAAAAGGGAGATACCACAATGCATGAGGTGTCAACAATATGGACACACAAAAAACTACTGTAACAGAAATCCGGCGTGTGTCAAATGCGCAGGAAATCACCTAACAGTGAATTGCCCACACACGGGGAAAATAAATGACGTAAAATGTCATAACTGCGGTGGAAATCACCCAGCCAGCTACAAAGGCTGCGTAGTCAGAAAGCAACTACAAAGCAAACTATTCCCGCCTATACGAAACAGGACACACAACAATTTCCACACGCAACACGACAACACAGAACCTTTGTCAACACCAAATACACAGCAAGCAACGAACAACAACCACACTAACACCAACACCGGTAGAAGCCGAAGCTACGCGCAAGTAGTCAACCGGTCAACACCATTAGATAATCAAAGCCAAAACAACAACAGCGACGACTCTATAGAAATCAATGAAATGATAAAGCAATCCATTAAAAACACGGAAATGATAGCAAAAATGATAAGTGAACAAAACGAAATCCTTAAACAGCAAACGCAGCAAATCACACTCATGCTGCAACTACTCACAAACACGCTAACCAAAAAATAAAAACGGACACGCTTAAAATAGCAGCCTGGAACTCTAACGGCCTACAACAAAGGGCCCTAGAAGCTAAAACATTCCTATACAACAATAATATCGATATACTACTCGTTTCAGAAACACACCTCACTATAAAAAACTATTTAAAAATTCCGTACTACACCATTTATGACACCAAGCATCCCTCAGGTAAAGCACACGGAGGGACCGCAGTAATAATAAGAAACGACATTAAACACCATTTTACACAGCGAAGTTCGTAAGGAATATATCCAAGCAACCACCGTTACAGTACAAACTAGCAGCAATCATTTACAGATATCAGCAGTATACGTACCACCGCGACACAAAATTACATCACAAATGTGGGAAGAGTACTTTCAACATTTAGGTGACAAGTATATCGCAGCGGGAGATTATAATTCAAAGCACACACTATGGGAATCAAGAATCACTACACCTCGAGGTAGAACCTTGGAAAAATACATTAGATACAACAACCTCAACATATTATCCACAGGAAGACCGACATACTGGCCGACAGACCCGAGCAAAATACCTGACCTACTCGACTTTGCAGTTACAAAGGGATTAAATGCAAATTAACTACATATAACACCCAGTCTGGAGCTTAGCTCAGATCATACACCCATAATTATTACATACAGAAACAAACCAATACTTTATAACAAATCAGCGACACTATGCAATAATACCACCAAATGGCAAACATTTAAAGAAATAATTGAGAACAAAATCAATTGTAACATCCCATTGAAAACACCTGAACACATTGAACAAGCAGTAACAACACTTACAGAAACTATTCAAGAAGCAGCATGGGCAACCACTATACCTGAACCAACCAATAGACAAACAAAAATAATTCCGCTAGACATCCTCGAAACAATTAGAGAGAAAAGAAAAGCGAAAGCAAAATGGCAAAAAACATAGATCAAAAGAAAATAAAAAACACCTAAACAAACTTGCAAAAAGAAATTAAAAACAAAAATAAAAGAACACAATAACAATGAGTTCACAAAATTCATAGAGTCACTATCGGCGCACGAGAACACCAACTACTCCCTATGGAAAGCCATAAAAAGAATAAAGAAGCCAATAAAACCAGTCCCAGCAATCAGAAAAGCAGATAATACATGGGCAAGAAGCAACGAAGAACAAGCTGAAGAATTTTCCAACCACCTAAGCGACATATTTACACCACATAACACCAATAATAGCAACCACAATGGTCATATCGATGAGAATGCGATAACCACTAGTATCTCAACTGACAAACACTATATCATACCTAAAACAACAGCACAAGAAATTAGAAACGAAATCGAGAAAATAAAAACAAAAAAAGCACCAGGGATCGACCTAATCAATGGAAAAATTCTGGAAAAACCTTCCTCCAAAAAGCGATACGACTAATCAGAATAATTTACAACGCAATATTAAGACTCCAATACTATCCTAAACTATGGAAACTAGCACAGATCATAATGTTACCTAAACCAGGCAAAGATCCACACCAAACAACATCTTATAGACCAATATCACTACTACCCGTGTTTTCCAAAATACTAGAAAAAATAATTTACGCCCGCTTAAAACCAATAATAGAGAAGGAAAAATTAATACCAGATCACCAATTTGGATTCAGAAACAAACACTCCACGATAGAGCAAATGCACAGACTTACAAATGAAATAATAATAGCATTAGAAAACAAACAATACTGCACAGCCCTCTTTATGGACATCGAGAAAGCATTCGACAAAATAAACCATAAAAGCCTACTTCAATCAATCAGAAAACAATTCCCGGAACAGATATACCATCTAATTAAATCCTACTTAAGCAGCAGAACCTTCGTAGTAAAAATTAAAGACACATACTCTGAAGTTAAAGACATTAAGGCAGGGGTTCCGCAAGGGAAGCGTCTTAGGACCAATTCTATACACACTATACACGGCCAACATACCAACAACCACTAACAGCAAAATACTGACATTCGCGGACGACACGGCGGTGCTGGTCAGGCACACTGACCCTGCAACAGCAGTATCATCACTACAAGAACATATCACAAAAATAGAAAAGTGGCTTCAAGATAAACAAATTAAAGTAAACCCCGATAAATGCAACCACATTACATTCACACTGAGAAAACAGATACCTCCAAACATCACGCTGAACGGTACGCAAATAATACAAACAAGGCAAGTCAAATACCTAGGACTCCACTTAGATACACGTTTCACATGGAAACGGCATATTAAAACTATAATAGACAAAATACAGATAGCAAGGAGACAAATGTATTGGTTAACAGGTCGAAAATCCAAACTAAGCATAGAAAACAAACTAAAAATATACAAGATGATAATAAAACCAATCTGGACGTACGGAATACCACTCTGGGGAACAGCAGCAAAGAGCCATATAAGCAAAATAGAGACAATCCAAGCTAAACTACTTAGAACAATTGTAAACGCCCCATGGTACGTTAGAAACGAGGACATACGGAAAGACCTTGGAATACCAACGGTCAAAGAGGAAATTAGCAGACACGCAGGAAAATATAAAGAAAGATTAGCAACCCACCCGAACCGGCTGGCAGCGGAAACGATTAACACAACCATAGAAAGGAGACTAAAAAGGAAACACCCAACAGATCTCACAAAGGACATAACCTCACAAACACGATGATGGTACCCCGCTGGGGGTAGCCACCCACATGTTATATTATTAAACCGCTATAATATTTTACCAAATGTCCTATTGGACAAATTGTAAAATTTAAATAAATAAATAAAAAAAAAAAACGTGTGTCCCATTATATCGACATCTCCAAAGTACAATTCTATGTGATTTCTAGGGAGAACTATACAACCGATCCACACCTTCGTCAGGCAAAACGTTTATCCTGTGACCGTGGCTACGTTCGGCGACCAGTTGTCACCTCGAACCCACTTTCGCTATCACAAATATCGAACAATTACAATCAGACTGAATGACAACAACCGCCCAATTACAGCTATGATAAAATCCAGGCTAAAGCATTAGAAGACTTTCCCAAAATTGCAAAGGGAAGGCTCCGATTTTCCTTTCATCTCCGACATATATGTCGGAGAGGAAAAGACACCGGAGCCTTCCCCTGGAACTTCGGGAAAATCCATAAAATCGTAATTAGAGTTTACAGTCGTAATTAAACAATTTGCCGTCATTCCGCCCAATTGTATTTGTTTGCGATTTGTGATAATAAACTTGGGCCCGTGGCGACCATCAGTCGCCGAACGTAGCCGCGGTCAACGGGACGGGCCTGCTATTTAACAAAGGTATGGAGCGATAGTACGACCCTCACTAAAAGAATACCCATAGAGGTACCTGGCAGTAAAACATGCCAACGGTTCTTTCGGACAAGGAATACTAGATATTGAGGCACTTACACAGCACAAGTCCAGTTAGCCTAGGACCCGCTATAAAACCTGGGTTTTTGCGGCAATTAAGATGCTTCTAACGGACAAGCAGTCTTTGTCCCAAATTGACCAATTGACAGCGACGTCAACTTCCCTCACTTTCAGAACGAGGGCTATACTCGACGAATCCGATGATCTCGTGTCCTTAGACACACCTCATCAGAGTTGCCCTCGGTGGCATCATCGGGACGAAATTCATTCTTTCTTGAGATCCCATCGACGAAGGGAGCGCCTTCAGATCCGCGAAGCAGAGCAAGTGTATTTTCATCCCGTTGACCGTGGATTCGTTATCGAACCTAAGACCAACGCCACGAACATCGCAAGTGCCCAACTGCCGCTGTTGATTGTCGAATTGGTAGTGTTTATACTCGTAGTATCAGGCCGTACCTTCGTTATATCACAACGATGGCCAACTCCCAGGGAGGTCTATCAAGTGCCCACGGCCCTAGTGAGGGCCTATCTCCGACATCAGAAGTGGGATAAAGTGCCGGTTATAACAGTGCTAGAGCTTACGACCATCGTGCGCGAGTTAATTCAGTCGCTAGTGCAAAAAATCGAGTATGGAACCTAACAATGTTCGCCACCGCGTTAACCCTGAAACCGCGAACGTCCGATTCCGCTGCATGACGCGCAGCTGTCCATTTGATTATGGAGGAAAATCCTTACAAAGCGGTGCCCTGACTATAATCTCAATGATGAGCGTCGAATCGACTTCTACGTAGTGGGAGCACCAACTGGTGGATCAAGTCATCCGGGTGAGTCGTTTCCATTTTACCCCGATTTTGGAGCCGAGGGTTCACTGATTAAAGAACCCGCAGTCTTGAGATTTTCTGGCAAAAGAACGATTGATATGGTGGTAATGCGAGAAATGAGAAATATATGGTACACCTCAACCTTGTCCGTTGCGAGTGTTAGTGGTTTTACATTAGAGATAAAATCGTCATGTCCCCGCTGATAGCTATTTCAAAATATGGTATCGCGATTGATCGCGAAATTCTAAGTCAAGGTTTTGACGTAATATTACACAAAATAGCCTCGCTATGTGTAAGACGAATAATTACTACCTGTAATAATACCGCTGAAAAACGAGATCGATGTTAACGCAGTCGACATTGATGTACGTGGTAGTGATACAAGTCGATTAATTTTTCTTTTCTAAGATTCAAAGATTCACTCGTTACGGGTTTCATACGTACTCGCGTAAATACAGGCCAGTTAGAGATACAATTAATTGATCCTAACATCACCATACAAAGAAGTCCTTATAGATTTCGCGAGGAAGAGTGCAGAATAGTACGTGAGAGAATAAGCGAATCAATTAGAGACAAATAGCATGAGGCCCAGTAATTCACCATTCGCGAGCCCCATGCTACTCGTGAAGACGAGCGATGGTTCAGATACACGATTTGTAGATGTTCGAGAACTAAATAAAACTACGGTCGCGGATCGGTATCCTTTACCCCGTGTTGCGGATTAAATCGCGAGATTGCAAAAGCGAGATATTTTATTAGTCGGGACATACCCAGCGGGTTTCGCCAAATCCCTATTCGTCCCAGGTCGAGGAAATACGCAGTATCGGCTACCCTCGTTGGAAGATTTGGACAATCAGTTGTTGTCTTCTTCAAATTCTTGGGTGTCTCTGTTCAGCCCATGCGACGTCTTCCATTTGCATCACATGGTGGCGTGCGCGTCTAGTGTTTCTTTCAGAAGCGTTGTACCGAACGACGATATTACGCTGACTCCATCGAAAACAGGGATTTTGCATTTTGACAACCCTAATAATTTTTCAGCTAATACTTGTCTGAATATTCTAATTCCTTCCTGGCTGCAATTCTTTTTAAACCGTCAAAGCGTTCACCATAGAAATCCTCAGAGGTAGTCGCATGCCAAGTCTTCTGTACCATTTGATCCTTTTCTAATTGTGGTGACATAGGAAACCATTTGGTCAGAATGATCTGTACCACATTGTTGGAATACAACGATATCAATCGCATGCAGACAAGGTGATTGATCGTACGGATTCTTCCGTTCGTTACCCAGCGCCATCCCCACTAGCGTGCGTTCGTGAGATGCACCACGGCGGTTAGCACGTGCATGCTTTTTCAAAAAAACGCCGGAAGAAGCGTGAGGATATGGATGGAACATTCTAGATGGGCACGTCGAGAAGCTACTAGAAGGTTCTATGCCACATGTGACGCCACACACACACCCACACAGGTCACACTCATTACTGCATAGAGAGTGGGGCTCTAAACCTTTCCAAGGGCCATGGGTCACCAAGCCAGTTAGTCTGTGAATAACTAGCCAACTGTCCACATTCCAGAACGCACATTTATATTTCGTGTAACAATTGTTTAATAAATATCACATTATATTATTTCAAACACTAACATTGTGTCTTCCACAGATTATTAATCTTAATCCCAAGATTAAATTCTAACACACATTCTTCATTGTATGCAACGGCGGCTGGCGATTCTAACGTTGCGAACAAACGAAACGAGAGGTCATTCTTGAGATTCCTTTGAAAACACGTATGACAGCCCACGTGTTATTCGTACGTTGTTGTCTATTTAGACGATGTTCTAATCGTTGCCTACTCCATGGATCAAGCTCTAGAAAGAGGGTACACCGTATCAAATACCCCCGTAAATGCCGGAGTTCTTCTGATTTTTCTAAATGCTCTTTCCCAAACACGTCGGTACTCTATTTGGGACAGGTGATCCATAACGGAGAAGTTCGCCCCAAGCCGGGTAAAATGCAAACCCTGAGTTCTTCACCTGAACCAACAACCGTCACACAGCATAGACAGTTCATAGGTTTAGTCTTTTATTTCCGAAAATACATCCCTAAATCTTCACAGGGAATGAGACCCAAGTATGCACTTACTTCCGGTAAGAAATACAGAACCTAGAAGGATAGGCATGGAAAATAAGGTAAAAGGTAACTTCCGTCCTGACTGACGCGCCAGCGTTAAAGGTATTTGACCCGAAAGGTCCGATGGAACTCCATACAGACGTTAGTTCGGATGGATATGGGGCTATTTCAATGCACAAGACGGAAGGTAACAGTGGAGTAATAGAATATTACGGTACAAGGACTAGCCCCGCGGAATCTAAGTATCATTCATATGGGCTGAAAACGGTAACAGTTGCTAAACGCTGCTAAACCCTTTCGTCATTGAAACTACAAAATGATGAGCCCGCGGAAGATGCCGCTAATGCGTATGAATTACGATCTGGTACTCTTTATCGCAGAAGACAAAGAAAAGACAGGACTTCCTCCATGCCTATTGTCCCAAGAGCTTCTAGGTGGTCCGCTATCAACCATGTGCAACAGTCAATTATGCACTTAGGTTGGGATAAAACGCTTGAGAGACTGTACGAGTATCACTGGTTCGAAGGAATGGCGAAATATGTTCGCAAATTCGTTGAGAACTGTCAAGCTTGTCGAGTTTCGAAGGCTAGTTCAGGTAAAATACCAGCTGAACTACTTCCTATTCCTAAGACCAGCATATTTTTGGCATTTCGTTCACCTGGACCTAACGGACAAACTAGGCAGTAAAAGTGATTCGAAAGAATAGATCATTGTTTTGGTCGACGGCTTCACTAAATTCGCACATCTGCATCATACTCGTAAAAGAAGATCCCCTTAGTACCGTTAAAGTACCTAAGTATGCTATATTTTTACTCGGCAGCCCTCGCCAGACAATAGCGGACCAAGGAAGATGCTTCACTGGCAAAGAATTCCAAAGTTTTGCCCGGATAAAAACATTAAACTTCATCTGATAGCAACCGGTGCTAGTAGGGCAATGGACAGGGGGAGCGCATCATGGGCACACTCAAAACATGCTTACCGCAATAGAAGCGACCGGTCGGTCATGGCAAGACGCGATTGGGGAAATCCAACTAGCCTTGAACTGTACCACCAACCGCGTAACCAAGTCGAGCCCACTGGAACTGCTAATCGGGAAAGTAGCAAGACCATACGGACTGCCCGTGGCCGACAGTATCGGAGAGAAGAGAGGTAGACCTCGACAACGTAAGACAACAGGCGAAAGAAAACATGGAAGCGTGCGCCAGATATGATAAAAACAGGTGGGACAAAACTAGAGCTAGGATAGTTAAGTTTAACCTCGGCGACTACGTATTACTCCAAAAACGAAGAAAAGAACCAGACCAAGTTAGACCCAAAATTCAGGGGCCCTTTTGTAATAACGGAAATTTTAGAAGGGGATAGGTATGAGTTGAAAACAGTCGGTGGCAAGCAATCCTACAAATACAGTCATGATAGGTTGCGAAAAATGCCGAATAGTCGTATTAATAGAGCTTAAGAGCTGTTTGCTCGTCTCCTCATACACACACGACTAAAAGTCACAATTGAGAGAACTGAAACTAACCGCGCTAGCGTGAGCTCAACGGAAGAATAGATCTCTTGTATACGGGACGCTTCTCTCGCTTCCTATTTCCCTTTCGGTAATTGTTTTCCCCTTCCTCAGTTAAGTCTTCTCGATCTTTGTTTAATGAAGTACTTTCGGGAATACTCGGTAAGTACACAAATTTTGTTTTTTTTTTTCTCTCTAACCACCGGAGTGAATATTGCAACGAATATCATATGTTGAGACTTTGGGAATTACTCGCAGACTACTTCCCCGCCCAGAGTACCCTGTAACAGGTTTGTCATTTGTAACTTGTAATTTTGTAATTTCCTAATTTCTTATATAAATAATTGTTTGACAAATAATAAGGTGAATTTTTTAAACGGTGTATATTTTGTCCTTAAGAATTACTATAGACATTATTTTCTACATTCTATACCGCAACAATTTGTTTAAGCTGGTACATCAAATTTTAATATCGATCCCTTTTCTAAAAATGATAATTTTTAAAAATTCTTGATCAAATATTACGACTGCCAAAATTTAGGGCGCGACAGGCTAAGCTTATTTACACAAATTAATATGTAAAAATTTCATTTGACGGAAAAAATGAATTACATAAATCTGTTACACTGATTGATGCGTCTGCAAACAATGAAATCGTAAAGAAAGAAAGAAATGTTGGATCGGTCGGAAAAGTACGTATGTAACGCGTTTTATTGTTCTGTTTATTTTGTGTTTGAAGGAAGTATGATTTAGTAAAATAATTTCGAGGAGGACAGACCTCGGTCCGAACGTTATGTTGCAAGCTAATGCAAATACAACTGAACGAAACATCTGGAATAGAACCTTTCACAAATTTCCCATTACAATTTGGGAAACGTAAATCGAGCTCAATATTGGTTTTAATCGCTTGCAATACAAAATTCTCTTCATCTATAATTAGAGTGAATAAATTGTCAATTGTTTACATAGTCGTTGAACGTATTGTCGTTCCAGAAACAGTGTTCAAACGTAGAACAAACATCTAACGCATTCTTCTTCAACTGTCCGCATTGCCCGTTTTCGTTAGGTTTTATTTCGGTCTTTTTAGACTTCTAGTCTCCTACCTAAGAGTTCAATCTCTTTAATGCGTTGTTGACTTTCAACGTGTATTAGTTTATACAAGCTACTCAAAGCTAGTTCGTGTCTTTCGTTTTGTTTTTGTATAGCGTCTAGTATGGCCCGAATATTTGATCTACACCTGTAGCCATAGAGCTGGCAGAAGATGTGTCTCCTGATCTTTGTTTATAGTGGTTATTGTAATTGTCGTCGGAATCTGTACCATATTGAAGCTGTTGCGACGAGTACGATAGTGCTTAAAAGAATCCAGTTCTTTACCTGGTATCTTCCTTTCGTGAATGTTGCCTGACCAGTTCTAAGTTTTGGGTGATGACCGTAGTCCGCTTTTCCCGTAGAAAATCGTTTTCACGCAATGGCTGATCTATCCGCAGAGGTCCGCTGATCCTTCAATCTTCAGTGATGCGGGTACGGCGAAACGTTTTCGTTTACACTGAACCGAATGGATCCTGGCAGGATCGCCAAAATGTCACGCCGTAATAAATGACGAGGTGTTATATATATGCCGGGTAGCATTAGAATTTTAAGGGCGCTAACGATTCACTGTTTGAATTAGCCATCGTTTTACGAAACGATGACTATTGAGTAATGTTAATTAACAAACATAAATCAATGATTAGATTAAAGAATAATAAGTTTAGTGAATATAAGGGTAACGAATAATATTTTTTTACGAAGAAATAAATTTAACGAATGATGAGATTAACGAATAATAGGTTTTACGAATAACAAGTTTAACGAATAATGAATTTAATTAACGCTATTAACAATGTTCCTGGGTTCAAATGAATCCACGGTCAACGGATAACTATTTACTATGCGTAGAATAATTTCAAACACAAAAAAATACAGATTGCTGAGACACTCGGTAAATTGCTGATGTAACACTTTCAAGGACGATCCACACGAATAAATATCTGATCAAATCTTTTCTCGCTGTACGACTGCATTTTTTTGTTACATGTTTGCTTTGAAGCATCGAAAGGTTCCATCGCCGTTGCTAGACATTTTTTGCCAGGTTTGTTGTATACTCTTTGGAAGCATCGAGAAAGATTCAATAAACGTTGGCAAGCAATTTCTGTCTGGAGTTTGATTCCTAATACAACGTGTGTCCCCATTCTGCCTAACGAGCAGCTGAGCAACGGACTGGGAAAAAAGTGCCTCTGGACGTGAAGGCATGCGGGGAGTGGGGAAAGGAAAAGAAAGTAAAGACGGTTACCGCTAGAACAAACGGTGGAGGATCGGGTTTGGTTTGCTAATTAGGGGAAAACCACCTAAAGGCTCTCACCGATAAGAATACACACCAAAGACGAACAATACTACATAAACAAAAAACATCAAACATACAAAAAAACCAAGTCTACAAATAAAACCAACAAGATGTCTGCCAGCCACAGGGAAGTAGACATGAAAACACCAAAGAAACAAACTCACCAGGACGAAAGTGGAAGGTAGCTAAGCGCTAAACAAAAAAAAAAAACGGAGGTAAACTAGATATATGGCGAGAGCAGCGATGGCTGCAAAGAATTACCACTAAGAAACTCCTTCAGTTTTCTTACGGAAGAAATAGACGATGACCCAGCAACCAAACAAAAACGCAACTAAAACCAACGAACACTAAAAAACCACCACCGATAATTTTTAGAGGCCCAGATAAAGGCCCTTATAGATCGACTAAACGATATAGTCGGGGAAAACTAACATAATAAAACAAATAAAACTAGAAAACAAGTAAAAATACAAAAAAACCCCCTGAAAATTAAAGGCTAGTGTTAAAGGAATTAAGAAAAAATGCTATATGCCACAACGTACCAGCCCCCAAAAACTGGAAAGGAGCTACAAAGTAGTCATAAGAGAGACCTGCAACCAAAAAACCAACAAAAAAACTAAGTGAAGAACTAGCAAATATTGGACACCAAGCAAGATCCATAAACAACATTAAAAAGGTACAACATAAAACAACCACTACCGCTATTCTTAATAGGCTAGAGCCCAAAAAACAACAAAATAAAGAAATATACGCAAAAAAAAAAAAAAATTTAAACACACTAATCACAGTTGAGCCACCCCGCCCCAAAAAGGGAGAACACCACAATGCATGAGGTGTCACCAATATGGAAACAAAAAACTACTGTAACAAGAAATCCGGCGTGTCAAATGCGAGGAAATCACCTACAGTGAATTGCCCACACACGGGGAAAATAAATGACGTAAAATGTCATAACTGGCGGTGGAAATTACCCAGCGCGGCTACAAAGGCTGCGTAGTCGAAAGCAAACTACAAAGCAAACATACTTCCCCGCCTATACGAAACAGGACACACAACAATTCCCCACACGCAACACGACAACACAGAACCCTTTGTCAACACCAAATACACAGCAAGCAACGAACAACAACCACACTAACACCAACACCGGTAGAAGCCGAAGCTACGCGCAAGTAGTCAACCGGTCAACACCCATTAGATAATCAAAGCCAAAACAACAACAGCGACGACTCTATAGAAATCAATGAAATGATAAAGCAATCCATTAAAAACACGGAAATGATAGCAAAAATGATAAGTGAACAAAACGAAATCCTTAAACAGCAAACGCAGCAAAACCACACTCATGCTGCAACTACCTCACAAACACGCTAACCAAAAAATAAAACGGACACGCTTTAAAAATAGCAGCCTGGAACTCTAACGGCCTACAACAAAGGGCCCTAGAAGCTAAAACATTCCTATACAACAATAATATCGATATACTACCTGTTTCAGAAACACACCTCACTATAAAAAACTATTTAAAAATTCCGTACTACACCATTTATGACACCAAGCATCCTCAGGTAAAGCACACGGAGGGAACGCAGTAATAATAAGAAACGACATTAAACACCATTTACACAGCGAAGTTCGTAAGGAATATATCCAAGCAACCACCGTTACAGTACAAACAAGCAGCAATCATTTTCAGATATTCAGAGGTATACGTACCACCGCCACACAAAATTACATCACAAATTGGGAAGAGTACTTTCAAAATTTTAGGTGACAAGTATATCGCAGCGGGAGATTATAATTCAAAGCACACACTATGGGAATCAAGAATCACTACACCTCGAGGTAGAACCTCGGAAAATACATTAGATACAAACTCACAACCTCAACATATTATCCACAGGAAGACCGACATCTGGGCTTACACGACCCGAGCAAAATACCTGACCTACTCGACTTTGCAGTTACAAAGGGATTAAATGCAAATTAATATATATAACACCCAGTCTGGAACTTAGCCCAGATCATACACCCATAATTATTACATACAGAAACAAACCAATACTTTTATAACAAATCAGCGACACTATCACAACAATACCGCACCAAATGGCAAAAATTTAAAGAAATAATTGAGAACAAAATCAATTGTAACATCCCATTGAAAACACCTGAACACATTGAACAAGCAGTAACAACACTTACAGAAACTATTCAAGAAGCAGCATGGGCAACCACTATACCTGAACCAACCAATGACAAACAAAAATAATTCCGCTAGACATCCCTCGAAACAATTAGAGAGAAAAGAAAAGCGAAAGCAAAATGGCAAAAAACATAGATCAAAAAGAAAATAAAAACACCTAAACAAACTTGCAAAAGAAATTAAAAACAAAATAAAAGAACACAATAACAATGAGTTCACAAAATTCATAGAGTCACTATCGGCGCACGAGAACACCAACTACTCCCTATGGAAAGCCATAAAAAGAATAAAGAAGCCAATAAAAACCAGTCCCAGCAATCAGAAAAGCAGATAATACATGGGCAAGAAGCAACGAAGAACAAGCTGAAGAATTTTCCAACCACCTAAGCGACATATTTACACCACATAACACCAATAATAGCAACCACAATGGTCATATCGATGAGAATGCGATAATAACCACAAAAAATAGTATCTCAACTGACAAACACTATATCATACACAAAAAAAAAAAACAAAAAAAAAAAAAAAAAAAAAAAAAAAAAAAAAAACAAAAAAACCACCACCTACCCACTCAAAAAATTGAAAACCAACCAAACCCCAAACCCAAAACACAAATCAAAATAAATTACAAAACAAAATTAAAACCACACCAACACAAACCAAAACAATAGAAACAAGCACATATTATAACAACACCCAGGCAAAGATCCACACCAAACAACATCTTATAGACCAATATCACTACTACCCGTGTTTTCCAAAATACTAGAAAAAATAATTTACGCCCGCTTAAAACCAATAATAGAGAAGGAAAAATTAATACCAGATCACCAATTTGATTCAGAAACAAACACTCCACGATAGAGCAAATGCACAGACTTACAAATGAAATAATCATAGCATTAGAAAACAAACAATACTGCACAGCCTCTTTATGGACATCGAGAAAGCATTTGACAAAATAAACCATAAAAGCCTACTTCAATCAATCAGAAAACAATTCCCGGAACAGATATACCATCTAATTAAATCCTACTTAAGCAGCAGAACCTTCGTAGTAAAAATTAAAGACACATACTCTGGAAGTTAAAGACATTAAGGCAGGGGTTCCGCAAGGAAGCGTCTTAGGACCAATTCTATACACACTATACACGGCCAACATACCAACAACCACTAACAGCAAAATACTGACATTCGCGGACGACACGGCGGTGCTGGTCAGGCACACTGACCCTGCAACAGCAGTATCATCACTACAAGAACATATCACAAAAATAGAAAAGTGGCTTCAAGATAAACAAATTAAAGTAAACCCCGATAAATGCAAACCACATTACATTCACACTGAGAAAACAGATACCTCCAAACATCACGCTGAACGGTACGCAAATAATACAAACAAGGCAAGTCAAATACCTAGGACTCCACTTAGATACACGTTTCACATGGAAACGGCATATTAAAACTATAATAGACAAAATACAGATAGCAAGGAGACAAATGTATTGGTTAACAGGTCGAAAATCCAAACTAAGCATAGAAAAACAAACTAAAAATATACAAGATGATAATAAAACCAATCTGGACGTACGGAATACCACTCTGGGGAACAGCAGCAAAGAGCCATATAAGCAAAATAGAGACAATCCAAGCTAAACTACTTAGAACAATTGTAAACGCCCCATGGTACGTTAGAAACGAGGACATACGGAAAGACCTTGGAATACCAACGGTCAAAGAGGAAATTAGCAGACACGCAGGAAAATATAAAGAAAGATTAGCAACCCACCCGAACCGGCTGGCAGCGGAAACGATTAACACAACCATAGAAAGGAGACTAAAAAGGAAACACCCAACAGATCTCACAAAGGACATAACCTCACAAACACGATGATGGTACCCCGCTGGGGTAGCCACCCACATGTTATATTATTAAACCGCTGTAATATTTTACCAAATGTCCTATTGGACAAATTGTAAAATTTAAATAAATAAATAAAAAAAAAACGTGTGTCCCATTATATCGACATCTCCCAAAGTACAATTCTATGTGATTTCTAGGGAGAACTATACAACCGATCCACACCTTCGTCAGGCAAAACGTTTATCCTGTGACCGTGGCTACGTTCGGCGACCAGTTGTCACCTCGAACCCACTTTCGCTATCACAAATATCGAAACAATTACAATCAGACTGAATGACAACAACCGCCCAATTACAGCTATGATAAAATCCAGGCTAAAGACATTAGAAGACTTTCCCCAAAATTGCAAAGGGAAGGCTCCGATTTTCCTTTCATCTCCGACATATATGTCGGAGAGGAAAATACACCGGAGCCTTCCCCCGGGCCCGTGAACGGAAAATCCATAAAATCGTAATTAGAGTTTACAGTCGTAATTAAACAATTTGCCGTCATTCCGCCCAATTGTATTTGTTTGCGATTTGTGATAATAAACTGTGGGCCCGTGGCGACCATCAGTCGCCGAACGTAGCCGCGGTCAACGGGACGGGCCTGCTATTTAACAAAAGGTATGGAGCGATAGTACGACCCTCACTAAAAAGAATACCCATAGAGGTACCTGGCAGTAAAACATGCCAACGGTTCTTTCGGACAAGGAATACTAGATATTGAGGCACTTACACAGCACAAGTCCAGTTAGCCTAGGACCCGCTATAAAACCTGGGTTTTTGCGGCAATTAAGATGCTTCTAACGGACAAGCAGTCTTTGTCCCAAATTGACCAATTGACAGCGACGTCAACTTCCCTCACTTTCAGAACGAGGGCTATACTCGACGAATCCGATGATCTCGTGTCCTTAGACACACACCTCATCAGAGTTGCCCGTCGGTGGCATCCATCGGGACGAAATTCATTCTTTCTTGAGATCCCATCGACGAAGGGAGCGCCTTCAGATCCGCGAAGCAGAGCAAGTGTATTTTCATCCCGTTGACCGTGGATTCGTTATCGAACCTAAGACCAACGCCACGAACATCGCAAGTGCCCAACTGCCGCTGTTGATTGTCGAATTGGTAGTGTTTATACTCGTAGTATCAGGCCGTACCTTCGTTATATCACAACGATGGCCAACTCCCAGGGAGGTCTATCAAATTGCCCACGGCCCTAGTGAGGGCCTATCTCCGACATCAGAAGTGGGATAAAGTGCCGGTTATAACAGTGCTAGAGCTTACGACCATCGTGCGCGGAGTTAATTCCAGTCGCTAGTGCAAAAAATCGAGTATGGAACCTAACAATGTTCGCCACCGCGTTAACCCTGAAACCGCGAACGTCCGATTCCGCTGCACGACGCGCAGCTGTCCATTTGATTATGGAGGAAAAATCCTTACAAAGCGGTGCCCTGACTATAATCTCAATGATGAGCGTCGAATCGACTTCTACGTAGTGGGAGCACCAACTGGTGGATCAAGTCATCCGGGTGAGTCGTTTCCATTTTACCCCGATTTTGGAGCCGAGGGTTCACTGATTAAAGAACCCGCAGTCTTGAGATTTTCTGGCAAAAGAACGATTGATATGGTGGTAATGCGAGAAATGAATGAAATATATGGTACACCTCAACCTTGTCCGTTGCGAGTGTTAGTGGTTTTACATTAGAGATAAAATCGTCATGTCCCCCGCTGATAGCTATTTCAAAATATGGTATCGCGATTGATCGTGAAATTCTAAGTCAAGGTTTTGACGTAATATTACACAAAATAGCCTCGCTATGTGTAAGACGAATAATTACTACCTGTAATAATACCGCTGAAAAACGAGATCGATGTTAACGCAGTCGACATTGATGTACGTGGTAGTGATACAAGTCGATTAATTTTTTCTTTTCTAAGATTCAAAGATTCACTCGTTACGGGTTTCATACGTACTCGCGTAAATACAGGCCAGTTAGAGATACAATTAATTGATCCTAACATCACCATACAAAGAAGTCCTTATAGATTTCGCGAGGAAGAGTGCAGAATAGTACGTGAGAGAATAAGCGAATCAATTAGAGACAAATAGCATGAGGCCCAGTAATTCACCATTCGCGAGCCCCATGCTACTCGTGAAGACGAGCGATGGTTCAGATACACGATTTGTAGATGTTCGAGAACTAAATAAAACTACGGTCGCGGATCGGTATCCTTTACCCCGTGTTGCGGATTAAATCGCGAGATTGCAAAAGCGAGATATTTTATTAGTCGGGACATACCCAGCGGGTTTCGCCAAATCCCTATTCGTCCCAGGTCGAGGAAATACGCAGTATCGGCTACCCTCGTTGGAAGATTTGGACAATCAGTTGTTGTCTTCTTCAAATTCTTGGGTGTCTCTGTTCAGCCCATGCGACGTCTTCCATTTGCATCACATGGTGGCGTGCGCGTCTAGTGTTTCTTTCAGAAGCGTTGTACCGAACGACGATATTACGCTGACTCCATCGAAAACAGGGATTTTGCATTTTGACAACCCTAATAATTTTTCAGCTAATACTTGTCTGAATATTCTAATTCCTTCCTGGCTGCAATTTTCTTTTTAAACCGTCAAAGCGTTCACCATAGAAATCCTCAGAGGTAGTCGCATGCCAAGTCTTCTGTACCATTTGATCCTTTTCTAATTGTGGTGACATAGGAAACCATTTGGTCAGAATGATCTGTACCACATTGTTGGAATACAACGATATCAATCGCATGCAGACAAGGTGATTGATCGTACGGATTCTTCCGTTCGTTACCCAGCGCCATCCCCACTAGCGTGCGTTCGTGAGATGCACCACGGCGGTTAGCACGTGCATGCTTTTTCAAAAAACGCCGGAAGAAGCGTGAGGATATGGATGGAACATTCTAGATGGGCACGTCGAGAAGCTACTAGAAGGTTCTATGCCACATGTGACGCCACACACACACCCACACAGGTCACACTCATTACTGCATAGAGAGTGGGGCTCTAAACCTTTCCAAGGGCCATGGGTCACCAAGCCAGTTAGTCTGTGAATAACTAGCCAACTGTCCACATTCCAGAACGCACATTTATATTTCGTGTAACAATTGTTTAATAAATATCACATTATATTATTTCAAACACTAACATTGTGTCTTCCACAGATTATTAATCTTAATCCCAAGATTAAATTCTAACACACATTCTTCATTGTATGCAACGGCGGCTGGCGATTCTAACGTTGCGAACAAACGAAACGAGAGGTCATTCTTGAGATTCCTTTGAAAACACGTATGACAGCCCACGTGTTATTCGTACGTTGTTGTCTATTTAGACGATGTTCTAATCGTTGCCTACTCCATGGATCAAGCTCTAGAAAGAGGGTACACCGTATCAAATACCCCCGTAAATGCCGGAGTTTCTTCTGATTTTTCTAAATGCTCTTTCCCAAACACGTCGGTACTCTATTTGGGACAGGTGATCCATAACGGAGAAGTTCGCCCCAAGCCGGGTAAAATGCAAACCCTGAGTTCTTCACCTGAACCAACAACCGTCACACAGCATAGACAGTTCATAGGTTTAGTCTTTTATTTCCGAAAATACATCCCTAAATCTTCACAGGGAATGAGACCCAAGTATGCACTTACTTCCGGTAAGAAATACAGAACCTAGAAGGATAGGCATGGAAAATAAGGTAAAAGGTAACTTCCGTCCTGACTGACGCGCCAGCGTTAAAGGTATTTGACCCGAAAGGTCCGATGGAACTCCATACAGACGTTAGTTCGGATGGATATGGGGCTATTTCAATGCACAAGACGGAAGGTAA
Organism: Bombus sylvicola; assembly: GCA_019677175.1. NCBI lineage: Eukaryota > Metazoa > Arthropoda > Insecta > Hymenoptera > Apidae > Bombus > Bombus sylvicola. Next base: position 64,479 of record JACSOB010000115.1, read on the forward strand.
CAGTGGAGTAATAGAATATTACGGTACAAGGACTAGCCCCGCGGAATCTAAGTATCATTCATATGGGCTGAAAACGGTAACAGTTGCTAAACGCTGCTAAACCCTTTCGTCATTGAAACTACAAAATGATGAGCCCGCGGAAGATGCCGCTAATGCGTATGAATTACGATCTGGTACTCTTTATCGCAGAAGACAAAGAAAAGACAGGACTTCCTCCATGCCTATTGTCCCAAGAGCTTCTAGGTGGTCCGCTATCAACCATGTGCAACAGTCAATTATGCACTTAGGTTGGGGATAAAACGCTTGAGAGACTGTACGAGTATCACTGGTTCGAAGGAATGGCGAAATATGTTCGCAAATTCGTTGAGAACTGTCAAGCTTGTCGAGTTTCGAAGGCTAGTTCAGGTAAAATACCAGCTGAACTACTTCCTATTCCTAAGACCAGCATATTTTGGCATTTCGTTCACCTGGACCTAACGGACAAACTAGGCAGTAAAAGTGATTCGAAAGAATAGATCATTGTTTTGGTCGACGGCTTCACTAAATTCGCACATCTGCATCATACTCGTAAAAGAAGATCCCCTTAGTACCGTTAAAGTACCTAAGTATGCTATATTTTTACTCGGCAGCCCTCGCCAGACAATAGCGGACCAAGGAAGATGCTTCACTGGCAAAGAATTCCAAAGTTTTGCCCGGATAAAAACATTAAACTTCATCTGATAGCAACCGGTGCTAGTAGGGCAATGGACAGGGGGAGCGCATCATGGGCACACTCAAAACATGCTTACCGCAATAGAAGCGACCGGTCGGTCATGGCAAGACGCGATTGGGGAAATCCAACTAGCCTTGAACTGTACCACCAACCGCGTAACCAAGTCGAGCCCACTGGAACTGCTAATCGGGAAAGTAGCAAGACCATACGGACTGCCCGTGGCCGACAGTATCGGAGAAAGAGAGGTAGACCTCGACAACGTAAGACAACAGGCGAAAGAAAACATGGAAGCGTGCGCCAGATATGATAAAAACAGGTGGGACAAAACTAGAGCTAGGATAGTTAAGTTTAACCTCGGCGACTACGTATTACTCAAAAACGAAGAAAAGAACCAGACCAAGTTAGACCCAAAATTCAGGGGCCCTTTTGTAATAACGGAAATTTTAGAAGGGGATAGGTATGAGTTGAAAACAGTCGGTGGCAAGCAATCCTACAAATACAGTCATGATAGGTTGCGAAAAATGCCGAATAGTCGTATCCCTGCGGAATTGGACGTCTGTAGCGATGGCGAGAACAGCGACCACGGCGACACGAGTACCCCGATCTCGGAGGATCAGAAACACGATACCGCCTAGCAGGACAACACGAGAAAGCTCGAGCGGACCACGTGCGGCACCCCAGTAGAAGGTCCCACATGCGTCCCGGGCGACAACACAGGAAAGCTCGAGCGGACCATGTGCGGCACCCCAGTAGAAGGTCCCACACGCGTCCCGGGCGACAACATAAGAAAGCTCAATGTGACCGTGTGATGGATTTCACATGTGTTCGGACCGATAATGTAAGAAAGGTCAGGAAGGCCGTGCGATCCAGAAAACGAGATTCACTTGGGTACGAAATCGAAAATGGTCCATCATGTCATTGCGACCAGATTAACAACCTGCAGGATACAACTGGCATGCGAATACCAATCATGATGTCATTAATTTGTTTCGCTTGCCCCCTCGTACCTGACCCCGGAACAAAATTTGCTGTTAAACCGGACCCTTGATTCAGTTAAATCGTAAATAATGTTATTTGTACCGAGTCTAATATTGGAAAAACTCAACATTTTAGTTTCACACAGGGACGTGTGATAGTCAGGATGGCCGTGTCGGAGAGGAAAGGACACCGGAGCCTTCCCCTGGAACTTCGGGAAAATCCATAAAATCGTAATTAGAGTTTACAGTCGTAATTAAACAATTTGCCGTCATTCTGCCCAATTGTATTTGTTTGCGATTTGTGATAATAAACTTGGGCCCGAGGCGACCATCAGTCGCCGAACGTAGCCGCGGTCAACGGGACGGGCCTGCTATTTAACAAAGGTATGGAGCGATAGTACGACCCTCACTAAAAGAATACCCATAGAGGTACCTGGCAGTAAAACATGCCAACGGTTCCTTCGGACAAGGAATACTAGATATTGAGGCACTTACACAGCACAAGTCCAGTTAGCCTAGGACCCGCTATAAAACCTGGGTTTTTGCGGCAATTAAGATGCTTCTAACGGACAAGCAGTCTTTGTCCCAAATTGACCAATTGACAGCGACGTCAACTTCCCTCACTTTCAGAACGAGGGCTATACTCGACGAATCCGATGATCTCGTGTCCTTAGACACACCTCATCAGAGTTGCCCTCGGTGGCATCATCGGGACGAAATTCATTCTTTCTTGAGATCCCATCGACGAAGGGAGCGCCTTCAGATCCGCGAAGCAGAGCAAGTGTATTTTCATCCCGTTGACCATGGATTCGTTATCGAACCTAAGACCAACGCCACGAACATCGCAAGTGCCCAACTGCCGCTGTTGATTGTCGAATTGGTAGTGTTTATACTCGTAGTATCAGGCCGTACCTTCGTTATAACACAACGATGGCCAACTCCCAGGGAGGTCTATCAAACGCCCACGGCCCTAGTGAGGGCCTATCTCCGACATATATATATAAAAAGGGGCGAATTAACAATAGCCCGTTCGTATACTTTATTCACAAGGCGAAGTAACATTTCAATAGCAAAATACAGACTGACTTACTGACTAAAGGACTGGGATCTTTACCTACTCACTATGATTCATATATCTCACGGGTGGGAGTTCGGCTACTGTCTATTCTCACCGCTATCGCATGACCAGGTGTTATATGCATATCCTGAGGTCCGCGGATTCCTGGCTTCTGGACGACGTTACAACAGACGTGTCGGTATCCACTATCGTGAAGTCGTATATTTGTTCGATGTTTGGTAAACAATACTCAGTGGAAATAGTATCAGGTACAGACGGTTCCTTGTTATTCCCTATTCTTTTATTAAGTCATTCATTATTACCACTATCATATATCAAAAATATCACCGGGTCATTAATTACTACAATAGTTCAATCGAAGTTTTTGAATACTCAAACATTTTGTATTTTACATTATACACAGTAAAACTGGTTCATTATTGCGATTTTTCAATAATTTACAACCAGTTAGTAGAGGTAATCGGAACATTCGCCTTCGCGTGATAGTTGCGTGAGACATCGGTTAATTTTTGTCAAGAATTGAGTTTAGGAACGGATTTTCATAAGTTATTGTTAAGATTTGCTTCGACTCTCGCGTTTACGAAAATTGAAAATGCGCTCCGCGGTGACAACATTAACCATGCGAGATATTTCAGGCATTTTACGTTTTAACTGGTAAGATCCCTTGTTTTTAATAAATAACTGAAATATACGCAAATGAACTGAAGTGTACATACATAAAACTGATAACATTTAAAAGAAATGATGAAATGGCAGTAGAGGGAGTATGTTATTACGCAATTATTTTATTAAATTTAAGCAAAATACTCTACATGGTGATAAAATATATTTCTCTTGTTATATTAATCACATTCTTTATAATTATACTTTTGAATTATTTAGATGCTGCGTCAAAATATCTCTTCGAATAACAATATAAACATCGTTTCATAGACATTTGTGAGTTAAAAGAGCTTTATGTTCAGTATTTTTATGAAATTGTTATTAGTTGATTATATCAATTTTCTTCACTTTTATACTATATATCAATGTGCGTGTACAATATTCAACGTATTAAATCTCTATGTCACAACAACTTATGCTATAAAAGGCTTGGTATTGCAAAGATCAAGCAGAAAACAAATTACAAAACTAAATGCCGTAGTACATAATGCAACATAACATACATAGGCATGATGATAGAAAAACATATTACACATATATATGTATGCAATGACAGATATAATATATAACAATATATACATACATACGTACATAATAAAATTACAGGATATATGAAAATTATAATAAAAATGTAGATATAATATATGTCATATAACATGTAAGGATGTTAAATGTTCTGGTTGATTTTATTTACCGTAGTTCTCATTTACATTATCACATTCATCAGTTTGCTGTGGCAATAAAATTTCAACCAGGTAATCTGAAATACAGTAGAGCCTCCGGTATCAAAACTAACAGGGACACAATACGGCTCGGGTGTGGGAAAAATTACTTTCATATGAAATTTCATTTATTCAAATACAGATTAAGATTGCTTGACAGTTCCTTTAAATATCTGTGGATTCCATACCTTCTTGCCTGTTAAGTCACATAATTCTTTACCTTTTCTAAACACTGTTTGTCGGGAACCTATGGCAAATATAATATCTATAAATTTTAATCTATTGCAAATATTAGAACTGAAAGTGTAAAGACCTTGAGACATGGATACAATCAATAAAGAAACGAATGAAAATGGGACCAATGAAGGATTAAATAAGACGAACTCGCTCCCGTGAGATTCAACGCCGGTAGTGGGTACCTTGTGATTGGAGCGACCGGATTCGTTTGAGTAGGTCTACTGGAAAAACTGATGCATCACTGCGTACACGCATCGCTGCTATTTATATACTAATTCGTCCAAAAAGTAGCGAAACGATAGAACAACGATTTAAGAAGCTCATAGATGATCCCGTTCGTAAATATTATTCTTGCTTCTTTCAATATTTAAGCCTGTCAGGAGCCAAATTGATTAAATTTCTTTTCTGGAATTGAGCTGGTGTTTTTTTGTTTTCAGATTTACAATAACATCAATGCGAAACATCCCTCAGTTTTGAGGAAAGTCTACTCCGTGAAAGGTGACGTGACTCTGCCAGATTTAGGTCTTTCGCGAGAACATAGAAATCTGTTGTTACAGAAAGTAAACATAGTGTAAACACTACACCATTCCTAAAACAACAGCACGAGAAATTAGAAACATAATCGGGAAAACAAAAAATAATAAAGCACCAGGTATCGACCTAATCAATTGCAAAATCTTGAAAAACCTTCCGCCAAAAGCGATAAGACAAATCACAATAATATTCAGTGCAATAGTAAGAATTCAATACTTCTCTGAACTATGGAAACTGGCACAGATCATAATGTTACCTAAACCAGGCAAAGACCCACATGAAACTAAATCATACAGACCAATTTCATTACTTCCTGTGTTCTCTAAAGTACTAGAGAAAGTAATTTACGACCGCATAAAACCAATAATAGAGAAAGAAAAATTAATACCGGATCACCAATTCGGATTCAGAAACAAACACTCCACTATAGAGCAAATGCACAGGCTGGTCAACGAAATAATACTAGCACTAGAAAACAAGCAAAACTGTACAGCCCTCTTTATGGACATAGAGAAAGCATTCGACAAAATAAACCACGAAAGCCGTCTACAAACAATCAGGAAACAATTCCCGGAGCAAATATACCAATTAATAAAATCCTACTTAAGCAGCAGAACCTTCGTAATAAAAATCAAGGACACATACTCTGAAGTAAAAGACATCAAGGCAGCGGAAACGATCAACACATCAAGCATAGAAGGAAGACTAAAAAGGAAACACTCAACAGATCTCACAAAGGATATAACCTAACAAACACGAAGATGGTACCCCGCTGGGGGTAGCCACGCACATGATAATCAAACAGCCAAAAAATTCTACCAAATGTCCAATTCGAACAAATTGTGAATGTAAACAACTAAATAAAAAAAAATACAATCGGATTGAATGACGACAGTTGCTTAATTACGGATATGATTAGAATCTAGATTATAATGTTAGAGGATTTTCCCAATGTTCCAAAGGGAAGGCTTCGGTGTCCTTTCATCTCCGACATATATATGTGTACAGTATTTAACGTATCAAATTTCTATAAAACAGCAATTTCTGAAACACAAGGCTTGGTATTGTAAAGATCAAGCAGAAAACAAATTAGAAAACTAGAAGACGTAGAACGTAATGCAATATAATAGGCACAATTATGATAATATAAAAATATAGCACAATCTTGAAGTTAAACTAAGATGAAAATGGAGAAGAAGATAATTGCGCTTTGTGTTTCACACGAACGATAGATGGGCAACGTCTTACCTCGTGCAAATCGTAAAGAAGAAGACTATGACGTTCGGAGATGCAAACTGTCCTGCGCGACGTTTTCTAAGAAAAATCATCAATTGCAGATTAAACCCGTCTACTCATAGAAATCTATAACGACACATAAATAAATAATGAATGCGGAGCACATATAAAATATGTTTATACAGATTCCAAATAAGCATGCGTTCACGGGTGGGGACAGAAAAATCACATACGCAACAAGCATTCTTCGGGTGCTACTAAATATAATCGAATACTGTTTCGCATAAACCACACACATTTTCCACACAAATCACTGACCACTGCATATTACAATATTCACATACATACACCTAAAATAAAAAATGAAAAAGGCAAAGGAAACTACATAAATATTGTTTAAACTAATACTCGAAGGATTAAAAAAGGTATCGTTTCATGGAGCAATGGATAATAATGCAAATTAATGAACAGCCACATTAAAAGCTGAATTTATTGCGTTGAATACCTCTTTTTTGGTGAAAATCTGCCATAAAGTAAAGTGATTTAATTATTATCATTATTTAATTATTTCATTCATGCAAAACGAAACCATAATTATTGAATTATGTTTCTCTTTGTAAAGATTATCCGTAGACTTCTTTAGAGAGTAATGCATAAAAAGGTATCAACCATAACCAAGTTTCTATAACATTTAAAATATTTTTCCACTTATTAATTGTTGGGAATGTTAATCTATGGTAAATATATGGACTGCAAGTGTGACGATCCTGAAACATGGATACAATCAAAAAAGAAACAAATGAAAATGGGACAAACGAAGGACTGAATAAGACGAGTTCTCTCAAGGAATTCTACGCCGGTAGTGTGATCCTTGTGACTGGAGCAACCGGTTTCGTTGGAAAGGGTCTCCTAGAGAAACTGATCCGCATGTGTCCACGCATCGCTGCCATTTTTATACTAATTCGTCCAAAAACTAACGAAACGATAGAACAACGATTTAAGAAGCTCATAGATGATCCCGTTCGTAAATATATTCTTGTTCCTTTCAATATTTAAGGCAGTCAGGAGCCAAATTGATTAACTTTCTTTTCTGGAATTTTCGTTTTCAGATATATGATGGTATTAAAGCAAAGAACACCGCACTTTTCAACAGAGTTTATCCTGTGAAAGGTGACGTGAGTCTGCCGGATTTAGGTCTTTCGCGGGAACATAGAAATCTGTTGTTAGAGAATGTGAACATAGTGTTTCACGTCGGAGCCGCAGTGAAATTCAATGAGCCGTTACACGTGGCTGTTAATGTGAATACGAAAGGTACTGCTCGTGTCATCGAACTTTGGAACGAACTAAAGCATCCGATTAGCTTCGTCCACGTCAGCACAGCTTATAGTAATGCGAATTTACCTGAGATTGGGGAAAAGATTTATACGTAAGAATAAGTTACGCGCAAACACTGTTCCATGGTTTACGAATATTTTAATTGTAATTGTAGCGTGAAAATATGTTCACTTACTATTAATTTTGCAGCACGAGTTTCACGCCTTCGGAGGTGATCGATATCTGTGACAAATTAGACAAAACGTCCATCATCCTAATAGAAAATAGGATTTTAAAAACATATCCAAACACATACACATTCAGTAAGAATTTAGCGGAGCAGATTGTAGTAAACAGGAGTAAACACCTGCCAGTTGCGATAGTACGGCCAAGCGTAATTGGTGCTTCTTTGGAAGAACCATGTCCTGGTTGGCTAGAGAATATTTCTGCAATAACAGGTATTTTCAGAAATCTTCTTCAACGATTGTATTTTCGACCAATCGCGGGGAGACGCTATCGCGAGGAAATACGTCAATGGGAGTCGTAAATTCCCGTTACGATTATAATAATCGACACCACGAGTTGATCGATCCCCTGATTTCCGTTAAGATATATAGTTGAATAGTTAATACTTGTAGTTGAATTTATTAAGTTAGTGGGCGTAGCACTAGAGGGTACTTAATAGAGGAAGTGAATGTTCGATAATCCCTAGAACCGACTTAGATAGTTGATGTGAGTTAGACTTTGCTAGCGTTGTAGAAGAGGTAAAGTTGACTTTTCTAGCGGTGTAGAAGTAAAGTTGAGTGCTGATGCTGTGTCGAAGAAAAGCTAGCGATGGGTGTGTCTAGCTCACGGGTCCATCGGATTTATTCATGACATTTTTGGTCAGGAAAGAGAGGGCAGTATACATTGCTTCTGATTGGATAAACGAAGGTTGGTGGACTAGGAAGGGTCTTAGCCGCCCTCGATGGAAAGTTGCCAGTAGGAAGCATCGTACGTGAGAAAAACTAATTTTCTCTTATCAAGCCGTGGTAGACAATAGTCTTTAGAATATAATTTGGAAAAAAGATATTTGTTCGGTCTGAAGAACCTTAGCTAGCAAATTACTGGGATTTATGATGGGTCCTTAAGACTACTGAAGGTACGCAGTAAGGATGAGCGGACCTCTGGTTTCCGTCTGGCCCGCGGTGTAATTACTGGTCTAGGTAGAGGCACGTCCGACGTAACAACAATAATTGTTCAATACTCGTCACGTTTCAGAAAAGTGGAGTTAATTGGTTAGTTTGTTAGAGGCTAAATGAGAGGCTTTCTACTAGATCATCATTATTATAGTTTAAATTTGTTGTTGCTCACAACAACGAGAATTCATACAAATCTATTTAACGGTACATTTCTGCTAATCAAAATCACAAATAATTTCTAAACCAATTTAATGTTACCAGGTGGCCTTCTGCTAACCGGCAGAGGATGTGCAACAGCGGTACGGGGGTAGGAGAGATGCAAGATTGGATGTAGTGCCTGTCGATTTCGTAGTCGACACGATAATATGTACTGCATGGCATGTCACGCTACATCGTGATCATGAAGTTAAAGTTTACAACTGCACCAGCAACGCATACCCTTTTTAAGTAATATTTCTTACGAATATATTTCAACTAATGTAATTCGATTGTTGGAGTATTCCAAAAGTTTCAGTTTATTTAAGTAACGTGGACAATAGAAGCGCACACAAACGTAGAATACTAAAGTCCAATTTTGATCTCAATACGTTAATTTAGGAAGATAGTGATGTAATGTAATACTCATTTAATTGCATAATATTTCCTGAGATACTCGGATAGTAATGAACTTTACTTGAAGCGTAATTCGATTAATTGTACAAATGTAATTATTTCAATTCGCAAGATGGGGTCAGATGAAAGATACCATGGTGAAATGTAGCATAGAAACGCCACTGAACGATACGCTATGGTACCCGGGTTGTCCAATGATAGCTAATAGATATATTTACAACGTTCGGAGTGTAATTCCGCATATTTTGCCTGCGTTCGTCATAGATATCTTTTTAAGATTCCGAGGTAGTAATCCAATGTGAGTATTCTACCAATCCTCGAACAACGAGAACAATCTTTCGGGGATAGCTTATATCTTCATCTGTAATAATAACTAAAAATGATATTTCAGATTGATGAAACTTCTAAAAAATGGTAATAAGCTGTACACATCGCTACAATATTTCATGTTGCGCGAATGGACTTTTCAAAGAGATAACTGTTCCGACTTAGCGAGGAAAGTAAAAATGTTGAACGACAGCGATATGGTCAAACTAGATTTACGGGATATGAATTGGGAGAAGTATGTTGCAACTTACCTGATGGGAATTAAGAAATTTGTTCTGAAAGAAGACGTTAACTCAATAGCCCGACAACGATTGTCAAGGTGCGTATAAAAGTATCTTCGCATAAAAAATAGGATCTAATGTAAATACATATATTTTCGATTATTTCAGGCTGTTCTGGATACATCAGATCACGAAAATATGCGGTATAATGATCTTACTACTGATAATATACTGTATCGTGTACTGACTATTTGAACGTAATTTCTTCTGTTTAAACCAAAGGAATATAAATACAATTTTATGAGGAAGGGATTTATCATCCTTTTCACTTTGTCTTTTCATTCGTCTCCTTTCTAAATAAATCCATTTATGACATTGTTTATTTTTTCTATAAAATTTTAATAAGAATGCAGGTATTTATACGCACATGATTTCAGAGCTGTAAGCAATTCATCTGCTTACTGAATATGAACATTTTTCCATTATAATGTCAACATTATAATGACAAAAACTTCTTTCATTCTCCAACAAACAAATGTTACGAGATAGTTATTCGTTAACAATAATAATTTACCATTGAAAAGTCTACTGAGAAATAAACAATGATGATAGAAAATAAATATATTTTAAAATAAAATAATTCTAAAGTAAAACTTTTCTAAGAATTCTTCGTTAGTTCTAAAGGCTCACTTTGATTCTCAAGTTGTTTACTCACAAACCTTGTCGTTCTTTGACCAGTCGGCGTTAAAATATATGATACAATCAACGAAATAGAGACTAAATGTGATATTCATGCTGGATAAAATATTATTTCACATAATAAGTAGTAGGTAGGTTTCTATTTAAGTTAGATATAAATAGGATGTAGGGTTTTATTTCATGTGTATGTATGTGAATATGGCAATATAAGTAGTCAATGATTTGTACAGAAATTGTGTGTGATTCATACAAGACAGCGTATTGCCACATGTGTGATTTTCCTACGATGTGTAAACTTGCAAAAAAATTGATTACATGTTCATTTGTTTATTAATTATTTATGCAGGCGAAAGTTCAGAGGAAATACTAATCCTCTCTATTCGAAAACACCCTGGAGCAGTTTACGATATGACGTTACGGATTTTAATGAGCATGCTGATTTGATGTTCAATCTATGATTTTCCTTAAAAAACGTCTCGCAGAATGATTTACGTCTGCGAATCCCATAATCTTCTTCTCTACGACTTGTAAGCTACTAACCATGCATCGTTCATTTGGAATCGTTCTGCACTATGTTGCTCGAGCTGACATATTTTCGTTTGTGTAAGGAAATGAAGCCAAGCACAAGGATATATGGTTCACAAACTACTCGTTCTACTCCTTAAATTGGCGTTATTCACAATATATTTTCAGCAACTAAGTGAAAAACTTGGCGATCCAGAAAATAATATTACGGCATTTAAATCCTTATCAAAGATTAAATCGGCCATGTGTTCCTAAAAAATAAGATTAATTATCGCCTTTACTGATGCATATTCGCTAAAGTGTTTACATAAAATATTTTAAATCGATTATCGGCGAATACCAGAAAAAACTTATAATTTTAAAAAGTTCTTCGAATTCAAACACTCCAAATGGCTATGGCACTTGGCGAAACTTCTAACATCGGATGCTACTTAAGTTCCAACTACGCTTTTGTGCCATATAATCAATGCCGTAACATCCTCAATCAGCAAATATGAAGATTCGGGTTCGCGAAAGACTGCATGATATAATTTGAAGGATTTGATAATAAAAATATTGAAATATGTATAATTTTGTGTGCTGGACTGGGTTAAATGCGTAGTAGAGATACTTGTATGTGGGTGTCAGTATGCGGAGGTATGAGTGTGCGCGGCGTTTTGAAAACAGATGGATGTAAACTGTTCAGTCGGATAACAGTCGGGTATAGAAGAAAGTGCTGAGACGCGTGCAAGCGTGTATCGATGACTATCTTAGAAATCGTCCATAAAACAAATATATAACTATTCTAATATTAACTCCAAGTGTAAATTTAGCGTTCCTATAACATTATTTCGGCTATCAAGATCCACAATTTTCAACAAAAAATACAACTTTTTTTTGTCATATGTATTGCTACCATAATTTTTCAAATGAACATGATTAATGTAATTTCTTCAAACAATTTTGAAAATTTGTTATTAATAGGAGCGGTTTCTTTCAATACGCTGGAAATCATGAAATTTGTATTAACAAATTTTTATCTGTGTTTAACTGATTCTGAAATAACCTCTTAGGGCTTGAACTTTAGAGAATGGTTTCATCTTTCAAACGTGAGCTGCCACATCTAAAAAGGATACGAGCCTAATATTTTGTGTTGTTTTATAAATCTGCAAAGTTATATCAAAATCATGGTCTAACCGATTGCCACCTTCTCTTGTTATTAGAAAATTTTCTTTTGATTTTATTATGGCTTGAAACTGTCGTGGTATTGAATTTATCAAATTGATGAGTACTCTACTGGAAATATCTTTCCACTCTCCTAAAAAAAGCCTCCTTTAAATGATGTCTTGATGAAATATGGTGACTCAAAACTTGTTATATTTTTCATCACACATCGAATCCCATTCGCGATAACAGGCTTATTTTTAGTAGATGATAATCCTTCTTCTGCTATTACGATAAAAAAAAAAAAAAAAAAAAAAAATTTTTATTTAATAAAAAAAAAAAAAAAAAAAAAAAAAAATTAAAAAAAAAAAAAAAAAAAAAAAAAAAAAAAAAAAAAAAAAAAAAAAAAAAAAAAAAAAAAAAAAAAAAAACAGGCGTTACATTCGCAAGTGTATGACATTTGCTTGTTATATTTTCGTCGCAATCATCACTTGTCGACATCAAGAGTATTGTTCCCGCTCTTTCTTTCAGATTAATGCCTTCCACAGGGATGAGAAGGCATTAATATGAAAGAAGGCATTAATCTGAAAACAGAATTCACAGGGATGAGAAATAAACAAATAGATATTACAGGAAAATAGACACAAAAGAAAACACATAACAACCGATGCAGAGAAACACAAGGCAAATAATTGTTCTACAACACACTTGGTGGATATCGGCTATAAACACATGTGCGCCATTCTGTGTCCGGGTGCAGAATCCATTTAAAAATAACCTATGCTAATTAAAATGCCGAGCGCATGCGATTAAAAATATATTGATGTGGATTTACCGTCACGCGCAGTAAAGATAGACTTGTTCGTCCGCTTCGCGGAGTGACGCGTTCGCGATAGAACGCACCAACGAGAGTCGTAAATTCTCGTTACTTAAATGATACTTGAGGAATTTAAGAGCCTTGAATGTAAAAAATGCTAAAATTTATGACGGATCTTTGGATTATTGCAGGTCCGACTAAGGATGTTGAAACATCTGGTGATTATCTTGACCGATGGATGGAGTATGGTTTACGTGGAGGGTCCCAAGACGTAACAGTATTTTTCTTATTATTTAATTTGTACTTTAGTATTTTGGAAAACACAGGAAGTAATGATATTGGCCTGTAGGATGCAGTTTGCTGTGTGTCTTGGCCTGGATTAGGTAACATTATGATCTGTGCTAGCTTTCATGGATTGGGAAAGTATGGTATTCTTAAAATTGCATTGAATATCATTTTGATTAAACATATTGCTTTTGGGGGAAGGTGTTTCAAGATTTTACCATTGATTATGTCGATTCCTGGTGCTTTATTGTTTTTTGTTTCCTCTGTTATGATTCTAATTACTTGTGCTGTTTTATTAGGCATGGTATAGTGCTTGCAGTCAGCAGCAGAGCAGTGTCGGACTCTTACCGACTGAAACTCCACGTTGTCCTGACTACGCGTGTGACAAGAATGCCCCGTAGTCTAGGTCATTGCGAATTACTACCAGTGCATTCTCCACGACTCTTTATCGAGCCGGTCCTAATGTATTGGCACCAGTGGAGGCCATTGTCCCTGACGCCATCTCCCTTCTAGTCACGTCCCGCTGCGTCTCCAGCGCGTTACCCTGCAAGGATGTGAGTTTCTCTTTCTCTCTCTTTCTGCCTGCTCCTTTACGAGCATAGTTCGCTGGCCGAAGAGGCGGAGAGCCTCATATACATGCGGCCCGCTCAGCATCGCTTCTACGATCGCCCACGTGGTCAATCTTTCGCCTATGACGAGACGCAGAGTGCAGCGGGGCAGCTCCCACGCCGGACGAAACTCCAGCGTGTGCTGCGCCGTGTACCTGCCCTCCTTGCAGTAATGACAGATGTCCGTCGTCTCGCGTCCGACTTTCATCACGTACTCGCCGAACACGCCGTGTCCCGTGAGCACCTGGGTCTTCCTGAAGGACAGTGGGATACCGCGGGTGCTCTTCCATGCCTCCCAACTTGGGAGGATGGCCTCGACGCCTCGATGTTCGTCTCCCTCGTTGATCAGCTGAGGTCGGAGTTTTAGTTGGTAAGAGTCCGACACTACTCTGCTGTTGCCGCTTATCAGCAGCAACGGAGTGCCCATGAGGATTTCTCCACGTGCAAAAGAAAAAAGATGCCAAAAGCAAGAAGGGATCATATTTAAAAACAAAATCCATAACAATAAATACGTGGCCTTAAATGTACATTAGACGAAATTAAAAGTAAAGAAGAGAAATGTTACGATCTGGTGTTGATCTTTGGCGTTCAAAACCGTTACGTGTTACTCTAGGTATCGAATCTTAGATTTCTCGAATCATATTTAGATCAAAACAGTAGTTGCTGACATCAGAAATAGTTATTAGAAAGGATTGAATGGAATGATTTCAAAATTGTTTCAAAAATTAACGAACGCGAATTCAACTAATCGAAATAGTTTAACGAGTCTTTTCTGGTGACAGCAACTATTGTTCCGATTTAAGTATAATTCGAGAAACCTAAGATTCGACACCTAGAGAGACACATTAATGGTTATGAAGATCGAAGATCTAGATCAGATCGAAATATCATGTGTGAATTGTTTATAAATCTGAAGCTGTTCGCGTGTAAATAAATGCATCCTTATCGAGCAATGTCATAAATAGTTTTATTTAGAAATGAAACGAGTGGAAAGACCAAATGAGAGGGATGATAAATCCCTTCTTTATAAAATTCTATTTATATTGTTTTTGGTTCAAAGACAAAAAAGTGACGTTCAAATAGTCAGTACACAAACATAATATTATCCATAGTAAAATTATTATACCGGACATATTGGTGATTTGACGTGTCCAGTACAACCGAAAATTTATGTATTTAAATTAGTATCTATTTTTGTATACGAAGATACTTTTATATGCACCTTGATAACCGTCGTCGGGCTGTTAACTTAATGTCTTGTTTCCGAATAAATTTCCTAATTCCCATCAGGTAAATTGCAACATACTTCTCCCAATCCATATCTCGTAAATCTAGTTTGACCATATCGCTGTCATTCAACATTTTACTTTTCTCGCCAAGTCGGAACAGTTATCCCTTTGGAAAGATAGAATACTCACATTGGTTCGCGGAGAGACGCGATCGCGAGGAAGCGCGCCAACGGGAGTCGTAAATTCCCGTTACGATTATAGAATCGACGCCACGAAATGATCGATCCCCTATTTCAGTTATGATAATAGAGGTGGTTGAACTGATCATAAACCTGAGGTAACAGGTTACAATTTGCACTTTATTCCAACAACTTGTAGACAAAATAGATACACTCGGTGCGTATAGATATACGTTAACTAGACGACTGATCTAATGTGGATATAGATCAGTGCCGAGATGTTGATTAATCTGTAGTCGTTGAACCAATAAAGTTCGGTGACGATGCTGTTGTAACGTCAATTCACATCAGAGACCAGACCACACACCACGGACTGGATGGCACTGGATGGCACTGGATGGCACTGGATGCAGATGTCTGCATATCCTCGGTGCGCACCCTCAATAGTCTTAAGCACCCACCAGGGGTCTTGGCATTTTCATAGTTAAGGTCCTTCGGACCAAGCGAGTATTTCCTGTCTTAGATTTCCCTTTACGTTTATTGTCTATCACGTGTTAGCTTAGAAAGTTGGTTTTCTTCACATCTGGTATGTTCCGTTAGCAACTTTCTCGCGAGGGCGGCTAAAACCCTTCATGGTCCACCAACCGTCTTATTATCCAATCGGAGACGGTGTCTACTGCCCTCACTTCCTTAACCAAAATTGTCATCGACAAATCCGATAGTCCCGTGTCCTTAGACACACCCACCCCTAGCCTTCCTCAGACATGGTATCGCCAGAAAAACTTACTTATTCTGTATCCTTAGAATAGTCAACATATCTATACCGGTCTCTACCCTTATAACAGTCGCGTACTTAACGTGTCAGTGTAACTAGGTTTTACATAACGTGGTTGGAGTGAATTGTGATTTATGTTAATTCAGTGTGTGTTACATTGTGATTGCTGAATTCATAATAAAGTTTAATTAAAACTGCTAATTGGGCAATCTCCATATCGGTGGTTAGAAAAAGACGTTAGCCGCCATCGAGGGAAAGTTGCTGGTGGGAGGCGTCGTTCGTTGGAAAATATGCCTCCTCTATCTTCCCGTATTTGGGACAAAGACTGTTTGTCTATTTGAAGAACTTTAGGTAACTAGATCTTAGTGTTTATAACGGGCCCTCAACCGCCGAAGTAGTGAGTGTAAACGCACGATCGACATCTGGCAATCATCTTATTCGAAGAATAGTCATGCGACGCCTCGGGACAGAGACCGTTGGAATGTTTACTGCCGAGGTTACAACTATTTCCCTTTTAGAGAGAGGTATAGAATTACTCCGTGCCTTTGCTAGACAAAGCGTACATCCCGTGAATCGATATAGTGCCCGGTATGATGTAATTAAGCCGTACATCGACTGTGTAGCGATTGTATCGTCTATCGCCTTTTATAGTCTTCGTTGAATTTTCGTAAATCTTCTTTACATAATTTTTCGTTTCTTTTTATAGCTTTCAATAAATACATCGTTGTATAATAATATTTCAGAGAAATAACCATTATTATATACGATACACGAATTCTCCACGAACGTTTTATGAAACCGAGATAATTAAAGAAATTAACGGATTCACAACATAAAGCAAATTAAAATACCAATTTTACAATGTAATATATATTACATTAAAATTGCTTTTTTAAAATCTATATCGTTGTTTAATATTTTTTCAAGAAATAGATGTCATTTGCCCTAATTATTCCAAATAATCAGGATTCTATCATTTCGGAAAACATCAAATTACCTCTTTTTAAAGTCTGTACAAAGTCTTTTAAATTTTGTACAAAGCCTTATCAAAAAATATTGCCCTATATCTCTCTGCTACTACTCGAACATATATATCCATATGTGTCCATTTTATGCAACTATGAATCTTTAACGTTTTCTATAATAAAAAAGCAATTGCAAATTAGTCATCGTGTTATAGTTCAAGCTATCTTGTTCTTCTTCCAAAAAATCCGAAAATCCGTGTGGACGTATACGAAACAGGATGCAAATCCTACTACTTGTACAGCTTTAGATATCTCAGAATTCACGAAATTGTTATAAATCTGTTTCAGAGGCATAGAACGCACGTTGTCTACCAAAACGTGTATGTCACAAGTTGGAAAGTTTGTAAACAGGTAAACGTGCACAGCACGTGTAACTCTATGATATCAGACTAGATGATGTAATCATTCAAATAGATATGACTCTAGAACGCTTTTTGTATGACTTCAGACAGTTGAGACACACGATGAAATTTAATGGTGCAGGAATATACAGAATATGCATAGTATTCATATAAAAAGTCTTTTTCACAGTACCATCAGAAACTTTATTTTACATAATCGATCTTTTACAATTACATAATTCTGTTGAATCAAAAAACGTTTAAAATGTAAGAAACATCTGTAACGGAGGTCTACAACTTGCCGATCGTAACAGCTTCCATCAACAATTCGTTCATCCAATACTTTTTCAATTCAGTTGGATCATGTTTCTGTATAATTACCGTGTACAAGTCTAACGCGAGCAATTGAACCTCTATAGGTCCTCTAGCATCCAGCACGTAATTCCTGTTATTTGTCACCGAGATTCAACAGTTCGATTCATCGCGATGCTGCGTACGTGAAGAATATGGAAAAAGAAAGAAAACATCAGGCCAGAAAAACATTACCGTGCGCTGTTTTTTCTTTTGTTTTTTCCTTTGAAACATATCGCGTTAACGATATTGTAAACAGGAATTCACTAACGTCCGATATTCTGTTTCATACTCTTCTAATTTGGTTTATATTAGATTCACTATTATGATTAGACCATGGATGTTTATATAAATTCGTAGCTTTATTTAACACTATAACAGAAATACAATTATGAAGATTGAACTTAAACAGAAATTTCTTTCATTCAATACAATTAAGTATCATAACTCATTTATTACGTTAATCCTTAAAAATATAAAAGAAACTTTATTTTCAATATTTTCGATATCTTTGCACATTATTCTTTGCAATCTGTGTATTTCTACACTTTTGAATTTACTATAAATGTACAATCTATTCATAACTCATGATAATGGTTTAAATTTAAATTACGTTTGTAGAATACGTCTTACATTTGTCACCAGGGGGCCATCGATATCAACATAGGGCCTAGCGATGTTAATGCTTTCTCACTAGTGGTCACATTGACACTGTTTGTTTCAATAAATATAACTTCCAACACAAGTTTTCCTATCCGAGTGTCTAAGGTACAGGTTTGCTAGGTAGGCCTTACTGATGAGTCCCAACTAGCAGATCTCGGACGAAACACTCTTCTCTCTTCTCCATTTCCTTTCTTTGTCCATCCTACATCATCCATCCCCCGTCTGTCTTCACAAGCTGTTTGTTTTGTTTGTTAGTATTCAGCCACTGTGAAACCACAAATGGGCAAGATGGAGTGACAAAAAGGAAACAGGATGATATTCGCCACGGATTGATTGAAGGAGTGTTGAAGAACTGCATGTAAATATAGTTGTATTATTGGTTCTTGCAGCACTTCTTCTTTAAATCATTCTCATAGGAGCACTCCTTTGCTCAATTGTTATGGAGGCTTTCTTTGAGAAACGTCGGCGTAGAGATGGTGGAAGAATCCGGCCTTCGATCCAATGGACGCGGTCAATGGGGGAGAGGGAGGGGGGCGGGAATTCCCTATTCCTATCCTATTCCTCTTCCCTTTCCATTGTGTCTAAGGCATGAGCCTGCTGGGTAAACCTTACTGATGAGTCCACCAGCAGGCTCTGGACGAAACACACTTTTTTTTCCTTTTCTCTCCATCTTCTTTCAAATGTCCGTGATAATTATAGCAGCTGCTGGCTGTAGATGTCGCTTGCCGGTGTACTGCTGTATTTTCTTCTTCTTACTCAGATGTCGTGGAAGAAAAATCGGACTTCGGAAAAATACGGGCTCCGGGATTTGTACCCGGGATCCGAACGTTCGTAGTCTAAGGCGCTAACCACTGCGCTGCCGTCGTCCGACGCTACATAGTGTCGAGTGGTGATATTTGCGGTGTCGAATGCCGCCACAGAAAGAAATCTCGGTGTATCTTAGTTAAAGACAAATTAAGCAAAGGACGGAACATAGAAGTATTTAACACTGAAGCTTTCGAACTAAATTGAAATTTTAAGACTTTTTAATTTTCATGCAGAAATTCAACCTTTTCCTGAATTAAAATTCTAACTGAAATACTAAATAAATGTTAAAAATTTTAATATCAATGAAAATATCAAAATTCAACCAAATAAGGTTTTAGTCACAATATAAAATGTATAAAATTTAAATTAAATTGTAATGTCGAGCGTGTAATTTTCATACTGGTAAAAATGTATGAACGTGAAAATAAATTTCCATTATATTTTAACAAATTGTCAATTTTTGAATACATGACACTTTGTTATAAAAAGATTAACACCTGTTCTTTGTAGCTGATAACCTTTTAAACAATACCATGTCATAAATGAATGCTTTGATACTGGAATAGTAGGTAGTAGTTGCTTGGTGTAACTGTAATAGATGAGTCAATCGAACGGAAGTTAGCAACACGAAAGATCATTTGTATTAATTATCACGCATGACCGTTACCATTTGTACTCTATTGTACTGCAATACAGTTCTTTCTGTAATACAGTAGTTTCTCAGATAAGAATATCTGAAAATGGTGCCTTTTAAACTTAATACTTTTTCCTATTTATTAAAACATATAAAATGTTTTTAGAAAACGAAATCTTTTATAAGAAAAAATTCTTTTTATAAGTAAATTCTTATAAAAGTAAATTCATGCATTGTTAATAGCATAAATTGTAAACCCAGAACTTTTTCTATATAGGATGAATTAATATAAAATAAAATATTAACAACATTTGAAAAAGGATAAGATTCATTTGTAAAAAAGGTTGCTCCTTTCTACATATTTGAATTAAATACTCATTTCCGCTATATAGTATTCTGCTTAACAAATATTTTATAAAATCACACTTCTTAACTATCTTACGAAAACTAAACAGTGGAATAATGAGTAAAGTTTGCATAAATGCAACATTGTTGCAAAAGGTACATAAAGTAACTTGCATATTGCTTCATTAAGAAACAAAAACTGTACAGTCGATTATTGATCGTCTGTTCCTCATAAATGACCGGTAGTCACCCCCACATCTAGGACCAAGTTCCTTTCAATGGGTCATAGTATTCCCTTTGACACACCATGAAGTTCGACGGCTGAGTAGTGCGATCTAAACCGAATTCAATTGTCCATGAAACAATACTAATTATTCGTGAGACAATAACGAAACCTTTTTATTTCTGATTCTTTTTAAATAAAACTTTCACTGAGGTATTTGTCAGATTTTTCCCATTAAAATGAGACCAAACACGATATAGTTTAAATCTCATTTCCATGTATGTACATATATGTAATATCGTGGTATAATATATATATGAGTGACGGATCTACGGGTGTATCCCGGTCTAAAGATGTTGACTGTTCGACGGATGGAAAATCAGTCCCGTTCGGAGACGATGCCGTGGCGGAGGAAAACTAAGGATGGGTGTGTCTAGTCCACGGAATCATTGGATTTGTCGGTGACGATTTTGGCCAAGAGAGTGAGGGAAATCGACTTCGTTGTTAATTGGTTAAATGAAGGACTAGGAAGGGTCGTAGCCGCCCTTGAGAGAAAGTGGCTAGTGGGAGGAAAGTTGCATCATACGTGAGAAAAACTAACTTTCCCTTGTCAAGCCGTAGTAGACAATAGTCTTTAGAAATGGTACGGAAAACAGATGTTTGTTCAGTTTGAAGGACCTCGACTAGGAAATTCCTGAGATTTATGGCGGATACTTGAGAATATTGAAGGAACGCAGTAAGTATCCCAAGACATCTGGTTGCCATCTTGCCCGCGGTGTGTGGCCTCGGCTCTCGCGACATTTCACGCGGTTCACCCGTCAACCCCCAGTCCTCTCACTCACGATACTACACTCGGCCATCCTGCAATAACATCTGCCCTCAGATGTTGCCTTCTATCTCGCTGTCCTCAGATGCGTCACTCTCGGCGTTTATGACCCAAGGCTTCATGAAATCAGCAGTAGTTGATGACCGTTTTGGCCCCTCATGCTCTCCTACCTTCTCCACAATGTAGCGATCATTCCGCATTGCTCGCACTATCCGGTACGGACCCAAAAATCTTCCTCCCAGTTTTAATCCTGGGCCAAACTGCATTCTCTTTATGGCCACCAACTCTCCACTTAGGTACTGTTTCGCACCTTTTCTTCCTTTGTTGTAGTGCCTCCGATTTTCCTCTTGAGTAGCAGCAATTTTCTTTTTCGCGTCCTCACGCAGTTCACGACGTTGCTCTTCGAATTCCACCACCCATTCTTCTTCAACCAATTTTCGGATCTGTGGGTCTTCTTTAGTTTGCATCTCGACCCCGACAAGTAGCTGGAAAGGAGTTTTTCCCGTGCTTCTGTTTAATGTGGAATTCAGGTATTTCTGTACTTGGTCGACATGTTTATACCAATCCTCGGGTTTGGGAGCAGTCAGTTTAGTTAGTAAAGGTATGAGTGTCCTGTTTACCCTCTCTACCTGCCCGTTCCCCCTCGGCACCCCTGTCGTGACTAATAAATGCTTTATATTTTCTTCTTCGCAATACTTTTGGAACGCGTTGGATGTGAACGCTGTTCCCCGATCAGAGATAATTCGTCGTGGGTTCCCAAAAATAGCCGCTTGCTTCTTCAGTCGATCGATAACATCCGCGGTACCAGTAGATCTAGTAGGATAAAGCCACGTAAACTTCGTGAACGCATCCACTACTACAAAGATGTGTGCGTATCTTTTCTTTGTAGTTGTCATAGGGCCCACATGGTCAATATGGTAAGTGTCTAACGGTGTGTCGCCTTTGTCTAACGGATTTAGATATCCCTCTTGCTTGCACGACTTTCGTTCCGCTAGGATACAATCAAGACAATTAGATACCACATGCTCGACTTTTTCACGCAGCCCCTTAAACCAAAAGTCCTTCTTGACTATAGCTTCTGTTTTGGTGACCCCAAAATGCCCACGCTCGTGCGCCTGCCTGACTACCTGAACTTGCATAGCCTTCGGTACTACTATTAATACATCATCCTTACACTCTTTATACAAAATATTGTTCCTTATTACATACCCATCGACCTGATTGCACGTTGCGGCGTCTAAAATCCTACGAACTTCAACGTCCTTGTTCTGTGCACTTCTCAACCGTGCAATCAGCCCGTCTTCACTTTCTGTTACATACATAGTGCTCGGCAGGGGGTTTCTACTCAGAGCATCCACATGCTGCATGCTTTTACCTGGCCTATGACACACCTGATACTTAAACTCGTCTAGTAACAAGGCCCATCTGGCTACACGCACACACAAATCTTTCTTTTTCATTGTCATAGCAAACGCTTGGCAATCCGTGACGATAGTAAACGGCATACCTAAAAAGATATATTCTAAACTTGTTCAACGCTTTTACAATTGCTAGTACTTCCAGTTCGTAACTGGTGTACTTTGCTTCGGCGGGAGTTGTTTTTCCGCTGGCAAAGTAGACCGGATGAAATTTTCCATCGTCCAGATCTAGTTGCATTAAAATTGCTCCGTAACCCTCTGCGGATGCGTCTGTATGCAACTCAGTCTCTGCGCCCATTCTATACAACTTTAACACTGGTTCGTTGACAAGCGTTGTTTTCAAGATTTCAAAGGCCTCTACTTCTCGATTGCCGAACTGAAATTTTACCTCCTTTTTCAACAAATCCGTCAAAGGCTTAGCAATCTTTGCGTATCCCCTAATAAATTTTCGAAAGTACCCCCGTAAGTCCCAAGAAACTCTGAACCTTTTTGACAGATGTTGGCTTGGGAAAGTTCGCTACTGCCCTAGTTTTATGTGTAGACGGCCTTATGGTATCTTTTTGAAACTATGTACCCCAAATATTCAATTTCCTGCTGCAGAAAACGACACTTTCCCCAGTTTATAATTAACCCATACTGCTCAGCTAACTCTATGACCATTTGCAAACGTTCCCACGCCTCCTCTAAATTCTTTGCAAGAATAATAATGTCATCCATATACACGATAACAATACCCTTACCTGCTAGTTCCTTAAAAATCATCGAGATATACTTCTGAAACACAATGGGTGAAATCTTTAAACCAAACGGCAACTTCAAAAATTCATATTGCCCCGATGGCGTAACAAAAGATGTATATTTTCGGCTGTCTTTATCTAAGCACACGTGAAAGAACCCATTCTTTAAATCTAGTGTTGTAAAGAACTGAGTGCCCTGCAATGCATCTAGAATATCATCAATTAGAGGCAATGGGAAATGTGGACACTCAATAAGTTCATTGAGCTCGCGAAAATCAACGCAGACTCTGATAGAGCCATCTTTCTTCCTAACTACAACTATGGGACTTGCATATTCTGAGTTTGACGGTTTTATTATGCCTTCACTTATCCATAATTCCATCAACTCGTCCACCTCTTTTTCCTCCGAAGGTGCCAATCTTCGCGGCCTTCGAACCACAGGTTTGTCACTCTTTAACACGATTTTTGCCGTTATCCCAACGTCCCGCTTTTTCTCCGGCTTATACCCCTTAATGATATCGCGAATTGCTTCCCGATAATGCGGTTCCTGCACGTGTGTTAGGTCTATTTCATCAGTCTGTTCTATCGCGTTGATTCTAAATATATTCGGCACGTCTTTGTTAGTCTGTTCGTCAAGCCGCAAGAAAGTCACTTCGCCTCGCTTAACCCGTAATTCTACCTGATCCAGAAAATCAGTGCCCAACAACATGCCATGCTTCGTCAATATTTTGTTCGAAACAACGTGTAAAGTGATTGGCAGTTTATACCCATCAACCATCATTACCTTGGTGAATTCACCCCAGGTCTCATTGCCAGCGGAACTAAAACCGTCGAACTTAAGCTTGCATTTACCTAGCGGTGGTGACCCTAACCTCGCATACTCGTCTGATCGAATGAACGTGAGATCACTACCCGTATCCACTAATGCCACAAACCTACAGTCATCTATCGCCACTTCCTTCATATACTTCCTCTTCTCGGATCTTGACACTACGCAGGTCTCTTTCGGTCGCGCCGTACACCTCGCTGCAACATGTCCAGATCCGCCGCACTCGAAACACCTAACACCTTTTCCTCTCTCCGGACACTTAACACTTAGATGATCCTCACTACCGCAAGCGAAGCATCTTCTTTTCTTCATTACCTCTGCAGACCGACTGGGCTTCCCTTTATTCTCGGTTTTAGCCGGCTTCACGATCGACTTTACTCTGCGACTCTTCTGCTCTTCGTACATCACTAACCTCTTCCTCAACTCTTTGATTGACGTAGCGCCGTACAATATAGCCTTATTGCTCTCGTTGTCTATTATTCCATCCACTATGTATTCCACCTTTGCTTCCTCCTCCATGTCCACATGGCTGGCTATTTCGAGCATGCGGTACATGTAAGCCAAACATGCTTCATCACTCTCCTTTTTTGTTTCTTCAAGTTTCTGATGTACCTGCCTACTGTTAACTTTCCTCGAAAATTCTTTTTACTAGCCCCCTCTTCAACTCATGCCAAGTCCTGGCGTGACACTCGAAACTCGCGAATATTTTCGCTGATCCCTTCAGCAGCTTCCTCGCGTAGACTGTCTTCTGTCCATCCGACCACATGCACGTATCAGCGACTTCCTCGAACGACTCGAACCATCGTTCGACATTTTCACCTTTGTTGCCACTAAACGACTCTAGTGCATCTTCGACGTCTCTAAAACTCAGTGTCGCACCAACACATGCCCTTCGACAACATTCATCACGGTCCTGATACACCCTTCGCGTACCTCTCTTGTGTCTTCCTGCGTATTTTTTGTCATCTTCGTCCTCACTCTCGTCCTCGCTTCCTTCTTCCGACGAAACATCGTTACCGTCCATGGCCGCTTGTAGTCATACGCGTAATTCTGCTTTTCTTCCCGTCGTTTTTAGACCCAAACTAGCAAGGCGCTCTTTCAACTCCTTCGTATTCATTTTCTCAACATTTTCGTCTTCGTTACAATCACGCTCAGCTTTCTGTACATTTTCTAAATCTCGTTGACCGGTTGGCTCTTCACCGCCCGTCGCTCCCTTAGGATACGATTGTCCAGCCCTACACGCCCGATTCAGCCTCGCAATCAGCACTGACCTCGCGCCCGATATAGGGAGGTTCATTCGCGCGAGCTTACTTCTCAGCTCCTCCAGCGTCGAACCTTCTTCACCCGACAATCGTTCGTCCCCGACGTTTGCCATTTTTCACACTACACCAACTTGAACGGTCACCGATATCGTCTTTTACCGCACCGCGTACCGGTAAACTCACAACTAGCGCGAATAGCTCCGTTAAACCGTTTCGTTTTCTGTCTTGTCCAATCCCGGCTCGAGCCCCCAAAAATGTAATATCGTGGTATAATATATATATGAGTGACTGATCTACGGGTGTATCCCGGTCTAAAGATGTTGACTGTTCGACGGATGGAAAATCAGTCCCGTTCGGAGACGATTCCGTGGCGGAGGAAAACTAAGGATGGGTGTGT
The DNA here is from genome assembly GCA_019677175.1 of Bombus sylvicola. Taxonomy (NCBI): domain Eukaryota; kingdom Metazoa; phylum Arthropoda; class Insecta; order Hymenoptera; family Apidae; genus Bombus; species Bombus sylvicola. The sequence goes on from JACSOB010000115.1 coordinate 90,411, forward strand.
CTAGTCCACGGAATCATTGGATTTGTCGGTGACGATTTTGGCCAAGAGAGTGAGGGAAATCGACTTCGTTGTTAATTGGTTAAATGAAGGACTAGGAAGGGTCGTAGCCGCCCTTGAGAGAAAGTGGCTAGTGGAAGGAAAGTTGCATCATACGTGAGAAAAACTAACTTTCCCTTGTCAAGCCGTAGTAGACAATAGTCTTTAGAAATGGTACGGAAAACAGATGTTTGTTCAGTTTGAAGGACCTCGACTAGGAAATTCCTGAGATTTATGGCGGATACTTGAGAATATTGAAGGAACGCAGTAAGTATCCCAAGACATCTGGTTGCCATCTTGCCCGCGGTGTGTGGCCTCGGCTCTCGCGACATTTCACGCGGTTCATCCGTCAACCCCCAGTCCTCTCACTCACGATACTACATATATTTAATAGACGAAAGAAAATAAGTTAACATCATTAAATAAGCAAATATGCTTCAAATTACGTATATCGTGTTTGGTTCCGTTTTAATTAGAAATGCTTCGCTATTACACTGATAAAAGATTCGTGCAACGAGAAATGGAAAAAGAAAAAAGTAAAGACTTGAAATTATAATTATCTATGGTTTAGCGAAATTAATATTTTAAATACAGTAATTTCGTCAGTAATTAGCAATATACGAGCACGTTTGGGAAATTAGTTCTGCAGAGTCAGGCTACATAGAAGTTTCTCTTGCTTTGGTAGAATTCTGCCAAATATAGCAAAGCCACAGAATTCGTATCACGCTATTCCACTAATGCCGGTTTTGCAAGAAATTTTCCACATATTAACGCATTGATCAAATGGTACTGCATAACGGTATTAATAAAAATATCAAACACAATGCCAGGATCTTGAATAATTCATCACATTTCTCAATTAAAAGATATTTCAAGCACCAACGGACAAACCATTCCAATTTCGCAAATTATTCTAGCTATGCACAATATTTCGAACGACCGCTTTATCAAGGCAATGAAAGTAACGTTGACGAGCATGCCCTTCTATTCAAATATTACATTTTCAGAGCAACCTTTTCAATGTTATGACGTTATTACAATAATTCCTCTAAAGCATACAAATTCGATGTTTCTTTCAATTTTTATATATCTGTGTTCTTCTGTTAAAAAAAGATATATATTTTACGGGTAAAGTGTTCAGAATAGATAAACTAAATTTTCTATAATTAATCTAGTCTGGAAATTGTATATTTGTATCCCGAAATTGTGAAATTACCGATGAGAAAGTACTGATAAAAAATAATTTTGTCATTGTATCATTATATATCAACCGTATTAAAGAAAGAAACAGAAGAGAGGAGGAGACATTTTCTATAAATCACGTCTACTTGACGTTACTAAAATTTATCATAGAAATATTACGACCACATTGTTGGTCGTTATAAATAATCATAATATTCGATGGCTTCCTATAATACAGTAGCTCGTGTGTGTCATAGAAAACACTCAAACATAACACAATGTAATCCGTCATGGTCCTCCTGGAAATCTTGTTCCTGATCCTATTCATGTCCGTGCACTCCATATCGTCCGTGATCTCAGTCAATTTCACGGAAGAACCACGATTCCAGCTGACCTCCTGCTCATCTGTCAGAGGATCGATATTTTGCAAACTGTCGCACGTGGTCTCGCCATCGTTGTTCAATTCGTGATCTGAAGTCGACGAGCTAGGTGACTCGATCACGAACCTCACTTTGGTCAACCGAGGTACCGTTGGTTCCTCTTCAAAGCTGTCGTAACACATCGGGCCAGCCGATCGTCGGACATTTACCTTGTTACTTCTATCGACGCAATCTTCGAAAATAAAACGACTCGGTACGTCGAAATTCTCGATCAAATGATCGGTGAATGAATCGGCGAATCAAACGAAGCGGTCCATGTGTCCAAACATTTCTCGAATGGAAGGTTAGTGGTGGTCACGCGAAAACACAAGTCGTCCTCCTCGTCGTCTAACGATTTCTCGAAGAATTCGCGAAAGGAGTTGCGAAGGGACTTGCGAAAGGAATCGCGGAAGGAGCTGTCGAGATTCGCAGAAGGCTCGTCATTTAAATCGTCTTCACGCTGCAGCGTGTTGGACATCACATTTTGAAAATCGTAACAAAGTGAAGAACAGCGGCGGGTACTTATTGGTCTCCTTCCTAGTGAAAGTCTCTAATACAAACGGACGTTTGTGCGGCGACTTTGTCTCACTGCTTGAACCGCACTTGTGGTCTTTCTCGTTTTCATCTTTACTCGCTTTCTCGATCCGTACCGAGTCAACATCCTCGAACTGCAAAGACGACGGCTGAGAAGTTTCCCCCGTCTCGTTCGAACTTGGACTATTTAGCGTTTCTTCCGCATCGCCTATTGTCTGTGAGTTCGACGTCCTTTCTTCTGCCCGATCTTTGGCGACGTGAGATTTGATCCTTCGGACTGCTGGCGGCGGACTTTTGTCTGGTTTTCTGAGACGAGTCGGTGACGTTCCTTTCGGAGATTTTGCAATTGCCACGAACTTCGCTTTGAGCTTCTTCCGTCTCGGTGGGACTGGCGGTGTACTGCTGACAGATTCTGGACCTGAAACAACGATTGATCGAACGTTGGTGTGCATGACACTGGCAAATGTCAATGACGATCGGCTCTATCGTTCCTCACTGACGTGTATGGTCACTTGTGTCAGTCTGAAGCTTTGATTTTGTCGCACAATTTGCCAAACTTATCAAAGATAAGGTCAATTGTTCACTTGGTATATACTATAATACAGAAACCACGTGTCAGTTTGGGAACAAAAGAGAGTTTATGGTAATGACTCATGGGATTCGCATTCGCGCATGGTAGAGATTGGTCGAAGCACAATCTGCTGATATTTAGATTTAGATATTTAGATATTTAAATTTTGGCGTACGGAAACACGTGGCTAACTACGGTGTTGGACCGGTCGAGAGATACTAAAGCTGATTCCCTACAAATGAGAGAGCATCCTCTACCCCTCTCTCTACCGCGAAGTCAATAACAATGATTCAATAATGCTGCCAAGTTTAAGTTTCCTATTGAATGAAAGAAGACTCTAAGAAGACGACAGGCGAAATTCTAAAATCGATCTCAAACCCGGATGTGACAGCTAGCCAGGTACTGCGTTCGCTTTTGGTAATAGAACTTTTTCATTGTCGATATATCAGTAGATTGATATATCTGTTAATTATTCTAATCCTTTTATAAAATACATTTTTCTTTTCGGCATTAAATTCTAATTTTTGGTTGTACATAGAAAGCATCGAGTTTAAATGTATAGATGAGATGTAGATTCGAAGTTAAGTTTGCATGACATATATCTTCGTAAGATCTTTTCTATATCGAAACATTCTTTTTATTTAAAGCATTCAGAAATTCGAACGGATGAAATTGAACTTCATGTTGTAGATAATCTTCAAAAATTGAATTAAAATGTATTCGTTGAACCACGTGGAATAAACTGGAGAAAGTTGCAAATTATTAAATATTTATTGACAAAAGACTACTGCCTAATATGAACTTCCCTTGACAACTAAAGGACAGAACTGACGTGACGGTTCGTATTAAACGGGCAAATAGAAAAAAGCAGCAAATAGTACCGCCTCGAACTCTGAGCAAGGCTTCGTCCGTTAAATGGATAAAAACAATTCGACTAGGTTACGTGGTGGACGCAGCTACGTTCGACACAATGGACATAATGACGTACTTATAAAGTTTGCTTGAAAAATCAATAATCACACTGTTCAATCAGACATTGAAAAGCCATTCTATCGTATACATTGAGTTTCTCCCCGTGTTCAACTTATTAATTTAATCAACTCTTATATTAATATATACCGATTAAATAAAACACATGTAATTGTTTAATATTTGTCTTAATACATATTTTTCAAATATACGCACATATTTTATAAAACTTTATCATTTTCAGTTTCTGTTTGCACAAAATAGCGCGTTTAATTTCTTTTTTAATTTTCCAGGCCAGCCTCGTTTATATTTTCCACAAAAGACAAAATGTGGTCGGTTGACAAATTCCAACGCGTACCGCATTACATTCTCTGCTATATCATATGCTGTAATATTTGTCCAGAGTTTAGAGCATGACATCCAGAGAATTTCAAATTTCAAAGATAACCTACATACCAGGAATAATCAACAGTCCGTTTATAATATCCCGTATATGTTTAAAATTATTAAGAACAGACCCAAAATTTTGCTTCCATTCTCGTTAAAATTAAGCGCATAGCGAAACAGAGTACTGGAATGTTTCACTTGATTACTTTACTTGAAACGAATTAAAAATAGTGTAACAAATTCACGATATAAAGTTCTACATCACCCAGTCGCAATGAAAGAATCAACCTCTTCAACTGAAAATTCTTCAACGTAAACAAGAAAACATATTTTCATTTCAGACGCAACTGCTCCCTCGCTTAGCTAATATTAAAATTAAATTTAATTAATAAAACGTAAAGGATGAAGTAAGATTCAAGGAAAGGAACATCTTCATACTCACTCCAAATAGTTATTTTCCGCAGGTTGTTCGTGATTCTTCCTGGAGGTTGCGTTTTTACGGGAAGCAGCTTGTGAGAGGACCAGCTCGATCGTATCGGACGAGCTCTGCAGCATCTTCAGAGCGTCTTCATACCGCAAATGCAATAAATTCTGCCCGTTTACCGCTACGATGCGATCGCCTGCGGTCAATAAGTTTCTCCGAATTAATGCAGCTCCGGTAAAGAATGGCGCCTCAAGCTTACCTTCGTTCACGTTTCCGGCCATATCGGCCGATCCTCCTACCGACACCGCTTGGACATAAACGCCACCATCGTTACCCTCTGTCACTTGCAACCCTATGCTGCCACCGTGGCCCCTTTCCAACTTAATCTACTGCAGGATTCGTTATTCGGCAAACGACAACTCTTCAAGACGCGCTGCTAAGGAAACGGACATCGACTCGTCCTCCGGCACACGGAACGTCTCGTCATCTGTACGTATGTCAGCGTCAGTTGGAAATGGAAATGTTACGCCGCCTAAAACATCTGCACGCCAGCACTCGCGACTGGACAACAAACGGCCTGCGTAACGTCACTTCGACCCTCAATAAACCTAATGTTACGACGCGTAACACTCTACCTGGACCAGGTCATACAGCGCGGGCCGGACGGTCACCAGACGTCCGCTCATCCTAACGGCACACCCTTAATAGCCTTAAGTCCCCGTTATAAATCCCAATAATTTGCCTGCTCAGGCCCCTCAGACCGAACAAACATCGTTTACTAAACTACCTTCAAAGGACTATTGTTTACCACGGCCAGGCACGGAAAAGTTGGGATTTCTCACGTACGATGCTTCATAATAGCAACTTTATATCGGTGGCAATTAAGAACCTTCCAAGGTCCAACAACCTTCGTCTTCCTAACTCACAACTAATCCTATTTGCCTCACTCTCTTAGGCAAATTCGTCACCAACAAATCGGATGGTCCCGTGCGCTAGCCACACCCATCCTTAGCTTTCCTCCGCTACAGCATCGTCACCGAACATCACTGATCCTTCATCCTTCGGAAAGTCAACATCCTTAGACCGGGATACACCCGTAGATCACTACTGATCCTTCATCCTTCGGACAGTCAACATCCTTCGACCGGGAATACATAGTCAGTCAGTCTATAACCTCGGAAGTCTCAGTTCGCAGCTACGATTCGCGCTTACGCTCTCGCCCTCTCATAACTGATCCTTCATCCTTCGGAGAGTCAACATCCTCACTGCTCCTATGACCTCAGGAGAGGCAAGTCTTCCTCTACTACTCAAGACATCATAGTGCTAAGTCCACTAACACACGAAATTCAAGTGTAAGAGCCCTGCTCTATCGAATATACCTTTCTCACCTTCGTGCGGTCATTTGTTATTTATACATCTCTACTTAACAGTGTAATCTAAGTGTTGGAAATACATAATTTATAATTCTGTGAACCACAGTGTTATATAAACTTAATCACCCCTTCTTATCTCAACGGAAATTAGGGGATCGATCAATTCGTGGTGTCGATTGCTATAATCGTAACGGGAATTTACGACTCCCGTTGACGTCTCTACTCGCGAACGTCTCCCCGCGATTGGTCGAACGTACATGGTCCTTCGAGCCGGATTTCGTGCCACTGAAAGGGAGCACTGACCAGTGACTATACAGTGCCAAGTGAAATCCAAATTCCAACAACTTAGTCAACTGTCCAGAGAAACCGCCATCGGAAAGGAACACCTCCTTCGCTCAGCATCTACACGAGCTCACGCTACACCGTAACGAGTAGCAACCGAACCCCAGATCAACACCCATTTGATCAAGGTAATTTCGTTCATTGCATTCTCTTCACGAACGGCGATACTAATGGAGAAAATAGAAAAAATTGCCTCCTTGCGTCGGAGACGCGGCTTTCAAATCGGTCTATTTACCAATCTATCGAAACGACTCGATGAATATGAAAAAGCTCGACAACCGAACAAGGCCCATTTAAAGAACTGTATGACACGACTCGAAGACACGTGGAAGCAATATCGGCTGCTTCAAGAGGAACTAGAAGATTTAGGCGAGCTAGACGACGCGCGCGTGTCCGAAATAACTGACACATATTTGGATCTGTCATTCCGAATAGCCACTCTCATGGATGACACACCAGCATCGGCGCCGAAATCACCAAGCGGCGAGTCATCCAATGTCGCCGAGCCGACATCAATTAAACTGCCGGAAATTCACCTGCCCCAATTCGACGGCGCCCTCGAGGACTGGACCTGTTTCTACGACACATTCTCATCCACAGTGGACCGCAACGAGAGTTTGACGAAGATCCAAAAGTTCCAGCATCTACGCTCATCTATAACTGGACGGGCCGCACGGAGTATCCAATCATTGGAACTCACAGAGGCCAATTACCCCATCGCGCTTAACACACTGAGGGAGAAATTCAATCGCCCCCTCCAGATCTGCATGCGTCACTGGAATTTGAAGCGCAATTATCCGGAGATCAAAAAGGAAACTCCAGAAGCCCTAGAGGATCTGCTGGAAACCATCAGCGTAAATCTAAAGGCGCTCGAGAAGCTAGGGGAACCCGTCACATCAAATATAGCGATTATCGAATTGCTCGCGTCAAAATTGCCTTCTTCCAGCTTGCGTAAATGGCAACGCACGCTGCCAAGCCAAGAAGTGCCATCTTATCAGCACCTGATAGACTTTCTCAAAACACGGGCAAACGGGAATCAATTCCTCTCTAAACCAAAGGAGGCAAAAGGGTCAACCCACAAACATCACAGTCACCGACCAACCATACCGCATGGACGAACCTTCGCCACAACCAGCAGAACGCTGGTGTGCCCGACCTGCAGTGGAACTCACGAGCTGAGACACTGCAAAATCTTCAAGGCCAAGTCAGCGACAAAACGTCTTCAACTCGCGAAGAAAGCATCGTTATGCACAAATTGCCTAAGTAGCGGACATTCACTGACACAGTGTACCGCGGGTTCGTGTCGTACCTGCGGGCAACGACATCATACTTATCTACACCGCGAATACACACAGGCAGGTTCGAGATCGTCGAGCGGTCGATTGTCGAACAGTCGTTCATCGAGCGGTCGGTCATCGGGCAGTCGTCCATCACACAAACGAACCTCCACGAGACATTCGCCATCTGGATCATCGAAGTCACGATCGTACCACAAGTCGAGACGTACATCCCATACCTCACGGAAACATACACCTTCGGCTCAAGGAGACACGAAAGTTCATGCATCGTGTGAGTTATGCGCATCACGGACCAAGGACACCGCCCCAACCTCCTCGTTCAAAGTCCAACCAGAGCAACACTGACTATCTGAGGCCACGACAGCAAAGGAGATCAGCCTAACAAACACATCTCCACACACCCCTCTGCATCATGACCTGCTGGTCACGGCACAGATCAAGGTTTTGAACAAACACGCTCAACCAGATCCAAACGAGTCCGAACTTCCACACGGAGCGAAGGAAGTCACCACCGACGCACCTGACTCCACAGCCAGAATTTGATCGGTGCCCTCTCAACGGGGGGAGGATGTTACGCCGCCTAAAACATCTGCACGCCAGCACTCGCGACTGGACAACAAACGGCCTGCGTAACGTCACTTCGACCCTCAATAAACCTAATGTTACGACGCGTAACACTCTACCTGGACCAGGTCATACAGCGCGGGCCGGACGGTCACCAGACGTCCGCTCATCCTAACGGCACACCCTTAATAGCCTTAAGTACCCGTTATAAATCCCAATAATTTGCCTGCTCAGGCCCCTCAGACCGAACAAACATCGTTTGCTAACTTACCTTCAAAGGACTATTGTTTACCACGGCCGGGCACGGAAAAGTTGGGATTTCTCACGTACGATGCTTCCTAATAGCAACTTTATATCGGTGGCAATTAAGAACCTTCCAAAGTCCAACAACCTTCGTTTTCCCAACTCACAACTAATCCTATTTGCCTCACTCTCTTAGGCAAATTCGTCACCAACAAATCGGATGGTCCCGTGCGCTAGCCACACCCATCCTTAGCTTTCCTCCGCGACAGCGTCGTCACCGAATATTACTGATCCTTCATCCTTCGGACAGTCAACATCCTTCGACCGGGAATACACCCGAAAGGAGTCTAACGCGAACTCCTAACACAAAACACTACTCCTATGACCTCAGGAGAGTCAAGTCTTCCTCTACTACTCAAGACATCATAGTGCTAAGTCCACTAACACACGAAATTCAAGTGTAAGAGCCCTGCTCTATCGAATATACCTTTCTCACCTTCGTGCGGTCATTTGTTATTTATACATCTCTACTTAACAGTGTAATCTAAGTGTTGGAAATACATAATTTATAATTCTGTGAACCACAGTGTTATATAAACTTAATCACCCCTTCTTATCTCAACGGAAATGAGGGGATCGATCAATTCGTGGTGTCGATTGCTATAATCGTAGCGGGAATTTACGACTCCCGTTGACGTCTCTACTCGCGAACGTCTCCCCGCGATTGGTCGAACGTACACTTTCGATTTCATTGTTTACAGACGCATCAATCAGTGTAACAGACTATTAGCAATTCATTTTATCATAAATGAAATTTTATATTAATTTGTGTATAAACTTAGTCTGTCATCTAAATTTTGGCAGTCGTAATATTTGATCAAAAATTTTTAAATTATTATTTTTAGAAAAGGGATCGATATTAAAATTTGATGTACCAGCAAACAAATTGTTGCGGTATAGAATCTAGAAAATAATGATCTACAGTAATTCTTAAGGACAAAAATATTACCATTAAAAAATTCACCTTAATATTTGTATATTATTTGTCAAACAATTATTTATATAGGAAATTAGGAAATTACAAAATTACGAGTTACAAATGACAAACCTGTAACAGGATACTCTAGACGAAGTAGTCTGCAGTAATTCCCAAGGTCTCAACGCGATATTCGTTGCAATATACACCCCATTATTTAGAAATAAAAAAAAAACAAATTTGTACTTACCGAGTATTCCCGAAAGTACTTCATTAAACAAAGATCGAGAAAGACTTAACTGAGAAGGGAAAACAATTACCGAAAGGAAATAGGAAGCGAGAGAAGCGTCGCCGTATACAAGAAATCTGTTCTTCCGTTGAGCTCCTTTAGCGCAGTTAGTTTCCGTTCTCCAATTGACTTTTAGTCGTGTGTGTTTAGCGAAACGGCAAACAGCTCTTAGCTCTGTTATTGTCGCAAACCTTCCTTGTGCGTCCTTGCGTTAGGAGAACGTTGTTTTTTGGCAACATAGCGTATCGCAGGAACCGCGCGTGTATAATCCCATTATCCTGCAAAGGTGGAAGTAATTTACGTGGTAGAGTAGTGGCGAAAAAATATACTTGTTGCGCTGTTTGTGTTACGTATACGTGTTCAGCTGATCAATTTAACACACATTTAGTATCCAGTGTCGTAAAAAGTACTTTCATTTCGGTGCTTACGAATGAATGTTATTTCTCAATGGACGAATGTCCTGTGTTCCGTGGACGAGATATTAAAATCTTAAAAAAATATAAAAAAAAAAATACAAGAAAGGAAGGAAAAAGGAAGAAGATTCTCCTCATTTCTTCATGTTCATATGCCTTCGGATATCTTCTATTCACTTTTTTATTCATAAAAATAGAACATAAAATATAGAACATATATAGAGCAATAGAATTAAATACACAGAAATCAGATTATCAGATAACACCAAAGTGTAACACGAATGTTACTTCATCAAGCTTCCTTTGAACATTCCCTCTCCAAACTTCTTTTAACAACACAAACGAAAACAAATCGAATTCGATTGATTTATAGGTATACGCTTCGATTGTGTCAGAATTTCGCGGCAGCGCAGTGTCGTGGAAGGCTAGGTTTCTAGCAATCCGTGTAAAGTTCTTGGTTGATTTCAAATATGTCGAGCGTAGCGGGATAGCAGGAAGTTTCTGACACGCACGGCAGATTGAGTTAAGGGGGGGTAAGGTTAATTCGTACAAAAAAGCCATGTTTTTGTGAATTTTTTCTGACGATACAGTTATAATTTCTTTTCTAAAACTAATAGTACATTAAAGTATGACATTCGAAGAATATAGTATAAAATTTTCACGGAGAAATATTAAAAAATACGGCAATGGCAGCAATTATTCGGACGTGTCTCGGAAAAAAGTATAATTGCGGTGCCCCTCAGAACTTGGTGCTGGATCATCAGAAATCAAAAAGTTAACGTTCATTCGTTAGGCAACAGTTTTCCCCAGGTAACGCTGCGAAATTTCTATTTTTCACTTTTTAGGAACACTTTGAAGGGAAAAACGCGATTTTGTGCGAAAATTTTCGGCTAATTTGTTATTTTAAAATATAAATAATTGACAACATTGAAAAAAACTCTACAGCGTTACCTCGCAAATTATGTAGCGAAATAGTCTTCAAAATTTCAAAAGGATCGGTGCAGCAGTTTTGAAGTAATTGGAGGCACCGACTTTGAAAACGTGAGTTGTGGGGAAAACACTTTAAAGTTTTGAACACTAAAAAATCTGGTATAAAACGTTCATAAGCGAATTTTATCGGTTTACCTCTTCACTAGCGTAGCAATTGTTGAAAAGACTAATAAAAAATCAATTATCCTATAATATTTTTCACGATCCTTCATAACTTGATCTTCAACAGTCACTTTTATTTATTTAGCTGACGCGCTATTTGTTGAAGTGCCTTCGTATTTACGTTTATGCGGAGGTACAATTTTTCTAGGTCGATATAATCTCGAACCAGTTGATTGTCTATCAGATCTAGTAACTTTTTTAGGCATTTTAGTAATAATTTAACACAAATCTTAATGAAAATGGAATATTTACTCCTACACTAAATTTTTTACTCTACACTGACAAAATATACAGTACAGGTATAAGGAGGTTTGTACTTAAGTCGTTAAGTACTATAAATAGATCTGGGGGTAAAATTAGGTATTATATAGAGAAAAAAACGTCTGCGAAGTAACAATAGCACGCTCGGGTCGAGTAGGTAATATCATCCGACATGTATAAAAATCCTCGTAACTTCGTCAATTTTGCTCCAATCGACTTGAAATTTTGACACAATATTCTTAAGATGTTATGCATTCAATTAAAAAATGAAAAAAATGCAAAAATAATTTTAAAACCTTACCCCCTTAAAAGGACGGTTCGAGTTCCGTCAAGTTCTTTTTGGCACGTTTGCCAGAATCAGACGCGTTTCAGCTGAGATCGGATACACGATAATCACGTGGATCTCGCTGCAGAAATATTCCATGATATTCCACTTATACACCAGAATCTCGTAATGATATCATTGTTGCACTATTAACATTTCTGCGATTAATATTTTTCCTCTAACATACGGCATGTAGAATTGTTTAAATACACGAGATGTTTAAACGTTTGGAATCCAAACTGAATACAATTTGATTTTAGAAAGTTGCCAAGTGCTTGATCGTTGGAATATATTTTGAGTGAGATCGACCCGTTCAAACCGATCAAAGTTTGTTCAAACTCACTCAAACGATCAAAATATGTTGCTGGATGTTTGAATTGCTTATCTTTGCGAGTTATTTGGACGTCTCAAATGATAAAAGTCTGATCGAGGAAATCGTACGATCGGATAATAGAATGGAACGACGATGGAGAATACAAACGTATACAGATCGAAATGACAGTACTTTTTAAGGGATCGACACACAGAAGGTGATATGCATAGCGGACTTTTTTTAAAGCGTGCAATTCGTTGGCCAAATGAGACTTAACGTGGTGTGATTATGCAATCGTTTTATTTTTTCCTCTGTTGACTTATTGTAAGTATGATAATTTATCGTTTGCCCGAGTGCATTACTTTATACGACGTAGGAGAAGATTAACGATAACGAGAAGAATAACGTGTCGTCGATATAATAGAAATACGTAAATGGAATGCTTCATAAGACAGTATCATTATATACGCATGGTTCGATCCGTTTGTGTTCCTGCACGATGTAGATTTTGGATAAATGTCGGAGAAATCGATTTTCTTATCGAGTTTCCTTCGTTCCGTATATTTCGTTCGACCGACTTTTGATTTTACTCGTTGCACATTTAAATTCCTTTCGATGTGTGAACGTATCCATGAGCAGTTAAAATTAATAAAAAATTTACCATTTTCGAATGGTAAAAATTTTAAGATGTTATTATAATTGTAGAAACTGATTTATGATAATAAGATGTAGAAAAAACATCGATGTTAAAAGTTACATCGTTTTTATGTAAAATAGTACATGATTTCATTATTGTATAAGTATCCATCATTTTATCACACGTGATAGGAAAACGTCATTAATAGAATAAGTATGAAAGTATTTCTTTAGAATACTTTCTCTCACAATCAGAAAGTTACATATGTTGTATTTTATTCTGGAATGCATTATAATAATATCAAGATCAACAGTTGTACACCTCAAGTGTATGTAGTATGTACATGAAATTTATATTCACATGTAGATTGTGTAGATTGAACATTAAATCGTTTAAATTTTTAATTATAAACAGTGTAACGGTAAACCATCTTTTATTGCAAAGTATCAATTTAAATATTATTTAGATACATAGTTATCAGAATTTCGGCAAAAGTTAGTGAACATTACGGAAGCAGGTCAATACAATTTTTACTATGCTATTAACGTGCGCATCGATTTCTTTTACTTTCAATCGACATCTACATTTAGCACGAAGGCAAGTGGATAAGTGACCGTGCATATATTTCTAGACACATATGTATATGTATGTCGGAGATGAAAGGACACAGTAGCCTTTGGAATTTTAGATAATCCCGCAACATTGTAATCTAGAGTCTACTATAGCTGTAATTAAACAATTGTAGTTATTCAATTCGATTGTAATTGTTCGAGAGTTGTGATAATGAGCTTGGGCTCGAGACGACAGGCAGTCGCCGAACGTAGCCGCGGTCACGGGATGAACGCTTTGTCTAACAAAGGCATGGAGTAATTCTATAGCTCTCCTTAAAAGAAATATTCGTGGCGGCACGCGACAGTAAACATTCCAACGGTCTCTGTCCCGTAGCTCGCCACACGCAGACCCTATTCTTCGAGTAAGATGATTGCCAGATGTCGATGCATCTCCGGAGTACATGTTCAGCTAGCCTGAGGGCCCGTCATAAATCTTAGAATTTAGTTGACTAAAGTCCTTCAAACAAACAGTCTTTGTCCCAGCTACGGGAAGATAGGAGAGACCTATTTTTCAACGAACGGCGTCTCCCACTAGCAACTTTCCCTCGAGGGCGGCTAGCATCTTTTTCTAATCACCGATATGGAGATTGACCAATTAGCAGCAACGCCAAATTCCCTCACCTTCTGAACGAAGGCTATCGTCGACGAATCCGATGATTTCGTGTCCTCAGACACACCCCATCATAGTTTTCCTCTGCAGCATCATCGCGACGGAGAGTCATTCTCTCGTGAGGTCGTATTAGCGAGTTACTTAGTATCTGTACGCTCGGTGGATATTCCACGTTTTTGTAAAGAGTCTGACTTAGATTTTTGTCAGCACGTACATCTATCGTCCCGCTGACCGCGGATTCGTTATTGAACCTAAGACCAACATCACTAGTATCGCGAGTGTCCAACCGCCGCGGTTGATTGTCGAGTCGGTATTATCCATACTCGTATTAACAGACCGTACCTTCGTTATAACCCAACGATGGCCAATTCCAATGAAGATTTATCAAACTCCCATAACCCTATTCCTGACGCCTCTCCGACATGTATATGTCTTGTACAAGATGAATGTGAGTATTATTACGCGATAACGATTCTGTAAAACGCAATGCGATTTACCCAATTGCCCCGTTGGTTATGCGATCTTTTTATAAACTTTAATTTACATAGATAGGTAGCGTGAAGCACAGAGAGTGCGAGTCGTACGAGATTTGTCGCATTTAAGAGGATGTTACACGTAGCGATGCACTTGAGAACGCAGCTCGAAGAAGCAATAAGCCGCGATACATTTATTTCTTTTAACACGACCTAGCTTTCTAAAGATTTATCATTAAGTAAAGATCAATTGGAAATTGTACATTTTATATAGTTGGAAAGTTTATGTCGATCAATTTTTAATTGTCTTCGTTTCGTTACTTTATTTTTATTATGAAACATTATACGTAATTCGTTTACCGATATCGGTATATTATTGAATGAGATTTATAATATTTGAATAATTTTATTATTTTGTAATTTTTAGAGATAAATTTTATTTTTAATTTATCTTTGCACGCATAATGATTTTTTTTTTATAATTGATTATAGTATGTTGCATAATAGTATCGTTTCTTACTACGAATACTTTGTTACGTTTATCGAGTCACGAGTTTTACATTTGTATACAGGTTTTCGTGCATGTTGCAAACGACAGCGTTCGATAAAAATGTTCAGTCAAATGAAATGGTCATTATTTTATGATCGTTAAATGAATAGAATGTACAAATCTGCAAAAAACAACAGAATAAATTGGAAATGACAAATTGGAAACGTCAATCATACACGAATAAAGTTCCAAAAATATTTGCGAATATTTTTAGAAAGCTATTGCATACAAATTGTTCTATTGCAAAGAACGATCTTTCCATAAAATTCTTTTTAGCATTAAGGTATCAGTTTGTTTTTCCAAACATGTTTACTATCGCTAAAGAAGATGTAATAGACTATATTTTGCATTCTTTACGGAACAGTGGCAGAATAAAGCAGTCGAAAAAGCGGAAATGAAAATGAAAATCAGAAAATCGACAAAAATGAATCTATCGTGCTTTCCTTCTCTGATCTTCGTGTGTAAATCACAAAGCTGTCGAATAAGTATCATTCGAATATTTATGAATAAAAAATTATAATAACCGTAACCACGATATTTGGATAAAATTCGGCGCCGTTGAAACATCGAAAGTCAGACATTGCAATAACACGATATTTGAATCGATGGAATTTTGTATTGAAAATTGTTATTAACTACGATACAAAATAATCAATTGCAGTAATATCAATATTCTATCACAATAGAAAATACAGGCTACCTTTGCGCACTAAAACTTTAGATCGAGTTGCATTAGTCTGAAATATTTGCTCGGGGAACAGTGTAACCAATGCAAAGAATCGCAAGTTCCATTCATTTGACTCAACATGAGGCACGAATCTAAATTTGTTCTGTCTCGTTGAAACAATATGGTTCGGATTTAAAGATAAAAGAAGAAGACGGGAAGAAGGAAAAAATAAACACGAGGTGAATTGTACATTCAGGTGAAAATAGTACGAAAACACGCGCGTAGAATCTATTGTATATTCGTGTGTGTGAAGCACGAAAACGCTTGAGACCGAGCTAGATTCGTTTTTTAGGGGACAGAATCGCGGATCAAAGTTTAGAAGAATTTACCGATTAACCTCCTGAAATACGTTCTTTTCTAGACGTATACGAACAACTTATTACTGTTTTATAACGTGTAGAGGATGACAAAGGTGATAGCGTAGTGGATGAAACAAGTGCGTGTTCCAACGATGCCTCATCGTACGCAGATAGAGTCATTCGCTGTTAAAGTATAATCGACACATTATATTCATTTCGAGAGAAATGTTTCCCTGCAGTACACTGTACGTTTATATTTCCGCTGAACGCTGAATAAATTATTATTTTCTATGCTACAACAAATGGCCTTTGAATTTTATTGCAACACCTACTGCGTAACGAAATTGAGAAAAATGTCGAACAATTTTCGTTGGAAATTGCTTGTTATTTATAAGATGATATAAATTGAAAAATACCACTTTACAAATGGATTCGAGATATTTGACGGAAATTATTTATTGAAAATAAGAAATTTGAAGCAATGGTATAAAGAAACTAGGAATAATAAATATAAATAACATAGCACTTGAATACGAACAAAATAATAATGAGTCAATCGTAATGCGAGATATTCGGATTGACGCAACTGCACTGTGCACAATTGCACTGTGGACTGCAATTGTTCGATATTTTCATGTAATTTAAAATGTTCCTTGCCCCGGTAGAATATTCCAGAGCTGAGTAAACGAGAAATGCGGAAATCACAGAGAAATCTTATATCCGCGCGCAACATCGATTCGTTTACGATAACAAAGAAAGGGACTTTTGTCAACGAGGAAATAATATCCTTTCTTATTTCGACCATGAAAGTGTTATCGTTCCAATTTTTATTATTCCAACGCACCGTCAATCTGCCGTATTGCTTCATGGCTTGGTGATGAAAGTAAGCAAATGTTCCATAGCTATCGTGCAGTCGGCTTTATCTTGGCAAGTGTCACGTAATTTTTGGGGTTAGTTGATGAAAATAAAAATAGCTGAGTCGTAACACAACTATTAACTTTGTTTTAATTGAACTTTATTATGAATTCAGCAATCACAATGTAACACACACTGAATTAACATAAATCACAATTCACTCCACGTTATGTAAGACTTAGTTAAGTACGCGACTGTTATAAGGGTAGAGACCGGTATAGATATGTTGACTATTCTAAGGATACAGAATAAGTGAGTTTTTCTGGCGATACTATGTCTGAGGAAGGCTAGGGGTGGGTGTGTCTAAGGACACGGGACTATCGGATTTGTTGATGACAATTTTGGTTAAGGAAGTGAGGGCAGTAGACACCGTCTCCGATTGGACAATAAGACGGTTGGTGGACCAGGAAGGGTTTTAGCCGCCCTCGCGAGAAAGTTGCAAACGGAACATACCAGATGTGAAGAAAACCAACTTTCTAAGCTAACACGTGGTAGACAATACACGTAAAGGGAAATCTAAGACAGGAAATACTCGCTGGGTCCGAAGAACCTTAACTATGAAAATGCCAAAACCTCTGGTAGGTACTTAAGACTATTGACGGTGCGCACCAAGGGTATGCAGACATCTGAGTGCCATCCTGTCCGTGGTGTGTGGCCTGGTCTCTGATGTGAATTGACGTTACACAAGCAATGTCATGCCAGGAATTTCGTTCATACAATCTCCCTTTCAGCAGTTGTCTTTTGACTTTGGTCTTGTTTCTTGTCCCTCTGCGGGAAATGATCGTCGACTTCTTTTCAGAACCTTTCAGAGGACGAGATAATTGGTACAGTCTCCTTTCTCGTCAAACTTCCCTGTAAAACTGGTGTTACGACCGTTCGCGGAGAGACGCGGTCGCTAGGAATACGCGTCAGCGAGAGGCGTAAATTCTCGCTACGATTCGGTTAATCGACGCCGCGAAATAGTCGTTCCCCTGTTTCGGTTAAGATAACAGAGGTGGTTAATTGAATGTAACACGGTGTAGTAAGTTATAACAACGTTTATTCTAACAACTTGTAAATAAAACAGTTACGCTGGTGCGTATATATATAATGAATGAGTGACTGATCTACGGGTGTATCCCCGGTCAAAGGATGTTGACTGTTCGACGGATGGAAAATCAGTGATGTTCGGTGACGATGCTGTAGCGGAGGAAAGCTAAGGATGGGTGTGGCTAACGCACGGGACCATCCGATTTGTTGGTGACGAATTTGCCTCAGAGAGTGAGGGAAATAGGATTAGTTGTGAATTGGGAAAACGAAGGTTGTTGGACTTTGGAAGGTTCTTAATTGCCACCGATATAAAGTTGCTATTAGGAAGCATCGTACGTGAGAAATCCCAACTTTTCCGTGCCCGGCCGTGGTAAACAATAGTCCTTTGAAGGTAAGTTAGCAAACGATGTTTGTTCGGTCTGAGGGGCCTGAGCAGGTAAATTATTGGGATTTAGGACGGGTACTTAAGGCTATTAAGGGTGTACCGTTAGGATGAGCGGACGTCTGGTGTCCGTCCGGCCCGCGCTGTATGACCTGGCCCAGGTAGAGTGTTACGCGTCGTAACATACTCCCCCCGTTGAGAGGGTACCGATCAAGTGATATGGAATGATGTCGTAAGGTGGATCTCTTATAAGATTTCGGCGCTGTTGATTGTTTCGGAGTCATCAGGGATCGTTCTGCACGGCAGTGGTACTATCCGCTTGATGCTCCGCTCCAGGGTGCTCGTTGCCGTTCGAACCGTAGCCGTCCGTACCGATCAAAAGTTTTGTACAGTTGGAGTTAATTGGAGCTGCCGCCCAACTCCCTGTCGATTGCTGGTTGTCCGGATGAGGCCGTTATCGCCAGGGTGAATTCGATGATACGGCCGACAGGCAGGTGCGTTGATGATATGTTGTCATCCTTGTATTCTGGATCGCCGTGGTTCTCGGCATTGCCTAGATAGTTTCCATGGAAGTTCACGAACCAGGAAGTATCGTGAAACAGCTCGGCCCATGAAGTAACGTGGAACACCTCGGCCCTGGAGGTGTCGTACATCTCGCCAATTTCACAAAGGCACGTGAAATCCACATGTAGATGCGTTGCGGAGGCGTGGAGGAAGTCTATGGTTGATTGGGGGATAGGGCTCCCCCCGCTGACCCATCTGTATCACGCCTTCTTGATGATGGCTTGTGGTTGGACCGGCGTGGTCCAATTATCCGCTAAAGACAAACTCGGGGACGTCTTACCTTCCGTTTGATTAGGTTCGGATCTGTAGTGGGAAGATTTTGCATCTTGGTCCAAGATGTTCGTCTCCGAATGAGTTGTTGCCGTCAGTGGCTGCCGTAGCTGCCAGGGGACAGTGATGACCATGCCTAAGGATTGTTGCGTTGAGAGCATGTTGTCCACCTGGTAGTCTGGATCATCGTCGTCCTCGTTTTTTCCAAGACATTTCCAGTTGAAATTCACGACCCAGGAAGTGTCGTGGATCTTGCTTCTGGAGGTGTCGTTAAACACCTCGGCCCAGGAAGTGTCGTTGAAGGGAACATCGGTGGTGCTTGGTGATGATTCATCAAACACGATGCGGAGTTTTGAAGTTTGGATCTTATCCCTGTGAGCCGTGATGTGGCACGTAGTAGCTGTTGTCTGAGGGATGATCTGTCTTGATGCGAACGATATCTGTAGTGAATTGGGAGAGTGGCCTCCCCCCCGATGACCTGCCCGAATCGCATTCTCTTGATGATGATTCTTGGTGAAGAAGAAGCGTTGGGCGTCGTGATTAGGACTTGTCTTGCCATTGGAGAATGTAGTAGCGTCGTTGCAGCTAAGGGTGACTTCAGGGAGAAGTCTGTGACACGCGACTTGTTCGATGTGGCGTTCTGTAAACTCAGTAGAGAATCGTTGGGATCAGATGGAATGTTCTGTAAATTACCGATGCCGTTTGACTGATTAGTCATGATGGTAACAATGCGGAAATTATTCCGAGTAGGGCCAATTCCAGGCGTAACACATCTCTGAGGTGGCGAAGGAGGAGTCTTCACGTTACGTCTCGGAGAGTGACTGTCCGATGCAATGTTTCTAATCTCAGGTGGTGCAGCTGACGTGATGTCAGAGAGATGATTGAACGTCGATACGTTGTGTTGGACGTTCATCGTGGAAGTATTGCCCGAAGAAATACTGCCCCTGGACGGGTTGATCATAGTGGATTTCGAAGCCTTCACAGTAGGTTTCGACTCAACGTTGACCTTGATGTCCTGGATGGGACTCAACCCGTTGCTATCTAGGTTGTGAACTGCGGTTAAAGAATCATGAACGTTCTGTAACAGATTAGGGGAGATTAGTTTCTGAAACGATTTGTCGCCTGGTGAGACCTTCTCTTTCTTCAGGTCCAAAGACTCGTTGAAGGTTGTCACCTTCAAGGTGGTTTGTGTCTTTGGGTAAGACGGTCGAGATAATGCGGACGCGAACTTGGTTGTCCTCAAATCGCGTTTAGGTGTCGAGCTGCGGGTGTCATGCGATGAGTTGCGCGTGACTCGCGACGAGATCAGCGGTAAATTTAATATGATATTATCCGTCGGAAGAGAATGAACTTTGTTCCTGTTTAAATTATTATTGCTTCCCTGGACACTGATAGACGTGTTGCTGCTGCATTCCGGTGGCTGCGACTTCGCCATGGTAGGTACTTTATCCGTGGACCCTTATGGCAATGGAGAAAGTGGCGTCTTCGCTTTATGTCCAGGATCATGATTTTCCGATATGATACTCCTGCTCTTATGTGATACAGGCGGTGTGGTATCAGACAGACTGAACGCTGAAATGCCGATCGAGGAAGAAATGCTACTAGATAATCCGATCAGCGTTGATTTCGAAACCTTTGCTGTAGGTTTTAATTTGAAATCGACTCTGTTGTTCTGGACGGGGCTCAGTTCCTTCCGGTCCAGAAGATCGTGAGAGGTTGTCCTCAACGTGTTGAGTGTTCCGATTGGGACCGAACATTTCCGTTGGTTGAGGTTTAAAGAATTGGCGAGTTTCTCGGTGATGAAGTTCATGCTAGCGCCGGTGTCTAGCAGGGCTCTACAACGGAATGGTTGACTTTTATTGTTCAGGATGTTAACCTGCGCTGTGACTAACAAACCGTGTTGTAGTAGTCCGGAAGGAAGCGAGGTCAATGAGTCTGTTTTCGGTGGTTCGGTCCCTAACAAAGTCGTCTGGTGACATCATGGTTTCCCTTGTCGTTTAGGACTGGGTGATGTATTTGATCCCGATGCCGTCGTTCGCGATAACCGAGATTCGCGTTTCGGGGATGTTCGCGGAGACGTTCGGGGAGACGTTCGGGGAGACGATCGGGGAGACGATCGGGGAGACGATCGGGGAGACGTGGATGCGCGTGGATGCGTGGATCGTCTCGAACAATGTGACGAGCGCGGATTCGGTGAACTTGGCGAAGATCGACCGTTGGATGATCGGTCGCTCGACGATCGCCCGCTCGACGATCGACCGCTCGATGTTCGACTTACACGTGATCTTGATTTGTTGTGAATATGATCTTGATGAAGGTATGTATGGTGTCGCTGCCTGCAGACGCGACATGAACCGGCGGAGCATTGTTTAAGAGCGTGTCCCTTGCCTAAACAATTGGTACATCGCGAGGCTCTCTTGGCGATTTCGAGGCGTTTTTTGGGCGATTTCGCTTTGAAGGCATCACAATTCCATAATTTGTGTTGTCCTTGGCAGCTCGGACACCCCAACGTATTATGTGTAGTTGTGAATGCGTAGCTTCGCGGCGCGTTCGGTCGCCGACGGTTGTGTTGATCGGACGCCCCTTTCGTCGCGGTGGATGCTGAACTTGTTCGGTCGCCGTTCGTCCGTGTTTGTAAGAAGTCTACCAAGTGCGTATATGACGGCATTTTCTTGTCCGGTAACGTGCATTGCCATTTGCGAATGATGGCTGGGGGTAGCTTCGATGTAAATAATTTGATAAGAACGGCGTTTGAAGTGATTGGTTCACCGAGGTTCTCCATCGCTTGGAGATTTATCTTGACCGTCTCGAGAAAATCATCTATGGCTTCGGGTGTCTCCGTAGTTATTTTCGGATAGTCGAACATCAAGTCCAGGTGGCGCATGCAGATTTGACGGTGGCAGTCGAATTTTTCTTTAAGAATGTCAATGGCGATTAAATAATTTGACTCGGTGATGGCTAACGATTGTATACTTCGCGCGGCTCTCCCAGTCAAGGCTGATCGGAGATGATAGAATTTTTGGACTGGTGTTAATTGCTTATTTTCATCTATCGTTGACAAGAAGGAATCGTAAAATGCCTGCCAATCCTCGAGTGTGCCATCAAATGTAGGTATCCGAATCTCCGGTAGTTTAAGCGAAGCCGACTCGCGACCGGCTGCTGATTCGTCGTTTGTCGATTGTGACGGCGTATTTAGTCGTAGGTTGCTCAATTGAGTAATTAATCGGAGTTCTAATTTCTCGTACTCGTCGGCTATTTCAAAGCCGCGCGCGGTCTCCTCCTCATCTATGCTTACAAGCTCGTTTTGAATGGCGCGGAATTCCGTCTCATAGGCTTTCAGACGATCTTTGATTTGAATTAGCTCGTACTCTCGCGGAAAGCCGGATTGTTCGATTTCGTCCAGTTTTTTTGATAAGCGTGTAAAGTGGCCGGTACAGTAGCCCCGGCGTCGACGCAAGGCGGCAAGTTCGTTTCCGGTTGCCATTATTTGTTATATAATTGAGAATGAAGTGGTTACAACTTACTTCTGTTTACGATTGTCCAATAGCGGCAGGAGGCTGCGTGGTTGCGTTTCAACCACCGAATTATACCTCTTCAAAGGTGACGGCCCTTGACGTTACTGACCTCGCTGGGGTGGTAACGCTTCCGCTGCTGGTTATCTTGGATTCACGTGGCACTGTATCGTAGTGGGTGTCACTGGCGTGCACTTTTCACTTGACACTGAATCCGGCTCGAAGGACCAAATGTTTCGACCGGTTACGTGTCCACACTTTTCACTTGCCACTGAATCCGGCTCGAAGGACCAAATGTTACGACCGTTCGCGGAGAGACGCGGTCGCTAGGAATACGCGTCAGCGAGAGGCGTAAATTCTCGCTACGATTCGGTTAATCGACGCCGCGAAATAGTCGTTCCCCTGTTTCGGTTAAGATAACAGAGGTGGTTAATTGAATGTAACACGGTGTAGTAAGTTATAACAACGTTTATTCTAACAACTTGTAAATAAAACAGTTACGCTGGTGCGTATATATATAATGAATGAGTGACTGATCTACGGGTGTATCCCCGGTCAAAGGATGTTGACTGTTCGACGGATGGAAAATCAGTGATGTTCGGTGACGATGCTGTAGCGGAGGAAAGCTAAGGATGGGTGTGGCTAACGCACGGGACCATCCGATTTGTTGGTGACGAATTTGCCTCAGAGAGTGAGGGAAATAGGATTAGTTGTGAATTGGGAAAACGAAGGTTGTTGGACTTTGGAAGGTTCTTAATTGCCACCGATATAAAGTTGCTATTAGGAAGCATCGTACGTGAGAAATCCCAACTTTTCCGTGCCCGGCCGTGGTAAACAATAGTCCTTTGAAGGTAAGTTAGCAAACGATGTTTGTTCGGTCTGAGGGGCCTGAGCAGGTAAATTATTGGGATTTAGGACGGGTACTTAAGGCTATTAAGGGTGTACCGTTAGGATGAGCGGACGTCTGGTGTCCGTCCGGCCCGCGCTGTATGACCTGGCATAGGTAGAGTGTTACGCGTCGTAACAACTGGGCTACGAACGATTGAAAAGGACAATGAGATTTGTTTTGGTTTCTGGTCCTTACTTTTGTCTCTTAACCGTTGAAAGATGGTGCAGGCTTTATTGAGGTCTCATTTCAAGGGGAATCGAAACTTTCAAACGTAACAGAATTGGCAGAATAGGTTTTGTATATGTATCGTAGAGGCTGCAAAACCAAGTATTTTTGTTCCAGCAATTAAGAAACGTTGCGCATGTCATTATGTGACTGTGAAATGTGTATGCATTTATGAGAATTTACAGTGGCTACGAAAAGTATATTCAATTGTTTTTTTATCAAGCTCTGCGTTTCATTTTCACATTATCGAATTTTTGTAGGCAGATAAAAGTGTTGCTAAATGATACACAATAAACTTGGACCTAATTAATTAGTAACAAAATCAGTGCTGCAATAATGTATAAAATGGCTTGCGAATGCTTTTTACAGACACTGTATAGGTGCGAAAATTGAAAGAATACAATTGAATATACAAAATGTATAAAGTAGACAAAATAGCGTACTCGTAATATTTACGTGAAATGTGAAATAATTAGAAATTCGTTTGTAGTTGGAATAAAGAAAATTAAGTATTGAGGTATGATTAAGTTGATTGATGGCTTAACAGCAATTGCATTTTTTATTCAAAGTGTGTGACAAGTGATTTGGAAAATAAATAAATACGTAAAAATAATGATTTTAGAATAAAGTACTATTTCCAGAATAGAACTGAGAAAAATAATAGAAACTGTAGATTGAGATTTAAAGCTTCACGGCTATGTGATTTTTCAAAATAGAACAGGATCCTAATTTAGTGTTGTGACATAAAACTGAATGGAGTAGAAAATTAAGTTAAAAAAATACGGAAGCGAGATACATCAACTGGCAACGGATTTTTTTTTAAGCATTTTCGAGTCTTTTCGGTAAGATTTATTCCTGTTTCCCTTTTCGATTTCATGTTTCTTTTCTAATTTGTTATTTCAATAAATTTGCAAGGAAATTTTAAATTACAGTTATGTACAGTCTTCTTTTTAAAACAATGAATTGTTAAACCCTACTGTTTTGTAATAAACTAGGAAGGTCATGTTACAGAAGAATTATTTGTGACCTAAATAAGGTTCTCTAAGGTTCTTTAAGCTGTGTCTAATTATTTATAAACCTTTACAAAGCTAAATAAATATCATAGATATTACAAATAAAAACATTTTCATATATTCAAATTTAGATGAATGAGTCAGAATTATTTCTATTTTTAAATCAATCAAATTTTAAATAATCTGCAATTTTGTAGTCCAATATTATTTTCAAGCAATGTTGTCACTACCACATAGTTTAAGTGCCGAACCAATATAACGTTACAAAAATGAAAGCAGAAACAATTATTGAAACGTTCCATTCATTTTAATTAATTATTTCTATCCAATAAATTAAACACAATCTATTCAACCTACGCTCTCTGATGTTAAATACTTTATAATACGATTACGGAAGGGTACAATAATACAATACAAAGATATAGATTCCGTCATAATTAATTAACCGCAGCATAATTATCACTTATTAATTTGTGATCTACAATACAAATTTATCAACAATTTATTGATATATTAAATCTCGTTTCGTCTTGAATGAAATGCTTATGAAACGTGATAGAATTAAATAATTAACAGAATAATCAACCATAGCTGCTTCAACTTGTGATTTTTAATGAAAGATGAATGCTATATACTGATCTATTATATATTATATACTGATCTGCTATATACTATATACTATAAACTGACTCTTTTGAAGTAATCTTAATAGCTTGAATCTCTAATCCTGTAAGTGTTTTCGGTTTACGGATAGTCCTTAGAACAAACCTTAGGTTTATTGTGCGCTGTTACAAATTACGGACAAAGGGGGTAGTTATTTTTCCAATAAACAATGTCAGCCACGAGCCATGTTTGTAGTAGGCTTCCTCCTCCTATCTTCATTTTTTAACGTTGGCTATAATCAATGGGCATCGCGGATCGTCACCCTCACTTTCCTAACGAAAAGTGTGAACAACGAATTCGCGTTTTTCGTTCAAAAAGCACACCCACACCGAGATTTCTTTCTGTGGCGGCATTCGACACCGCGAATATCACCACTCGTCACTATGTAGCGTCGGACGACGGCAGCGCAGTGGTTAGCGCCTTACCAATCAACCCTACATTGGAACACATGGAAAAAAAAATGACATGTTGCGAGGAAAAATGGGAAAACACAGTCCCACCATAGTACCGAGTCAAACATCGCAGCAGGGGCGACGGGCCCCATCAAACAACCCAGGAGGCTCAGATCCTCCAGCATCACCACGAGGGAACCGGGCACCCGACGGACACCTCACCAGGCACACCGCAGACGAGAGCACGGACCCCCCGCCCGCAGCAAGGGTAAGCAAGCCACCACCCATCAACATCACGCTTCAAGAACCGAAAGACACGGTACTACTAATTGAGAAAATTGCTAAAATCAAGCAATTTCACATTAAAAAGAATCAACGCAGGGAAGCATGCACTCTACCTCCGAAGCTTACCAGACTTCCACAAAGCGAAAGAAACACTCCTCGCAGCCAACACAAGCTTCTACACGTACACTCCCAAAACCGAAAAACCACACACTTACTTACTAAAAGGATTAGACAATAGCTACACGGAAACAGAAATACTCACAGACCTACAATCCTTACAGATAGACGAAATACAGTTCACGAAAGTATCACGATTCACGACGAAAAGATCAAGGGAGAATAATATACTACTCCCAATATACATAATACAACTATCCCCCCGAAAGCAACGTGAGCAAACTCCTTAAAATCAACCATTTTAACTACTTTAAGATAAAATGGGAGAAAAATAAAAAAAAAAAAGACGACATAACACAATGTCACAAATGCCAACGATTAGGCCACACAGCGCAAAACTGTAACCTAAACTACCGCTGTGTAAAATGCACCGAGCCCCACGGTCCAGGCGAGTGCAAAATAAAAAGAAGAAGAAGCAGTAACCAAGGAGAAAATATTCTGCGTCAACTGCAAAAACTACGGACACCCCGCGTCGTACAAGGGGTGCCCCAAACTCGTAGAGCTGCGCAAAAAGCTAGCCGAAAAAATAAAAAAAGATAAAGAGACAAAAGTAAAACGTATTGCCCAGATAAGCCGTAAATACGTCCCAGAACTAAAATTCTCTGACGTAGTACGACAACAAATAAAACCAAATCAAATAACTGAAAACACACCACAAATAACAAGCCAAAATCCGCGCCCAAACCAAAGCTCAACTACATTCGATAACACCCCCAACTAAGCATCATAAACGTCATCGAAGACTTCAAAAAAAATATTCTCCACGCTCTAAAAGAACAGCAAATACAACTAAACGAATTAAAAAAAACACTAACTATGCACGAAGAAAGGTTCGAAGCCATCTTCAGCACCCTCAATAGTCCAGACGACGAATAACCAAACCAACAACTACAATAAAAAAACATACAAACTAAACGTAAAACATCTGAAAATAATTGCAATAAATGTCAACTCCCTAATCTCAAACCAAAAAAGATACAGTCTGCTAACCCTAATAAATAAAGAAACCCCCGACATAGTACTCATCTCAGAAACAAAACTAAATAAAAAACACAAAGTACACTTCAAAAACTACTCCATGATAAGACACGACAGACCGAACGCCAGCCAAGGAGGAGGAACAGCAATCCTCATAAAAAACCCCATAAAACACAAAACAATTCTAAATGACAAAATAGCAAGTTTCAAAATCCTAGAAACATCGATCATAAAAATAAAAATAAGCAAAAAGAAAACCTATACATCACGGCTGCCTACGCAGCCCTCGGAAACCAGAAAGAATTTAACGACGAATTCAATAAACTCTTCGAACTCCTACAGCTCAACAAACCGGAAAACTACTACATAATAGCAGGCGACCTTAACGCAAAACATACCAACTGGAAAAACGAAATAAACAACACGAGAGGTAACTTCATTAAGAAATGGCTAGACAGTAAAAGCATTCACTACAAAGCAACCTTATACAGCTCCGAACTACCCTCCTACCCAAAAAGGAGGCTCTTACCTGGACATATGCCTAGCAGATGCTCGTTTAAAATTCCAAAACCTACGTCCAAACAACACCCTCAAAACCTTAGCCTATGACAGTGACCATAACGCCCTAGCATTTCACATAAACAAGAACACATCCGATTTCCTAACACTCGAAACGCAGACCGAGACACCCAGGTACAATTACAAAAAAGCAGACTGGAAAAAGTTCCAAAACATACTAGAACAGAACTGCGACCTAAAAATCTACAACAATGAAAACCTAACAAACAGTCAAATCGACTCATTCATAGACGAAATAGAAAAACACACACAAATCGCTCTCCAAAAATCCGTGCCACCCATAAAACAAAAAGATTCATGCGAACCCTATATCAACAATAAAATAAAAGACCTTCACCGAGACAAAAGCTATATACTCTCCAAAATAAACAATATAAAATACAACTACTCTTACGACAAAAGAGAAGAACTAGAATTCCTAAAGTACCTACTATACAAAAATAAAAGCACAACTAAAACAAGAATTCGCAAACTCCATAAACCAATACTGGACAGACAAAATAAAAAACATCTCCAAAAACGACTCAGCCAACATGTTCCCACAAATAAATCAAATCTTCAGACCCAAAGGACAAAACCCCATCCCATCTCTCAAATTGCCCCCAGAAAACGCCCCCCTCATCCAAGAAGCAGGGATAACGTTACACAACTCCGTTAAAGACACCGAGGGTAACTTCATAATAACCAAAACAACAGAAAAACTAGATATAATCGGCACCCACTTCGCCAAAATACACACACAAAACGAACACATGGGCCGAGAACGACTAAACAAAATTATCATCGCAGAAACAAACAAACTCAAAAAACGAAATAGAACAAGACATAGCGCTAAACAAAACGGTCTGCACATTCTCAAATGAAAACACCGCAGACAATCCCAAACAACCAGACCCAGAAATAAACTACTTCACCAACTACAACCAATTAAACACAATCCTCTCCAAACTAAACAACAAAAAGTCCTCCGGCTTCGACGGCATCCCAAACATTTTACTTAAGAACCTACCGAACAAAATAAAATGGTACTACACAGTACTCTTCAACAATGCACTAAACAACACATATTTCCCCCAAAAATGGAAAAAAAGCCAAATTGATAGCCATTACAAAAAGGACAAAGACGGCTCATTACCCGCAAACCTACGACCCATAAGTCTCCTCCCCAACATAAGCAAAGTATTTGAAATAATCATAAACAACCCCTTAAACTCCTTCTGCACAAAAAATGACATAATCCCAGAAAACCAATTCGGCTTCCGGCACAAACACTCCACAATTCATGCAATAAACAAACTTACGTCGGACATCTGCTGGGCTCTAAACGCAAAACAACGAGTAGCCGCCTGCCTAATAGACCTCGAAAAAGCGTTCGACACAGTCTGGATCCCAGGTCTCATATACAAATTAATAAAAAAAAATTTTCCAAAATACCTAATCAAAATAGTCTGGGTCATGATCACAAGCAGAACATTCATAATGACCGAAGGTTCACACACATCAAGCAAAAGAATTCCCCATAAAAAACGGGCTGCAACAAGGCACAGTAAATTCCCCGTTACTCTTCAGCATCTACAACAGTGACTTACTAAATCTCTTTAACCTCAATGCATCAACCCACAAACGCTCCATAGCCTTCGCGGATGACCTAATCATCTACGTAACAGGCCACAAAACCAAAGCAATAAAAACAGAACTACAAGAACTGTTTGAAAAAATAAACGACTACTACCACGCATGGAAACTAAAAATTAACACAATCAAATGCGAAACCATACTGTTCACACCCGACCCAAGTAAAAGCGGTCCAGCAGAAAGAGCACACCGCAAAAAATTCCAAATAAGAGAAAAAGAAAACAAAGGGACACACATACCTCACAAAAACTGCGTAAAATACCTAGGAATCAACATAGACCACAAATTAAACTTCAAGCAGCACACCGAAATCCAACTTGCAAAGGCCAACAAAGCCTTTTGGAAAACAAAAAAGCTATTCTACTCCAAACATCTCGATAGCAAAGTTAAAATACTACGCTATCAATCTCTAATCAGACCGATCATAACCTACGGCTGCCCAATCTGGTACAACATATCAGCCTCCCAAATGGAAAAAATCCGCATATTCGAAAGAAAATGCATCAGAGCCTGCCTGAGTACCTACAGATCCGAACACAGCGGATACAAAAAGTTCGTAAAAACAAAAAAATTTACGACAAAGCCAACATCCACCGAATAGACTGCCACATCCTAAAGCAAATAAGAAACCACTACGCGCAAGCAGCTAAGATAAAAGAAAACAGCCTAATCTTCAGCTGCTTACTCCCGAACGACGCATACTTCAAAAGCACGCTAACAACAGGCTACATCCCCCCAGAAGCGTTCCTATACCTGGACGGAAAAAACTACCTCCAGGACCAAAACAACATCCCGATAATATACCACATAAAGAGGAAAACAGGAATCAAAACGATACGATATGAAGAAAATCTAAATGGACAGTCCACAGACTCTAGATGGAGATACAACATGGCCCTCCCACGGAAAGACACCGAGGACAAACACAGAAGAAACTCAAAAAAATACTGGTGGATACAGACTCCATAAAAAAAGAAGAAGAAAGAAAACCAGCAATCCGACAGAACCCAATTCTGTCACCGGAGAACACAGATGTAATCTGTATATAATATAAACGTAAATAAACGCCATACGACATCCCCCCCCCACCCACTCCCTCACATCCCTCCCACCCACTCCCTCGCATCCCCCCCCAAAATCAGAATACCGAAGCGTCCTGTTTTTCCGACCAAGTTTTCAGGACAAAAAAAAAAAAAAAAAAAACGAAATCGCATATAAGCTCCGCCTCAGAGCGGCTTAAAAAAACCAAAAATCACACCAAACACAAAAAATTGTAAAGCGCCGACACACAATACAGTATGGCTACGTCGTGCCGTCGCGTAACGGTACCTTTGCCTAGTACATCATTACTAAAAATCATTGTTTATTTATGAATTTATTTATGAATGTATTTAAAATTGTATCTTGGTTAAATAAACGTATTAAAAAAAAAAAAAAAAAAAGTGGTTAGCGCCTTAGACTACGAACGTTCGGATCCTGGGATCAAATCCCGGCGCCCGTATTTTTCCGAAGTCCGATTTTTCTTCCACGACATCTGAGTAAGAAGAAGAAAATACAGCAGTACACCGGCAAGCGACATCTACAGCCAGCAGCTATAATTATCACGGATATTTGAAAGAAGATGGAGAAAGATGGAGAAGATGGAGAGAAAAGGAAAAAAAAGTGTGTTTCGTCCAGAGCCTGCTAGTGGACTCATCAGTAAGGTTACCCAGCAGGCTCATGCCTTAGACACAAAGGAACAGGAGAAGAGGGAGGAAAGACATTAGTGTATATACATGGTAGGAATGTTGTGCAGGGGGAGGCCCTCCCTCCCATCTTCGCCCTCCGCGCGTTCCGCTGTGTGCAAGGCCCGCCGAACTTCTACCAGTCTCTGACCGACGTTTCCCAAGGGAAGGTCCAGGCATCTCCCCGTATTTGGCACATACTCAATACCGTGTTGGCACGTAAATGAAGAACGGGGATGCCTCCTTGGGGGGAATGCTGTGAAGAACACTCCTCGCGCCGATATCAATCCTCCTTTCTTCCTTTCTGTCAATCCATTTGCCAGGAGCTTTAAAGGACAAATGGATGGACGTAGATGGACAAGGAAAGGAAGTGGAGAAGAGAGAGAAAAGTAGTGTTTCGTCCGAGATCTGCTAGTGAAGGACTCTTCAGTAAGGCACAACTAACAGACCTGTACCTTAGACACTACTGGGATAGGAAAACTTGTGTTGGAAGTTATATTTATAAAAACAAAGTGTCAATGTGACCACTAGTGAGAAAGCAATTAACATCGCTAGGCCCTATGTTGATATTGATGGCCCCCTGGTGACAAATGTAAGACGTATTCTACAAACGTAATTTAAATTTAAACCATTATCATGAGTTATGAATAGATTGTACATTTATAGTAAATTTAAAAGTGTAGAAATACACAGATTGCATAGAATATAATGTGTAAAGATATCGAAAATAAAGTTTCTTTTATATTGTTAAGGATTAACGTAATAAATGAGTTATGATTGTATTGAATGAAAGAATTTCCAAAGAAATTCGATTGTACCACTCAGAGCCTGATGGGACTGATTTAAATTCGTCGGGCGTGAAGACTGAAGAAGAATGTGGAAGCGTCAGGATGCCCTTATTGTTCCACGGTCTGGCCTTTTGTGAGCAAATCGGACTCTTCTTTGAATTTCATCTTAACAAGTAGGTACTGTATAATCACAATTTTCTGTGGAACAGAGATAAATACAAAACTTCTTCTTATCAGGATAGATAAAAGATTGGCAAGGGAATTTTAGATCTTACCAAGTCGTTAAGTGTTTTATACACACCTTGTTGTAATTTGAATATTTAGTTCATTATAAATGTATTCATGTATAATGTTTAAATTGTAGACATGAATTAATGATTAGCTAAATCGAATTTGAAGATCATATAGCAAACGTTATTAGTATAAAAATTAATCTACTGATTTTGAAACGTACGTAGTCTTATTTCTCTATGTAGTTTAATTAGTGTGAAAAAATACTTTCAGTAATTATCAATTTCATTAATTTACAACAATTAAGATGAAATATCGTTTGTTTATGTCTACTTTATATGAGCAGTAATATTGTAAGAACGAATGAAAATTGACAGACTTTTACTAAGGTTACGATTTCTAATTAAATTTAACCGAGGTTAAGATGATACGCTTTCTTTTATTTTTATGAAAGTATCCTTTCCTAATAATGTAGAGTATAATTCAGTCTACAATTATGTGCAAGGAATTACTTCATTATTGGAATTTACAGTTCACTTACAAGTTAAAAACTTTCTGGGTGATAACCAAGTATTTCAAACTCTAGTGATAGTTTAAATTATTTTTATAGCAAATAAAATACGCTATTCATTTTTGTGCATGTTCATTATTGCCCATATCTTTTCTCTTTTTATTCAAAATCGTCAGTGAATCGAAACATAAATTACTTTTACGTGCAGCGAACCTTAATTCCTGTGAATGCTTGGAAAATCTTTTCATTCTTTATTATCGGATATTGCCTTTTTTTTAAAATTAATATACCAAAATCAATCAGAAACAGAGAAGTTACAGAAATAAATAAGTTAAACCAAACATTTATTAATGAGCAATGATATTCAAATAATAAACATTAATTTCATATATCTACGTACGACTTTTATGTTAGTTACAAGATAGTTTTATTTTGTATTTTAATTAAAGTGATATAAGTATTTATATTAATGCTTGGTAATTAAATTAAAACCTCTGAAATGCTTAGACTAATCTAAAATAATCTTTATAACATCATATTATTTGTCTCTTTATTTTTATTATGTTTATTAGTTACACTATTTGAAATACTTCATTATTAATCATTCAATTATGATAGCCCTTATGCAATATAATCTTCAAACGGTTCCATGGTTCCCATTTCTTATCAGCAGATAACAGACAAATCCACATCTTACCCTTTCCCGACACTCCAGAAGCAAGAAACAAAAACAGATAACAACTCATTAAACGAAACTCTATTAAAGTCATCGATATAAGAGAAAGAAAGTAAGGACAATTAGTGAAATGTGAATGAGCAGTTTGATAAAACAGACAGGCCGATAAGTGAGCTAACAATGGCGGGGTCGCAGGTGAAATAAGGGGTAAGGGGTTTCGATTAGCCGGATCCAGGTCCGGGATAAGTTGGAAAAGAGGATGCGCGTCGAAAGGTCGAAAGTGGCGAGGGTGTAGAGTCATGGGGTGCCTGTGTGGTGGGGGGAAGAAAGGGATGGTACCTGCGCCAGATCCTTGGCTTGAAAGGGGCGGTCGGGTTTGTGGCGAGTCGCGAGCCGTGTCGTACTGTGTAGATGCGCGCGCAGCTTCGCCTCACTTCACCCCTTTGCACCTGTCGCGTTCAACTTCGCGCCTCAGCGACGACACGGTGACTTTCCGTGGGCTCGTTCTCGACCACCGTTAACCTCATCGTACCGCGAGTCAAGTATACTGCCCGTCATACTAAACTCTACAACATGAGTGATAGTTGCATCTACACGTCGCGTGTTACCGCGTGACGCATCATGAGACACGATTTTCATGCGAATGTTGTCGCAGTGTGTCGTCGACCAGGGAACGTTTGAATCGGTGCAATCGTTTGAGCGGTAACATTCGAAGTAATATACGGTGGAGCATCGTCGAAACTCTCGCTCTTTCTCTCTCTCTCGCTCGCGTATCGATTCAACTAACTCGTTGATTTACGACTTTTTTCTCTCTCTGTGAGACAGAGATCAGTGCGCGGATCATCGATGCAGCGATTGAAGTTCGATTGCTCGTGCCGAATCGATGAAGGCCATTCGAGAATCGAATTGTCACGAGAGCACTTGACTGTTTGAAATTCGGGTGGTGATCGTCGAACTAATTGCCGGTGAACGTCATCGTCGTTTTTGGTCTTGATAAGTGGCTTAACTTGCTCGTGACTTCCGTACTCTCGCGAGTCGAGTCCAGTCGAATCGAGAGTCGATTGTGTTTCGAGTTGAATCGCGACGCTGTCATGCTTTATTCGTAAGAAGTATCGCGTTCGGACAATCCCAAATCGGTTTTGTCTCTCGCGAATGATGAAGAGAGAGGAGAAGAGAAAGTCTAATCGTCTTTCTTGACGCGTTGTCATTACGTTCGCGAGTCTCTTTCGGATTCTCGCTATTCAAGGCTCGAGGAATCTCTTTGTCCGAAGTGAACTGTGACAGAGTTAAATTGCGATCGCCGGCGGCGGCTGTGTGTGCGTGTGTGAGATCAGAATTCAGGAGAATTCAGCGAATGGGCCACAAGTGCAGCGGAACTGCCAAGTACAATCGGCTGCTGTGCAACTAAGTGCATCAGCTGGTCATCGAGGTTGTCGAACAAACGTAATTGGCGTTGTCATCACTCGTAAGTGAAAAAAGCTTTTGTTTATATTTTCTGGATTTTTTCCTGGATTTACTACGTCGCGTTTGTGTCCGTGGTGTTTATGCCGTTGTTTGTTTGGTTACTGTTAGAGATCGAACTATTTTGCGTGATACGAAATAAGATCGGAAGGTTAAGTATTCACTGTGGAATAGTACGACATGGCACTATGATTAATTTTTAATTGTTGGTACTGTTTACTAATATACTAATAGGAAATAGGAAATACTAATAGTATATAGAGTACTTACGATTAAAGATAACTATCTTCCTATAAACATTTTTTTATTTATGTAATTTTGTTTTATCTATTCATGTAGGTAATTTTCCTTATTATTAGTTATTTTTTCTATAATTAAATATTATATTTTTCTTACTACTAATTAAGATAAATTAGAAGATGTATTGATTAAAATTGAAATTTCATCGTCAATTGATAAAAGGAAAATATTTATCCATAAAGTGTAAACGTAAAATTAAGTTGTATCTAGGAAATATGTAAAAAAAATTATTCAGGTCATTGCTTCAATCTTCAAAATTGCATTGCATATACGCAAAATTGTTTATGCTTTCGATACATGGTACTTTTAAAGGTATGCACACTTCAAACAGAGTTTCCCTATCAAATTCTACGAAACGACCCCACCGTCTATGTGTCCCTTAATGCTCGAACGGCGATCGATTTCCGTAATTTCCCGTGCACCGGATTTCCTTAAAACGTTTTCTCTCTTTGATGACTAGCCAACAAAGATAAATGTCGAGAACTCGATTTAAGGTGCTTGGAATGGAACGATCGCGGCACGATTTTATTTTCATTTGCGAATGGGTAAACGTGTGTACCAAAAATTCTCTTTCTTACTATCGTTTTTTCCACCATCAGCGGAAATTCCCTATCAGTATGTTAAAGGAAGTATTTCTTTCACGTTTAAAAATTATTTATTTGGAGTTTCTACATAAGTAATATGTGGTGAATTCCAGTCGTTCATCTTTATATAAAATTGCTTTCAAGCAAATTTCTCAATTAACTTTTTGTTGTATAAAACGCTTGTCAATGAGAAAATCTCCGCACCAGTATTCCTCAATTCTTCGAATCGTGCATCTTTCTACTGGCAAATTAATTTGTAGCAGTATTAGTGCTACTTTTCTATTTAAATATTAAAAGCTCCACATAGTAAATGATTTCATATAATATAAAACATATGGAAAACGTATTGAAATTGTGATAGTTTTTAATTGTTTAATTTCCAAATACTTATATCCAGGAATCACTAATTCATTGGAATAGTGTAACATCTGATTAATCGTCAATTTTGAAATATCTGCCAGAATCAATTATAAAAGTGAACTATATTCTAGGATGTGAGTGTCATTATTTTACCAATGTTTAAGCATGTTCGACAAAATCGTAGCAATATATGTAATATACGTTATATTACCTTTATCTCATTATTATACTATTTGTATTAAATTATATTATTTATCTAGAATCATATTTCAGTAATATATATGTCGGGTTCGCATTATGATTCAGGTTAGGGGCGTGAAGCGAATCTTTATTTGGATTAGACATTGTTGTTATTGCCGCTAATTGGTCAACTTCCATATTGGTGGTTAGAGAAAGATGCCAGCCGTCCTTGAGAGAAGGTTGCTAGCGTGAAGCGTCGTAGTTGGGACAAAAACTGTTTGCCTATCTAAAGGACTTTAGTTAACTAAATCTTAAGATTCATAACGGGTCCTCAGGCTAGTTGAACATGTACTGTGGAGATGCGTCGACATCTGGTAATCATCTTACCCAAAGAATAGGATCTGCGTGTGGCGAGCCACGGGACAGAAACCGTTGGAATGTTTACTGTCGCGTGCCGCTACAACTATTTCTTTTAACGAGAGCTATAGAATTACTCCATACCTCTGTTAGGTAAAAACGTTTATCCCGTGACCGCGGCTACGATCGGCGACTGGTTGTCGCCTCGAGCCCAAGCTCACTATCATAAATCTCGAACAAATACAATCGGTTTGAATGACGACAATTGCTTAATTACGGCTATGGTAGAATCTAGATTAAAGTGGTAAGGGACTTTCCCAAAATTCCAAAGGGAAGGTTCCGGTGTCCTTTCATCTCCGACATATATAATACCTTTAATGGGAATGTTTGTACTTTGACTGGCATTTACTTCCAAGAATGATAGAAAAGTTCAATATATGTCGTTTCGTGTATTTGTAATATATCTTAGCTTTTTGTATGAAAATTAACCAATATTGGAATCAATTGGAATCGAAATGCCTTTTATGTCTGTTTTAGATGAAGACTTCAAGTTTACCGAATTACGGTACATCCAGACAATCCAGAGGTTATCGGACGCCAAGTTTGTCGCGTCATCTAGGGGTGAAAATGGGAACAGGAGCGATCTACAGCAGCCTCGAGCAGGAATACACCGCCCTTACCGATGATATGGAGTCGCTATCATCAAAATCAGACACGGAGTCTTCGATTCAGTCATTGTCTGCATGATCAACGGAATCTCCTTTACCGGAAGCATATGTGCTCAGTTAGTAACATTTCTACTTCGACTAGATTTTTCAAGTGTAAACAATTATCACTCGAACCTATATTTAAACGTACACAACAATTAACAATACATACATACATATTGTATCGTCATCGTACTATACATTATTCCTATATTTAATTGCATTTCTTGGAATCAATCGCGTTATGTAATTCACTAAATCAGATAACATATAGAACATAAGATATTTTATCTTCTTAATCCTATATCTCAAGAAGTTAAGCAATTTTGCAAACATATTAATTCCAATATAAAAATATCTCTACGAACATGATGCATTTCATCATCATGCAAGGATTATATGATTTGTAAATTTAAATTTTGTGTGATTTCTATTTCCAACAGACGCTGACATCCGTACAGATGACGAGACGTTCCGTGTGCCGGAGGACGAGTCGATGTCCGTTTCCTTAGCAGCGCGTCTTGAAGAGTTGTCGTTTGCCGAGGAACGAATCCTGCAGACGATTAAGTTGGAAAGGGGCCACGGTGGCAGCATAGGGTTGCAAGTGACAGAGGGTAACGATGGTGTTAAATTTTGGAAAGGCTTTGCTTGACCATATATTTCGGAGAACACTGGGTGACCGAATGCCACCCAGGCGGCTGAGAACGGGTGCTGACCGGACGGTCACACGTGATAAGGCGCTCGGAATTTTGGTTTATCATGTGGCTGCTCGAATTTCACCTGTGACGGTGGCGTCTATGTCCAAGCGGTGTCGGTAGGAGGATCGGCCGATATGGCCGGAAACGTGAACAAAGGTAAGCTTGAAGCGGCATTCTTTACCGGAGTTGCATTAATTCGGAGAAATTTATTGACCGCAGGCGATCGCATCGTAGCGGTAAACGGGAAAAATTTATTGCATTTGCGGTATGAAGACGCTCTGAAGATGCTGCAGAGCTCGTCCGATACGATCGAGCTGGTCCTCTCTCAAGCTACTTCCCGTAAAAACGCAACCTCCAGGAAGAATCACGAACAACCTGCGGAAAATAACTATTTGGAGTGAGTATGAAGATGTTCCTTTCCTTGAATCTTACTTCATCCTTTACGTTTTATTAATTAAATTTAATTTTAATATTAGCTAAGCGAGGGAGCAGTTGCGTCTGAAATGAAAAAAAGTTTTCTTGTTTACGCTGGAGAATTTTCAGTTGAAGAGGTTGATTCTTTCATTGCGACTGGGTGATGTAGAACTTTATATTGTGAATTTGTTACATTATTTTTAATTCGTTTCAAGTAAAGTAATCAAGTGAAACATTCCAGTACTCTGTTTCGCTGTGCGCTTAATTTTAACGAGAATGGAAGCAAAATTTTGGGTCTGTTCTTAATAGTTTTAAACATATACGGGATATTATAAACGGACTGTTGATTATTCTTGGTATGTAGGTTATCTTTGAAATTTGAAATTCTCTGGATGTCATGCTCTAAACTCTGGACAAATATTACAGCATATGATATAGCAGAGAATGTAATGCGGTACGCGTTGGAATTTGTCAACCGACCACATTTTTTCTTTTGTGGAAAATATAAACGAGGATGGCCTGGAAAATTAAAAAAGAAATTAAACGCGCTATTTTGTGCAAACAGAAACTGAAAATGATAAAGTTTTATAAAATATACTTATATTAGGTGTAAAAAGTTCTGAGCGCTTTTCGCTTTATTTCGACGATGAAATTAACATAGTCAAGATTATTCGATTTAGATTAAATATGCGCGTTTTGTTCGATTACTTTTGTTTTTGCAATTTCATAATTCCGCGGTTGAAGAAGTCCTCGTCCCTATTGGTAAAAAACTTGACCAGCTCATTTTCACAAGCCTCTCTTGAGGCCAGTTTTGTACCATCAAGAAAATTTTGCAAAAACTTAAAAGGTGATAATCGCTTGGTGCCAGGTCTGGACTGTACGGCGGATGCGATAGAACCTCCCACCCAACCCCCCCCGGCGCCCCCCCCGTGTTTTTTGTGGGTGCGGCCTGGCGTTGTCTTGATGGAACACAACACCTTTCCTATTGGCCAATTCTGGCCGCTTCTGGTCGATCGCCTGCTTCAGTCTGGTCAGTTGTTGACAATAGAGGTCCGAATTAAGTGTTTGCCCCGATGGGAGCAGCTCATAATGGATGATTCCCTTCCAATCCCACCAAACACACAATAAAACCTTCTTGGCCGTTAATCCACGCTTGGCGATCGTTTGGGCCGGCCCACCGCGATTGGACCACGATCTTTTTCGGCTGTTGTTCTCGTATGTGACCCATTTTTCATCGCCAGTCACCATCCGCTTCAAAAATGGGTCGATTTCGTTACGTCTCAACAAAGAATCGCAGGCATCAATTCGGTCCAAAAGGTTCTTTTGCGTCAATTCATGTGGCACCCATACGTCGAGCTTCTTCTTGAGACCAGCCTTATGCAAATGGTTCCAAACGGTTTTCTGGCTAATCTTCAGTTCCTGGGCAATGGAATAAGTGCTCACATGCCGGTCCGACTCGACGATTTCCATGATTTTATCCACATTTTCGACGATTGGCCTACCAGAGCGTGCCTCATCTTCGACGTCCATATTACCAGAACGGAATCGTTGGAACCACCGCTTTGCTGTTGCATTCGATACTGTACTGGGTCCATAAACAGCACAAATTTTTTTGGCCGCCTGCTCCGCCTTTTCACCTTGGTCGTAGTGGTACTGAAGAATGTATCGATTTTTTTCTTTTTTTATCTCCATTTTCGAACGCTGTAACACACAACTGGCTTCACCGAACACAAAACTGACAAAAGAACCTTTTTGATGCGTAATATCACCTTGAAATCGGTGTATACTATGACTCGATGCGATGTGCACATCGTGAGATATGGCTCACTAAAGACATCTAGCGAAAAACGCTCAGAACTTTTTACTTAACCTAATATATCGTTATATTCATATAATAAAATATATAATAATGCTGCGAATGTGCGTATATTTGAAAAATATGTATTAAGACAAACATTAAACAATTACATGTGTTTTATTTAATCAGTATATATTAATATAAGAGTTGATTAAATTAATAAGTTGAACACGGGGAGAAACTCAATGTATACGATAGAATGGCTTTTCAGTATCTGATTGAACAGTGTGATTATTGATTTTTCAAGCAAACTTTATAAGTACGCTTTCATTGATTTCAGTGACATCAGATTCGACGTGTCCTCGGAAGCAGATACGTCGAGCATGACAAACAAATGGCTCGTTCAAAGGACCACAGACGTTGCATCTGTGCAAAACACCTCGAGCGCGTACAGCAGTGCCGCATCGAGCGCAATGGGTAATCACAATGCAAACAGCCTATACATGGCCGATCTTGTCGATAATGATGCACTTAAGTCCGCAAGTATGCTGCTGAGTATAGAGGACTTCGACGTCAGCAGGACGAGTTGCCAAGTTTTTATTTAATCGTCGATAAAGCAAGTTAGTACTTACTCTACAAACCCATTTTTATCTAACACGTATGCTACTTTTCTTACTGTGCACTCAATGGGTACTTAATTGCAGTGAAACAATTTATATGCATTTTGATTTTCGTGTGCTGTTCAGATACGTGTCATATCGAAAGTTTTAGTTGAGAATACTATTAAAATAACAAATTATATTTTATTACAACTTGGATAATACAGCGTAAAATGCAACTTATGAATCTCTTGCCTTCTAAATTATAAAAGATAAAGAAGTGTAAAATAGAGGATAAATAAATACTTTCGAGACCAATTTATTTTTACATATTGTTACATAAGTTCGTAAACATATATAAGTATATGTGTATTTTTAAATGTATAATTTATTATCTATAAGAAAAAAAACATGATTTATTATGTATATCTGTAATCAATACTTCATCGATGTAACATAAAAATACCATTAGTATTCGAATTAAAATGTAGGGATTGAAATTTTCTAAAAGAAATATTAAATACTAAACAGTATTTAATTTCCTTTTACGTAATCTTGCATACTGAATGTTTAAAGGGAATTTGTAATTATCTTCAATCGTTCCCTTGGCCTTTAAATTTCGATTCTCCAATCAAGCTAGTGGGCGCTTATACTTGCAAAATCGTATAGCAAACATCATTAAGGTCATTATGTCCATTGTGTCGAACGTAGCTGCATCCACCACGTAACCTAATCGAATTGTTTTTATCCATTTAACGGACGAAGCCTTGCTCAGAGTTCGAGGCGGTACTATTTGCTGCTTTTTTCTATTTGCCCGTTTAATACGAACCGTCACGTCAGTTCTGTCCTTTAGTTGTCAAGGGAAGTTCATATTAGGCAGTAGTCTTTTGTCAATAAATATTTAATAATTTGCAACTTTCTCCAGTTTATTCCACGTGGTTCAACGAATACATTTTAATTCAATTTTT
This sequence comes from Bombus sylvicola, assembly GCA_019677175.1. Taxonomy (NCBI): domain Eukaryota; kingdom Metazoa; phylum Arthropoda; class Insecta; order Hymenoptera; family Apidae; genus Bombus; species Bombus sylvicola. The sequence continues at coordinate 132,253 of JACSOB010000115.1, forward strand.
GAAGATTATCTACAACATGAAGTTCAATTTCATCCGTTCGAATTTCTGAATGCTTTAAATAAAAAGAATGTTTCGATATAGAAAAGATCTTACGAAGATATATGTCATGCAAATTTAACTTCGAATCTACATCTCATCTATACATTTAAACTCGATGCTTTCTATGTACAAACAAAAATTAGAATTTAATGCCGAAAAGAAAAATGTATTTTATAAAAGGATTAGAATAATTAACAGATATATCAATCTACTGATATATCGACAATGAAAAAGCTCTCTTACCAAAAGCGAACGCAGTACCTGGCTAGCTCTGTCACATCCGGGTTTGAGATCGATTTTAGAATTTCGCCTGTCGTCTTCTTAGAGTCTTCTTTCATTCAATAGGAAACTTGAACTTGGCAGCATTAGTGAATCACTGTTATTGACTTCGCGGTAGAGAGAGGGGTAGAGGATGCTCTCTCATTTGTAGGGAATCAGCTTTAGTATCTCTCGACGGTCCAACACCGTAGTTAGCCACGCGTTTCCGTACGCCAAAATTTAAATATCTAAATATCTAAATCTAAATATCAGCGGATTGTGCTTCGACCAATCTCTACCATGCGCGAATGCGAATCCCATGAATCATTACCATAAACTCTCTTTTGTTCCCAAACTGACACGTGGTCTCTGTATTATAGTATATACCAAGTGAACAGTTGACCTTATCTTTGATAAGTTTGGCAAATTGTGCGACGAAATCAAAGCTTCAGACTGACACAAGTGACCATACACGTCAGTGAGGAACGATAGAGCCGATCGTCATTGACATTTGCCAGTGTCATGCACACCAACGTTCGATCAATCGTTGTTCCAGGTACAGAATCTGTCAGCAGTACACCGCCAGTCCCACCGAGACGGAAGAAGCTCAAAGCGAAGCTCGCGGCAATTGCAAAATCTCCGAAAGGAACGTCACCGACTCGTCTCAGAAAACCAGACAAAAGTCCGCCGCCAGCAGTCCGAAGGATCAAATCTCACGTCGCCAAAGATCAGGCAGAAGAAAGGACGTCGAACTCACAGACAATAGGCGATGCGGAAGAAACGCTAAATAGTCCAAGTTCGAACGAGACGGGGGAAACTTCTCAGCCGTCGTCTTTGCAGTTCGAGGATGTTGACTCGGTACGGATCGAGAAAGCGAGTAAAGATGAAAACGAGAAAGACGACAAGTGCGGTTCAAGCAGTGAGACAAAGTCGCCGCACAAACGTCCGTTTGTATTCGAGACTTTCACTAGGAAGGAGACCAATAAGTACCCGCCGCTGTTCTTTATTTTGAACGATTTTCAAAATGTGATGTCCAACACGCTGCAGCGTGAGGACGATTTAAATGACGAGCCTTCTGCGAATTTCGACAGCTCCTTTCGCGATTCCTTTCGCAACTCCCTTCGCAACTCCTTTCGCGAATTCTTCGAGAAATCGTTAGACGACGAGGAGGACGACTTGTGTTTTCGCGTGACCACCACTAACCTTCCATTCGAGAAATGTTTGGACACATGGACCGCTACATTCGCCCATCGTTTGATCGAGAATTTCGACGTACCGAGTCGTTTTATTTTCGAAGATTGCGTCGATAGAAGTAACAAGGTAAATGTCCGACGATCGGCTGGCCCGATGTGTTACGACAGCTTTGAAGAGGAACCAACGGTACCTCGGTTGACCAAAGTGAGGTTCGTGATCGAGTCACCTAGCTCGTCGACTTCAGATCACGAATTGAACAACGATGGCGAGACCACGTGCGACAGTTTGCAAAATATCGATCCTCTGACAGATGAGCAGGAGGTCAGCTGGAATCGTGGTTCTTCCGTGAAATTGACTGAGATCACGGACGATATGGAGTGCACGGACATGAATAGGATCAGGAACAAGATTTCCAGGAGGACCATGACGGATTACATTGTGTTATGTTTGAGTGTTTTCTATGACACACACGAGCTACTGTATTATAGAAAGCCATCGAATATTATGATTATTTATAACGACCAACAATGTGGTCGTAATATTTCTATGATAAATTTTAGTAACGTCAAGTAGACGTGATTTATAGAAAATGTCTCCTCCTCTCTTCTGTTTCTTTCTTTAATACGGTTGATATATAATGATACAATGACAAAATTATTTTTTATCAGTACTTTCTCATCGGTAATTTCACAATTTCGGGATAGAAATATACAATTTCCAGACTAGATTAATTATACAAAATTTAGTTTATCTATTCTGAACACTTTACCCGTAAAATATACATCTTTTTTTAACAGAAGAACACAGATATATAAAAATTGAAAGAAATATCGAATTTGTATGCTTTAGAGGAATTATTGTAATAACGTCATAACATTGAAAAGGTTGCTCTGAAAATGTAATATTTGAATAGAAGGGCATGCTCGTCAACGTTACTTTCATTGCCTTGATAAAGCGGTCGTTCGAAATATTGTGCATAGCTAGAATAATTTGCGAAATTGGAATGGTTTGTCCGTTGGTGCTTGAAATATCTTTTAATTGAGAAATGTGATGAATTATTCAAGATCCTGGCATTGTGTTTGATATTTTTATTAATACCGTTATGCAGTACCATTTGATCAACGCGTTAATATGTGGAAAATTTCTTGCAAAACCGGCATTAGTGGAATAGCGTGATACGAATTCTGTGGCTTTGCTATATTTGGCAGAATTCTACCAAAGCAAGAGAAACTTCTATGTAGCCTGACTCTGCAGAACTAATTTCCCAAACGTGCTCGTATATTGCTAATTACTGACGAAATTACTGTATTTAAAATATTAATTTCGCTAAACCATAGATAATTATAATTTCAAGTCTTTACTTTTTTCTTTTTCCATTTCTCGTTGAACGAATCTTTTATCAGTGTAATAGCGAAGCATTTCTAATTAAAACGGAACCAAACACGATATACGTAATTTGAAGCATATTTGCTTATTTAATGATGTTAACTTATTTTCTTTCGTCTATTAAATATATGTACATACATGAAAATGAGATTTAAACTATATCGTGTTTGGTCTCATTTTAATGGGAAAAATCTGACAAATACCTCAGTGAAAGTTTTATTTAAAAAGAATCAGAAATAAAAAGGTTTCGTTATTGTCTCACGAATAATCAGTATTGTTTCATGGACAATTGAATTCGGTTTAGGTCGCACTACTCAGCCGTCGAATTTCATGGTGTGTCAAAGGGAATACTATGACCCATTGAAAGGAACTTGGTCCTAAATGTGGGGGTGACTACCGGTCATTTATGAGGAACAGACGATCAATAATCGACTGTACAGTTTTTGTTATGCTATTAACAATGTTATGAATTTACTTATATAAGAATTTACTTATAAAAGACTTTTTTCTGATAAAAGATTTCGTTTTCTAAAAACATTTTGTATGTCTTAATAAACAGGAAAAAGTATTTTATTGAATATTTTACTTGGAAAAAATCTTTTAAAAGGCACCATTTTCAGATATTCTTATCTGAGAAACTACTGTATTACAAAAAGTACTGTATTGCAGTACAATTGAGTACAAATGGTAACGGTCATGCGTGATAATTAATACAAATGATCTTTCGTGTTTCTAACTTCCGTTCGATTGACTCATCTATTACAGTTACACCAAGCAACTTCTACCTACTATTCCAGTATCAAAGCATTCATTTATGACATGGTATTGTTTAAAAGGATATAAGCTACAAAGAACAGGTCTTAATCTTTTTATAACAAAGTGTCATGTTTTCAAAAATTGACAATTTGTTAAAATATAATGGAAATTTATTTTCACGTTCATACATTTTTACCAGTATGAAAATTACACGCTCGACATTACAATTTAATTTAAATTTTATACATTTTATATTGTGACTAAAACCTTATTTGGTTGAATTTTGATATTTTCATTGATATTAAAATTTTTAACATTTATTTAGTATTTCAGTTAGAATTTTAATTCAGGAAAAGAATGAATTTCTGCATGAAAATTAAAAAGTCTTAAAATTTCAATTTAGTTCGAAAGCTTCAGTGTTAAATACTTCTATGTTCCGTCCTTTGCTTAATTTGTCTTTAACTAAGACACACCGAGATTTCTTTCTGTGGCGGCATTCGACACCGCAAATATCACCACTCGACACTATGTAGCGTCGGACGACGGCAGCGCAGTGGTTAGCGCCTTCAGTCGACCGTAAGCCCCCGTACGGGAAGGACCTCTCAGCCTAAAAAGGAACATCAGGCCTAGGACCTCACAGTGTGCGCGTCGAAGTAAGCAACAGTCTACAAAAGGGAAAAAAAAAAGTGTAGTGCAGTGGCATCTTCGTTAAAAATAAAAAAAAAATAAAACAAAAACAAATTAGAAGAATAAAAACAAAATAAAAGTTCATAAAAAAATAGACATCGACAATGAAGCAAAAAGCAAAGAAACGGAACCCACCATAAAACCGCTAAAAAAGACAACCAAAAGAAAAATTAACTTGCAACAAGCTGCCAAGGAAATCAACAATAGCGTAAGACTCTCCGCGCAAAAGTCACGGAGACTCAACCCACAACCAAACCTGGTTGCCAGAACCATAGGATTGAAAAACATCCTAAAAAATACAGAAAGAGAGTACCACCCCGGCCAAGACGAAAGGACCAACGAAACCGAAAACATGAGGCCCATAAAAAGCCACCTCACCCCCAGCGATCCAAACGAGTAATAGGTTCAGCGTACTGCAAGCAGACCCACAACTGCAAGCCCAGCCAGAACCACCAATCAACCCTACATTGGAACACATGAGAAAAAAAAATGACATGTTGCGAGGAAAAATGGGAAAACACAGTCCCACCATAGTACCGAGTCAAACATCGCAGCAGGGGCGACAGGCCCCATCAAACAGCCCAGGAGGCTCAGATCCTCCAGCACCACCACGAGGGAACCGGGCACCCGACGGACACCTCATCAGGCACACCGCAGACGAGAGCACGGACCCCCCGCCCGCTACAAGGGAAATCAAGCCACCACCCATCAACATCACGCTTCAAGAACCGAAAGACACGGTACTGTTAATTGAGAAAATTGCTAAAATCAAGCAATTTTATATTAAAAGAATCAACGCAGGTAAGCATGCACTCTACCTCCGAAGCTTACCCGACTTCCACAAAGCGAAAGAAACACTCCTCGCAGCCAACACAAGCTTCTACACGTACACGCCCAAAACCGAAAAACACCACACTTACTTACTAAAAGGATTAGACAATAGCTACACGGAAACAGAAATACTCACAGACCTACAATCCTTACAGATAGACGAAGTACAGTTCACAAAAGTATCACGATTCACGACGAAAAGATCAAGGGTGAACAATATACTACTCCCAATATACATAATACAATTATCCCCCGAAAGCAACGTGAGCAAACTCCTTAAAATCAACCATTTTAACTACTTTAAGATAAAATGGGAGAAAATAATAAAAAAAAAAGACGACATAACACAATGTCACAAATGCCAACGATTAGGTCACACAGCGCAAAACTGTAACCTAAACTACCGCTGTGTAAAATGCACCGAGCCCCACGGTCCAGGCGAGTGCAAAATAAAAAAAGAAGAAGCAGTAACCAAGGAGAAAATATTCTGCGTCAACTGCAAAAACTACGGACACCCCGCGTCGTACAAGGGGTGCCCCAAACTCGTAGAGCTGCGCAAAAAGCTAGCCGAAAAAATAAAAAAAGATAAAGAGACAAAAGTAAAACGTATTGCCCAGATAAGCCGTAAATACGTCCCAGAACTAAAATTCTCTGACGTAGTACGACAACAAATAAAACCAAATCAAATAACTGAAAACACACCACAAATAACAAGCCAAAATCCGCGCCCAAACCAAAGCTCAACTACATTCGATAACACCCCCCAACTAAGCATCATAAACGTCATCGAAGACTTCAAAAAAAATATTCTCCACGCTCTAAAAAGAACAGCAAATACAACTAAACGAATTAAAAAAAACACTAACTACGCACGAAGAAAGGTTCGAAGCCATCTTCAGCACCCTCAATAGTCCAGACGACGAATAACCAAACCAACAACTACAATAAAAAAACATACAAACTAAACGTAAAACATCTGAAAATAATTGCAATAAATGTCAACTCCCTAATCTCAAACCAAAAAAGATACAGTCTGCTAACCCTAATAAATAAAGAAACCCCCGACATAGTACTCATCTCAGAAACAAAACTAAATAAAAAATCACAAAGTACACTTCAAAAACTACTCCATGATAAGACACGACAGACCGAACGCCAGCCAAGGAGGAGGAACAGCAATCCTCATAAAAACCCCATAAAACACAAAACAATTCTAAATGACAAAATAGCAAGTTTCAAAATCCTAGAAACATCGATCATAAAAATAAAAATAAGCAATAAAGAAAACCTATACATCACGGCTGCCTACGCAACCCCTTGGAAACCAGAAAGAATTTAACGACGAATTCAATAAACTTTTCGAACTCCTACAGCTCAACAAACCGGAAAACTACTACATAATAGCAGGCGACCTTAACGCAAAACATACCAACTGGAAAAACGAAATAAACAACACGAGAGGTAACTTCATTAAGAAATGGCTAGACAGTAAAAGCATTCACTACAAAGCAACCTTATACAGCTCCGAACTACCCTCCTACCCAAAAAGGAGGCTCTTACCTGGACATATGCCTAGCAGATGCTCGTTTAAAATTCCAAAACCTACGTCCAAATAACACCCTCAAAACCTTAGCCTATGACAGTGACCATAACGCCCTAGCATTTCACATAAGCAAGAACACATCCGATTTCCTAACACTCGAAACGCAGACCGAGACACCCAGGTACAATTACAAAAAAGCAGACTGGAAAAAGTTCCAAAACATACTAGAACAGAACTGCGACCTAAAAATCTACAACAATGAAAACCTAACAAACAGTCAAATCGACTCATTCATAGACGAAATAGAAAAAACACACACAAATCGCTCTCCAAAAATCCGTGCCACCCATAAAACAAAAAAGATTCATGCGAACCCTATATCAACAATAAAATAAAAAGACCTTCACCGAGACAAAAGCTATATACTCTCCAAAATAAACAATATAAAATACAACTACTCTTACGACAAAAGAGAAGAACTAGAATTCCTAAAGTACCTACTATACAAAATAAAAGCGCAACTAAAACAAGAATTCGCAAACTCCATAAACCATTACTGGACAGACAAAATAAAAAACATCTCCAAAAACGACTCAGCCAACATGTTCCCACAAATAAATCAAATCTTCAGACCCAAAGGACAAAACCCCATCCCATCTCTCAAATTGCCCCCAGAAAACGCCCCCCCTCATCCAAGAAGCAGGGATAACGTTACACAACTCCGTTAAAGACACCGAGGGTAACTTCATAATAACCAAAACAACAGAAAAACTAGATATAATCGGCACCCACTTTGCCAAAATACACACACAAAACGAACACATGGGCCGAGAACGACTAAACAAAATTATCATCGCAGAAACAAACAAACTCAAAAACGAAATAGAACAAGACATAACGCTAAACAAAACGGTCTGCACATTCTCAAATGAAAACACCGCAGACAATCCCAAACAACCAGACCCAGAAATAAACTACTTCACCAACTACAACCAACTAAACACAATCCTCTCCAAACTAAACAACAAAAAGTCCTCCGGCTTCGACGGCATCCCAAACATTTTACTTAAGAACCTACCGAACAAAATAAAATGGTACTACACAGTACTCTTCAACAATGCACTAAACAACACATATTTCCCCCAAAAATGGAAAAAAGCCAAATTGATAGCCATTACAAAAAAGACAAAGACGGCTCATTACCCGCAAACCTACGACCCATAAGTCTCCTCCCCAACATAAGCAAAGTATTTGAAATAATCATAAACAACCCCTTAAACTCCTTCTGCACAAAAAATGACATAATCCCAGAAAACCAATTCGGCTTCCGGCACAAACACTCCACAATTCATGCAATAAACAAACTTACGTCGGACATCTGCTGGGCTCTAAACGCAAAACAACGAGTAGCCGCCTGCCTAATAGACCTCGAAAAAGCGTTCGACACAGTCTGGATCCCAGGTCTCATATACAAATTAATAAAGAAAAATTTTCCAAAATACCTAATCAAAATAGTCTGGGTCATGATCACAAGCAGAACATTCATAATGACCGAAGGTTCACACACATCAAGCAAAAGAATTCCCCATAAAAAACGGGCTGCAACAAGGCACAGTAAATTCCCCGTTACTCTTCAGCATCTACAACAGTGACTTACTAAATCTCTTTAACCTCAATGCATCAACCCACAAACGCTCCATAGCCTTCGCGGATGACCTAATCATCTACGTAACAGGCCACAAAACCAAAGCAATAAAAACAGAACTACAAGAACTGTTTGAAAAAATAAACGACTACTACCACGCATGGAAACTAAAAATTAACACAAGCAAATGCGAAACCATACTGTTCACACCCGACCCAAGTAAAATCGGTCCAGCAGAAAGAGAACACCGCAAAAAATTCCAAATAAGAGAAAAAGAAAACAAAGGGACACACATACCTCACAAAAACTGCGTAAAATACCTAGGAATCAACATAGACCACAAATTAAACTTCAAGCAGCACACCGAAATCCAACTTGCAAAAGGCCAACAAAGCCTTTTTGGAAAACAAAAAAGCTATTCTACTCCAAACATCTCGATAGCAAAGTTAAAATACTATGCTACCAATCTCTAATCAGACCGATCATAACCTACGGCTGCCCAATCTGGTACAACATATCAGCCTCCCAAATGGAAAAAATCCGCATATTCGAAAGAAAATGCATCAGAGCCTGCCTGAGTACCTACAGATCCGAACACAGCGGATACAAAAAATACGTAAAAAACAAAATAATTTACGACAAAGCCAACATCCACCGAATAGACTGCCACATCCTAAAGCAAATAAGAAACCACTACGCGCAAGCAGCTAAGATAAAAGAAAACAGCCTAATCTTCAGCTGCTTACTCCCCGAACGACGCATACTTCAAAAGCACGCTAACAACAGGCTACATCCCCCCAGAAGCGTTCCTATACCTAGACGGAAAAAACTACCTCCAGGACCAAAACAACATCCCGATAATATACCACATAAAGAGGAAAACAGGAATCAAAACGATACTATATGAAGAAAATCTAAATGGACAGTCCACAGACACTAGATGGAGATACAACATGGCCCTCCCACGGAAAGACACCGAAGACAAACACAGAAGAAACTCAAAAAAAATACTGGTGGATACAGACTCCAAAAAAAAAGAAGAAAGAAAACCAGCAATCCGACAGAACCCAATTCTGACACCGAAGAACACAGATGTAATCTGTATATAATATAAACGTAAATAAACGCCATACGACATCCCCCCCCCCCCTCACATCCCTCCCACCCACTCCCTCAATCCCTCCCACTCCCCTCACATCCCCCCAAAATCAGAATACCGAAGCGTCCTGTTTTTCCGACCAAGTTTTCAGGACAAAAAAAAAAAAAAAACGAAATCACATATAAGCTCCGCCTCAGAGCGGCTTAAAAAAAAAAAAACCAAAAATCACACCAAACACAAAAAATTGTAAAGCGCCGACACACAATACAGTATGGCTACGTCGTGCCGTCGCGTAGCGGTACCTTTGCCTATTACATCATTACTAAAATTCATTGTTTATTTATGAATAACCAAATGTATTTAAAATTGTATCTTGGTTAAATAAACGTATTAAAAAAAAAAAAGTGGTTAGCGCCTTAGACTACGAACGTTCGGATCCCGGGTTCAAATCCCGGCGCCCGTATTTTTCCGAAGTCCGATTTTTCTTCCACGACATCTGAGAAAGAAGAAGAAAATACAGCAGTACACCGGCAAGCAAGCGACATCTACAGCCAGCAGCGCTATAATTATCACGGAAATTTGAAAGAAGATGGAGAGAAAAGGAAAAAAAAGTGTGTTTCGTCCAGAGCCTGCTGGTGGACTCATCAGTAAGGTTTACCCAGCAGGCTCATGCCTTAGACACAATGGAAAGGGAAGAGGAATAGGATAGGAATAGGGAATTCCCGTCCCCCTCCCTCTGCCCCAGTGACCGCGTCCATTGGATCGAAGGCCGGATTCTTCCACCATCTCTAAGCCGACGTTTCTCAAAGAAGCCTCCATAACAATTGAGCAAAGGAGTGCTCCTATGAGAATGATTTAAAGAAGAAGTGCTGCAAGAACCAATAACAACTATATTTACATGCAGTTCTTCCAACACTCCTTCAATCAATCCGTGGCGAAATCATCCTGTTTCCTTTTTGTCACTCCATCTTGCCCATATGTGGTTTCACAGTGGCTGAATACTAACAAACAAAACAAACAGCTTGTGAAGACAGACGGGGGATGGATGATGTAGGATGGACAAAGAAAGGAAATGGAGAAGAGAGAAGAGTGTTTCGTCCGAGATCTGCTAGTTGGGACTCATCAGTAAGGCCTACCTAGCAAACCTGTACCTTAGACACTGGGATAGGAAAACTTGTGTTGGAAGTTATATTTATTGAAACAAACAGTGTCAATGTGACCACTAGTGAGAAAGCATTAACATCGCTAGGCCCTATGTTGATATCGATGGCCCCCTGGTGACAAATGTAAGACGTATTCTACAAACGTAATTTAAATTGAAACCATTATCATGAGTTATGAATAGAATAGATTGTACATTTATAGTAAATTCAAAAGTGTAGAAATACACAGATTGCAAAGAATAATGTGCAAAGATATCGAAAATATTGAAAATAAAGTTTCTTTTATATTTTTAAGGATTAACGTAATAAATGAGTTATGATACTTAATTGTATTGAATGAAAGAAATTTCTGTTTAAGTTCAATCTCCATAATTGTATTTCTGTTATAGTGTTAAATAAAGCTACGAATTTATATAAACATCCATGGTCTAATCATAATAGTGAATCTAATATAAACCAAATTAGAAGAGTATGAAACAGAATATCGGACGTTAGTGAATTCCTGTTTACAATATCGTTAACGCGATATGTTTCAAAGGAAAAAACAAAAGAAAAAAACAGCGCACGGTAATGTTTTTCTGGCCTGATGTTTTCTTTCTTTTTCCATATTCTTCACGTACGCAGCATCGCGATGAATCGAACTGTTGAATCTCGGTGACAAATAACAGGAATTACGTGCTGGATGCTAGAGGACCTATAGAGGTTCAATTGCTCGCGTTAGACTTGTACACGGTAATTATACAGAAACATGATCCAACTGAATTGAAAAAGTATTGGATGAACGAATTGTTGATGGAAGCTGTTACGATCGGCAAGTTGTAGACCTCCGTTACAGATGTTTCTTACATTTTAAACGTTTTTTGATTCAACAGAATTATGTAATTGTAAAAGATCGATTATGTAAAATAAAGTTTCTGATGGTACTGTGAAAAAGACTTTTTATATGAATACTATGCATATTCTGTATATTCCTGCACCATTAAATTTCATCGTGTGTCTCAACTGTCTGAAGTCATACAAAAAGCGTTCTAGAGTCATATCTATTTGAATGATTACATCATCTAGTCTGATATCATAGAGTTACACGTGCTGTGCACGTTTACCTGTTTACAAACTTTCCAACTTGTGACATACACGTTTTGGTAGACAACGTGCATTCTATGCCTCTGAAACAGATTTATAACAATTTCGTGAATTCTGAGATATCTAAAGCTGTACAAGTAGTAGGATTTGCATCCTGTTTCGTATACGTCCACACGGATTTTCGGATTTTTTGGAAGAAGAACAAGATAGCTTGAACTATAACACGATGACTAATTTGCACTTGCTTTTTTATTATAGAAAACGTTAAAGATTCATAGTTGCATAAAATGGACACATATGGATATATATGTTCGAGTAGTAGCAGAGAGATATAGGGGAATATTTTTTGATAAGGCTTTGTACAAAATTTAAAAGACTTTGTACAGACTTTAAAAAGAGGTAATTTGATGTTTTCCGAAATGATAGAATCCTGATTATTTGGAATAATTAGGGCAAATGACATCTATTTCTTGAAAAAATATTAAACAACGATATAGATTTTAAAAAAGCAATTTTAATGTAATATATTTTACATTGTAAAATTGGTATTTTAATTTGCTTTATGTTGTGAATCCGTGAATTTCTTTAACTATCTCGGTTTCATAAAACGTTCGTGGAGAATTCGTGTATCGTATATAATAATGGTTATTTCTCTGAAATATTATTGTACAACGATGTATTTATTGAAAGCTATAAATGAAACGAAAAATTATGTAAAGAAGAGAAATAATTCAACGAAGACTATAAAAGGCGATAGACGATACAATCGCTACACAGTCGATGTACGGCTTAATTACATCATACCGGGCACTATATCGATTCATGTAGTTGTATTAGAAATGCATGAATCAATCGCAGACACCGCCTTGTTAAAATTAAAAAGTAAAGAATAATTCAAGAATCTTAATGCTTTGAGGTAATGCTCGTCGTGTTTATGGTACAAGGTCGCACGATTATATTTGCAAGAAATGCTTTAAATAATCGCTTATGAATCTTCACCAAAGGGTTAAAGTAGAAATAAAAAATATAGAAACTTTAGAAATGATTCTTTTAGAAATGAAATCTATATTTTATGTATTTATAAATTTATATTTATTATATGTATATGTCGGAGATGAGAGGACATCGGAGACCTTTCTCTGGAACTTCAGAAAACCCGCAAAATTGTAATTAAAGTTTACAGTTGTAATTAAGCGATTTGTCATCATTGTACTTGTTTGCGATTTGTGATAATAAACTTGGGCTCGGGGCGACAGTCAGTCGCCGAACGTAGCCGCGGTCACGGGATGAACGCTTTGTCTAACAAAGGCACGGAGTAATTCTATAGCTCTCTCTAAAAAGGGAAATAGTTGTAACACTCGGCAGTAAACATTCCAACGGTCTCTGTCCCGTAGCGCGCCACACGCAGACCCTATTCTTCGAATAAGATGATTGCCAGATGTCGATGCGTCTTCGCAGTACACGTTCAGCTAGCCTGAGGGCCCGTTATAAACACTAAGATCTAGTTACCTAAAGTCCTTCAAATAGACAAACAGTCTTTGTCCCAACTACGGGAAGATAGAGGAGACATATTTTCCAACGAACGACGCCTCCCACCAGCAACTTTCCCTCGATGGCGGCTAACGTCTTTTTCTAACCACCGATATGGAGATTGCCCAATTAGCAGCAACGCCAATTTCCCTTACTTTCTGAACGAAGGCTTTTCTCGACGAATCCGATGATCTCGTGTCCTTAGACACACCCCATTATAGTTTTCATCTGTGGCATCATCGGGACGGGAAAGGCATTCTCTCTCGCGATCTCATCGACGAAAAGAGTAACCCCTTACGACCAGTGAATATTACGCGTCCGACTTAGATTTTGCGAGCACGTTCATCTATCATCCCGTCGACCGCGGATTCGTTATTGAACCTAGGATCATTGTCATTAGTTTCTCGAGTATCTAATTACCACGGTTACTTGTCCGGTTCTATGATAATCGTATTTGCACTAGCCAATGTCTTCTCTATTGCATAACGACAACGTGTAATCCAAACGAAGATTCGTTTTACGCCCCTAACCCTAATTCTAATGTAAACCCGACACATATATGTCTATATTGCTTTGCAAAATATAAAATAAATGTTTGGGAATTCAAAAAGTTCATTTAAGCTATTGTAGTAATTAATGATCCGATGATATTTTTGGCATATATGACATTGATAATAATGAATGACATTAATGAAACACACAATTGAATAAGGAATAACAAGGAATCGCCTGTTACCTGATACTGTTTCCACTGCGTATTATTTACCATAAATCGAATAAAAATGCGACTTCACGATAGTAGATACCGATACGTTTGTCACAGTACTGCAACGATATTCGATGTGATACTCCTCTCGATATACTTTTAGTAACATCACCCTACTACTGAAACTGGATAATGTTATGCATGAATGATTCGATTTATATATTTATCTCCAAAACCAAACAAGAAATAGCCTTGAATAAGTTTTGATCGTGAAAGATCGACGGGAATTGACTTTCTATCACTGCTTCCACCGCTTGCATTTTAATGACATTTGCATTACATACAACTTCTTATCGGTTAAGACGAAGGGAGAAATGGTTGCATTACAAATACCACTTCTGATGATTACGGATGATCTATTCTAGTGGAGTTAAACAGCACTAACTCAGAGGCAGTGTAAAACGTATACATATAGTCCATAACCTTAACAAAATTATGGTACAACATCATTTATTATGAAATATTTAACAAATGAAAGATATATACATATTCATACAAACCCTCAAAGTAATTTAAAAAAAGCATTCGCTACCAGTTATGAAAATATTAATAAATATCTGGGTAATGGTAAAAATATATGTGTAATATATATTCGTACAGTTAGCGCTTCATAGGATACAATGTATATATCATAATATAATATAGTATAATCATTTACAGAAGGTTTCCTTACAAAAATGGAGAAATATTTTCAGTAGTGTACTCATCAATTTGATAAATTCAATGTCACGATACTTGCAAAACATAATGGAATCAAAAGGAAACTTTACTAGCAGGAAAAGGTCTGGAATGGGGAGACTCTGATTTTAATAAAACTCGAGACTTGAAGAACAGCACGAAATATTAAACACGCATAATTTTTTAGTTGCGGTAAATCAAGTTTATGAGGGGTAATCGTTAGGTAGATGATACATTTACACTGTACATGTGAATGTGACTAACAACAGAAGAAACACTACAAAGAAGAAAACTCGGAACAACAACAGCACTGGACTCAAGATAGGACAACAAACATAAAAGAATCACAAACAATACAGAAAGAAAAGAAAAAGATGGAAAAGGAAAAACGATAAGAACGAGCTGGGGAGGAAACCCTGCGACCGTCGATGCAGGCGGTACTCATGCAAATGAATGCGGAGACGGTACAGGGAATAATCGGTTGAAAAGTCAACCTGCTGGGACCGAGCGACATGCTGGCAGCTCCGCCTCCTCGTGTCCCCCGCTGGTAATGGCATGGCGCGATGCGTACATCGTGCCGCGCCGCTTAAGCGAGCTGCCGCCGGAAAGGGCAGGTTCAACTTGTCCAATGACCCGAAAGGAGAGGGCAGGGTTTTCCTAAGTCGCGCGCCGACCATCTATGCGCGCCGTTCCCCGGGCAATGGACGCTTGAAAGTGGACGATAATTAACGAACATCTATCAGCGAAGTTCTATACTCCAGGAATGGCGCGGTTGGCCGCAAAGCCGAGCCCTTATACGCTCACACTACTTCTATATGTGAATGTGTGTGTAAGCATCAGAGGGCGCCCAGGTGTCAGTTGAGACAAAAGATATTTGGAAGCTGTTAGAAGAAGTTTTTTTATTTACAAAGGAGTTTATTGAGCCCAGAAAATACAGTTTTAAGTACAATATTCGCAATACACATGAATTTTCGTAATGGTATGTTAGACCAAGGTACCGATACGCGGCGGTACGACGTAGCCATGCTGTATTATGTGTCGGCGCTTTACATTTTTCGTTGTATGATGCAGTTTTTGGGTTTAAGCCTCCGGGGAGCGGAGCTTTTTTATGTATTTTTCTTTTTTTATTTCATTTCTGTCCTGAAAAACTTGGTCGCAAAACAGGACGCTTCGGTAGTTTGCTTTTTGGGTGCTCTGTTAGAAGAATCTAGAGGAGTCGGTTGACAACAAGCGTGAGTGCAAGAAGGTTATCGAGGTCTTCAGAGTGTAACATATATGTATAGCTGCTGTGTGTGAAATAAAGTAAACTATTTGTATTTCCGAATCCTCTCTATACCTTAACATGGTAGCATAGCGTGGTTAGTAGTTTTGCGAGCTATTTAGTGCGTGGTTTTTAGTCCTGCGAGTTAGTTCGAGTGAGTTTTAGTAAGGGAAGAAACGTTCAAAGGATATAAAATAAAAGAAAAAATACTTCGCGCACGTAGGAACGCTTGAGTAAAGGATAAGAAACCAATAAAAATGGAGAGATCGGAAATTATGATACCGTTATTTGATGGTGAGGATTACGGTATGTGGAAGAAAAGAATAACGATGTTTCTGAGGTATAAAGAATGTGATGTTGTTATAACTAGAGTGAAGACTGAAACAGACAATCCAGACCGGAATAAAAAGGATCTGAAAGCAATAAACATAATTTACAGTGTCATCACAAATAGACAATTAGAACATATTAGGGAAGAAAAAACAGCGTATGAAATAATGAAAAAGTTCGATGAAATGTACTTGAAAGTGTCGACGGCACTAAACATCGTGTGCAGAAGGAGATTGGAGAACATAAGTCTCGATAAATACAGTGATCCAGCATCGTTCTTTAGCGATTTTGAAAAATTAATAAACGAATTAAAAGGTGCAGGCGCACAAGTGAGTAAGAGGGAAAAGCTAAATTACATGCTAAGTACGTTACCCGAAGAGTATAGCTACATAGCAGATATAATAGATGCAGTGAAAGAAGAGAATCAAATGGTAGCGTACGTGAAGATTAAAATAGAAATAGCGGAGAAGAAAGATAAATCTAATCGAGGAGAAATGAAAACTAACTTTCTTTGCTGCAAAAAGGGAAGGATGCTTCAAATGTGGAAGAGCAGGACATTTTGCGAGATAGTGTCAAAATGGCGTCTAAGCGTGAAGCAGTTACAGTTATCGGCGTGGGTCAACACGTGGTCGCAGCAGAGGAAGGGGAAGCACTGGCAATACGAGCAGGGGACGTGGAAACTTCCATCGTCAATCAGCAGCTGACACGAGCGAGTATGGTAACTCAGGAGCAGGCACATGGATGGCAACGGCGCACGCAGCACACAGCAGCGAGATGAACGAGATAAGTGATAACGAAATAATGTGGCTATTAGATAGCGGTTGTAACGATGTAAATTATTTTGATAAATTTATCGACCTTAAAGAACCGGTAAATATATATTTGGGCGATAATAGATTGATAAAGGCAACAAAAGTAGGAAATGTCGCAAGCTATTTTGAAGCATTTGGAAAGCGAAATAAAAATAAAGTTTTTTATATGAAATAAATGTCCGCAAACTTGATTAGTTAACGCATAATAATAATATGGTTATTTCAAAAGGAAATATTGCAAAAATAATAGATAGAGACAATAAACTTACAGCTGTAGCGGTCAAAGAGAATGGAACCTATAAAATGAAAAGTATATTGAAAGGGATGGAGCACTTAGTAAACAGGCAAAAGGTTAAAAATATTGAGATGCGATAATGGAAGAGAATACTTAAACAATCGAATTTATAAATTTGCTAGGGATAAAGGTATCATAATAAATAATTGTCCAAAGTACATACATGAATTAAACGGACAGCCGAAAGGTATTCTTACGTCGGGTGACCTTCTACCTAGGCCATACACCGCGGGCCAGACGGATACCAGATGTCCGCTCATCCTTGCTGCGTACCCTCACTAGTCTCGAGGACCCATCATAAATCCCAGTAATTTGCTAGCTGAGGTCCTTCAGACCCAACAAATATCGGGTTTCCAAGTTATTTTCTAAAGACTATTGTCTACTACGGCTTGACACGGGAAAGTTAGTTTTTCTCGCGTACGATGCTTCCCACTAGCAACTTTCTATCGAGGGTGGCTAAGACCCTTCCTAGTCCACCAACCTACGTTTATCCAATCAGAAGCAATGTATACTGCCCTCACTTTCCTGACCAAAAATGTCATGAACAAATCCGATGGTCCCATGCGCTAGACACACCCATCGCTAGCTTTCCTCCGACATAGCATCGTCACCGTACTTTACTTCTCCTACGACATCAGGAGGATCAAGTCAACTACTTGTTCTACAACGCTAGAAAAGTCAACATGTCAGTAACGGGTTAATCAACTATAACAAAACTCTAAGAGCCTTGCTCTATCATCAACGAATATTGTGCCAGCGTATCGCATCTCTATACGCTAACTCATTGTCGACGATATATTATAAGCAACGTTGTAATTTAAGTGGAAAAAATATACAATTTATAATTCTGTGAATCACAGTGTTATACAAACTGAATCACCCCTATTATCATAACGGAAATCAGGGAATCGATCAACTCGTGGTGTCGGTTATAATCGTAACGGAAATTTACGACTCCCGTTGAGGTCTCTCCTCGCGATTGCGTCTTCCCGCGATTGGTCGAAAATACACTCAGAGAAGGGGTCATTTGCAATTCATGATTTTTTAAGACTCTTGTTCCTCGTGACGAATGGAGTACGTAGCAATAAAAACGTTAGACCTCGAATTTCGTGGTCAAGATCGTTCTTTAACAAATTATTTTTTACAAATCTTCACCGATACGAAAGAGTAAAATTACGATACGACAGATTATTTTACACTTACTCTCTGCACACCCTGTACAATATATATGTGGCGGCACTCGACAGCACAAATACCGCCACTCGACACGAACAGCTGTCGGACGACGATAGCGCAGTGGTTAGCGCCTTAGGTACGAACGTTCGGGACCCGGGTTCGAATCCCGGCGATCGGAGTCCGATATTTTCTTCCACGCACAAAAAACGGAAGAAAATCGGCAGTACCCCAGCAGCGACATCTACAGCCAGCAGCCACAGTCATCACGGACACGACTACGACTACCCATACCTCTAAATATATATGTCGGAGAAGGGCCCTCACTAGGGCCGTGGGTGTTTGATAGACCTCCCTGGGAGTTGGCCATCGCTGTGTTATAACGAAGGTACGGCCTGATACTACGAGTATAAACACTACCAATTCGACAATCAATAGCGGCAGTTGGGCACTTGCGATGTTCGTGGCGTTGGTCTTAGGTTCGATAACGAATCCACGGTCAACGGGATGAAAGATACACTTGCTCTGCTTCGCGGATCTGAAGGCGCTGCTCCCTTCGTCGATGGGATCTCAAGAAAGAATGAATTTCGTCCCGATGATGCCACCGAGGGCAACTATGATGGGGTGTGTCTAAGGACACGAGATCATCGGATTCGTCGAGTATAGCCTTCGTTCTGAAAGTGAGGGAAGTTGACGTCGCTGACAATTGGTCAATTTGGGACAAAGACTGTTTGTCCGTTAGAAGCATCTTAATTGCCGAAAAACCCAGGTTTTATAGCGGGTCCTAGGCTAACTGGACTTGTGCTGTGTAAGTGCCTCAATATCTAGTATTCCTTGTCCGAAGGAACCGTTGGCATGTTTTACTGTCAGGTACCTCTTCCCGCAGGGAGGATTCGCTCTGGCGAGTCTATGGGGGCTGGCAAACCCACGTTCCCGCAGCCAGGGAGGACCGTCGGGACAGCGTCCCGCTTACGTGAGTCCTCTATGTACACCGCAAGGAAGGTATGCCGTGGTGTAAGACGAAGTCTTCCCCACGGAGCCTTGGGTAGTAGCGCACCCACGATCCTGAAGCGAAGGGTGGGACCGTCGGGAGAGCCGCCGAGGTACACTTCCTCAACTCCCGCTTACGTGAGTCCCATCTGGCTCTGTCGAGGACGGTTAGCAGGATAGCCGTGCAGCAGAGACGTGGCGGTACATCCACAGCGAACAGTCCCACCATTGACTAAGAATGGTACCACGGGCGGTCGAGCGTTAGCCCAGAGGGTGTAGCGAGCCCTCTGCTCGGCCAATTATGGGTATGGACTCGTGGTGGCAGTGGTTGTGGCCAAGTGCTGGCAAGAGGGCCGATTTAAGGGGGACATGGTTCCCCGAATGGCCTTCGGCGGGTGAGCAGCGTCCCACCTGCTCCGGATACCGTCCCGGAAGACGGAAGGGCTTGGAAAGGGCCCCGTTTCACCTGAGACGAGTGAAAGCCCCTGCAGGCCTAACTAATCGAGGTAACATAGGTACCCGGTACCATGTGCGCTGGTTGGGCGTATCCCAACTCCAATGGCTCTAGGGATGCCCGGGTGCTGTATATGATTCTATATCTCAGGAAAGTACCCGACACCAAGAACCATACTAGATGTCAGGTACCTCTTCCCGCAGGGAGGATTCGCTCTCGCGAGTCTATGGGGGCTGGCAAACCCACGTTCCCGCAGCCAGGGAGGACCGTCGGGACAGCGTCCCGCTTACGTGAGTCCTCTATGTACACCGCAAGGAAGGTATGCCGTGGTGTAAGACTAAGTCTTCCCCACGGAGCCTTGGGTAGTAGCGCACCCACGATCCTGAAGCGAAGGGTGGGACCGTCGGGAGAGCCGCCGAGGTACATTTCCTCAACTCCCGCTTACGTGAGTCCCATCTGGGTCTGTCGAGGACGGTTAGCAGGATAGCCGTGCAGCAGAGACGTGGCGGTACATCCACAAAGAACAGTCCCACCATTGACTAAGAATGGTACCACGGGCGGTCGAGCGTTAGCCCAGAGGGTGTAGCGAGCCCTCTGCTCGGCCAATTATGGGTATGGACTCGTGGTGGCAGTGGTTGTGGCCAAATGCTGGCAAGAGGGCCGATTTAAGGGGGACATGGTTCCCCCGAATGGCCTTCGGCGGGTGAGCAGCGTCCCACCTGCTCCGGATACCGTCCCGGAAGACGGAAGGGCTTGGAAAGGGCCCCGTTTCACCTGAGACGAGTGAAAGCCCCTGCAGGCCTAACTAATCGAGGTAACATAGGTACTCGGTACCATGTGCGCTGGTTGGGCGTATCCCAACTCCGATGGCTCTGGGGATGCCCGGGTGCTGTATATGATTCTATATCTCAGGAAAGTACCCGACACCAAAGAACCATACTAGATGTCAGGTACCTCTATGGGTATTCTTTTAATGAGGGTCATACTATCGCTCCATACCTTTGTTAGATAGCAGGCCCGTCCCGTTGACCGCGGCTACGTTCGGCGACTGATGGTCGCCTCGGGCCTAAGTTTATTATCACAAATCGCAAACAAATACAATTGGGCAGAATGACGGCAAATTGTTTAATCACGACTGTAAACTCTAATTACGATTTTATGGATTTTCCCGAAGTTTCAGGGGAAGGCTCCGGTGTCCTTTCCTCTCCGACATATATGTATTAAATATTACGGGATGTATTGCTCTGTTTCGCAATTTTTTAATAAATTTTATGAATGACAAATCTGAGCGAGCGCAGCATTGAATGCGCTAGTAGAGCGTGGAAAATGTTAAGCTGACGGAAAGCGAGCAGCAAGAGGGCGAAAGGCGGGCAGAAGCGGTATTTTATTTAATCACTCTATTATGTCGTATGAATAACAGAAAAAAATAACAGGAAAAAGCAACAACATACTCACGAATCATATTGCAAATAATCAATGCATTCACTCAACGTTAGTTTCTACTTGCGCATAATCGGCCACCTTACGGCGCGGTGGTCTGAAAATGAAGCATAGTCCCATTCTTATTTAATAATCACAAACCTAATTACAGATACACGCTCGCTCTAACGTCAACAATATGTTATTTTATTCAAGATCACTGTCATTGCCCCGTCCTCTTAAATTACTTTTCTTGTTATACATATGTCGTAACAAAATGATTTAAAAAATCATTTTCATATCCGTGAAATAGCATTTCGAGAAATTCGTCCGCCTTTTCCTGAAACGAATAACGTGGAACTGTAGAATAGCTACATCCTCTCTGATTTCGATGACTTTTGAACACATTATCGGGAATATGACTCTAAACAACCATTTCCTGTACATGTAACTGTTGGGCGGCTATAGTTTCTGAGATATTCGGAAAAAATTATCGATGCCAGTCCAATGAATTCTACCAATGTATAATGTATATAATTATATACAATTGTGCATCCGCGACAGCGTACGCGCTGTTATTTGTTGCCGGCCCATCTTTTGTTTATAGTATATACAGGATGTTCAATGTAAAACAACATAAAGGCTGATTCTTGAAGCTAAAATAAGACGAAAATCAAAAAAGAAAAAATTGCTTTTTCGGATTTATTTTTGAATTATTGACAATTAAAAATCGGCCGAAATATCACTGTGCGCGAGTGAATCTCCTTACACGAACGAAAGTAGGTCAGCTCAAGCAGCGGGGTACACGGTGATCATCAAATCGAACGATAGATGGGCAGCAGTTTATTTTGTACTACAAACTATGACATTCGGAGACGTAGAGCATCCTGCGTAAAGTTTTTTAAGAAAAATCATCGATTATGCTTAATCATTAAAATCCATAGCAGCATATCGCAAACCGCTTTATGATATTTTCGAATAGAGAGGATTAGTGTTTAATTTAATCCTTTGTGTCGATAAATAATTAATAAACAAAGGCACATATAGACAATGCTTGTACAAAGATCACACACGTTGGAAAATCGCTCACGTACCGCGAGTGTGCAAGCTGATGCGAATTTTCAACTAGATGGCGACCAGTCAGATTGCAACTGATCGGTTGATATCGCGAACCGTGAACGCTGTTAATGCTCAAGGTGGAGGTAGATTAAAGATGCAGAGTAATGTTACAGAGTATAACTGCATGCTGGAGACTGTTCGAAGACTTGTTTATGATTCCCCGAAGAAACCTCGCCTGGTCCTCATATACTGGCTCTCTGTCTTAGGGTTTTCCTACTCACCATGGTTTTTGTGGGGTGGGAAACTATTCCTTCCAATCTTCTCTGGTGTTGTTGAACGATACCAGCTGTTTACTTTAGAGCGAACCCATCGAACACTTAGGGTGTTAATTAGCTTCCTGCTTTCGGACCATTTCTTCTATGCTTTCGGTATATGAGTGTCAAGAACTGTCTACACGGCCGTGGTCCTAACTACACGTAATCGACATCAATAGAATGCTTCATTAGGGCGCTAACATTCAATATATAGTGTTTAGTCTTTGATTATGACTTTGTATTGTGGCATTTTTTCACATAATTTTGGGCCTTCGACAATAATCGCTAAATTGTCTAAAATAATGAAAAGAAATAAAATTTAGGAAGTTTTAACGAAAATTGTCGCCGACTAAGAATATTTTATCAATCTTTTGGTTAAACTGTAGGAAAAAAATGGAATGTATAAAATGAAGGATTACCTGTAAACATTAAACGGGAAATAGACGCTCTTAAATTTGCTTGAGTCAGCGATGTCATAAGTTATCCTACACATAGTATACTCTATTTTTATCTACAGTTTAAAAAATTGAAAACATGAGTTGAACTGGGCAATAATTTTCATACTTCACTTTACTACATACTGCATAATAATTATGTTACAAATGGTGGATGCTTGTACTAAAATGTATTCGCAAATATTGGATAAATTATTCTGTTCCAGACATCTTTATGTTTCATTTTCTCATTAACATCTAAATGTTTGTAATAAAAAAGACTTATATGCATATATACATCATTAACATACACATACACATATCATGTAGACGACGTTAGACGTAATATAACATTTATAATGTAGAAGTTTCGTAATATTCTTTCAAGAAATCTGTACTAAATCAACAATTTTCTTGCAATGGGACTAAATTTTGTTACATAATACATACATCAAAGGTAGTTACGCGTAAACGAGGCTAAGCGTTCGATTTCGATAAATTTTAAATATGTTGTATAACTTATCATGAAAAACATATTCTCATAAATACATCGCTCGATTTTAGTTTTCGAGATATAGGAAACACAGAGAAACAAGGACTGAGAGTCGTAACGTTCGGCAAATATTAACCAAAAACCCGCGATAAGCTGAGATCTTTAACTCAAAAATCAAACTTTCTTATTTTTGATTTATGATCGATGAAACTTTTACCAATATGCTTCTTACATTTTTGGGATTAAAACAACACCAAACATATATATTTTTTTAAGCATATTAGCTTATTCAATAAATGATAATTAAATACATATCAATACGAAACTATAATTCCAATTACATCATGTTTAGTCTCATATTAACCAGCAACGTCACACAAATACGTTAGTAAGAGTCTCATTTTTAAAAAGTCAACAATTAAAAAGTTTTGCTTTTGAATTATTACTTAGGTACATTGTGACAATCAATGTCTAACATTGGAGCATGTTACAATACTCGATCGCGGTGGGATGTCGAGTTTTCCCGTGCTTCATAGAGCTAGACCCCTCCTTCGGAATGCAGATAATGACACTGCAATTATCAAATGTTTCCTGTATTTGCAATAAATTACTGCTACTAATACTATATTGAATCCTGCCTATACTTGCACGTTCATGGCATCGTTTGCGTCGGTATAGTGCAACTGCTTATCTACTGTTTCTATAAACACATCGCGACCGCCGGAAAACTATCTGTATAACAAGTTAATTCGTCGACAAGGTACTTCAAAAAGATAGACTAGGAATACGTTTTAAAGGGCAATGATTGCAGTTAGGAATAAGAGGCTATCAAGTGTGAATTGGTTCAAAAGTGGTGGAGAAATACTTTGTTTCAATACGCAAAGCTCATGTTACGTAGGAGACACAAGAAATCGTAAAATTTACAGATCACCGGTGATCTGTTCGCGTCTTAGTTCGAACGTTTCACAAGTAAGGTAAAAAATTTGAACTTCAGATATGGTAGTAAAATTTATTGCACGAATACAACAGAGTGACGGTTCAGAGTGTTATAACAAAAAAAGTGCTGAGTGCTGATTTGGGAGGGCTCTTATACTAAGGTTTGGTTCCTCTGGAGGGGTTATCGTCAAGTGTATATCAGACGCGACTATTCTGTTACTATCTGGTTATTGTTTCGATGATTGTGGTATGCATGATAATAATTGCGGTATGAATTATCGATACTTATACCAACTTATACTTACAGGTATAGGATAAATTATTCTGTTCTAGACTCTTTTATATTTTTGTCTTCCTCATTAACATCATAAATGTTAGTAACGAAAAAAGGTAATACAGATATTTATATTGTGGTGGATTGGTTGAGGATTAATAATATAGAATAACAAGAGCGAGAGATTGCTGTTGCAACCCTTCTAATATATTTGGAAGAAATTAAATAAATATAAGTATAAATACTGTCGAAAGACGCTCGTTCAATGTATTCTCACGATAGTGTATGATCGCTCGCAGATAACTCGATAACTAGTACACTCCGTTAATCGCGTATGACAGCTCGTGTAATAACCCGTATGATAACTCGGATACTAACTCGAATAATAACTCGGATAATCTGACTCTCTTGCAATCACGTACGTTTATTTATACTGGTCGGGGGAGAGTCGGAAAATTCGAATTCGTCTTTATCCGATGGTTGCATGTAGCGGCGATATTGTTTTGCTCGGAGTTTATTTATCATTACGTTTCATGCGTGAAGGCTGTGTGAATGTCCCGAGGCAAAACAACAACATGAGTCGCTCTCGATTCGCATCGTCCTCTGACTCATGTGCCGCTACATTTCTATCATTGCGAGAAATCTGTAGGAGATCGAATAATGAGACTGCCAATATGTGTAATCGTTAATGTATTTAAGACAGTTCTCGTCGCGAAACGGTATGTATACAGTCGTTTGGTCACAGTTTATAATGGCCCGTTTGCGATCGCGTTCGTGTATTTATAATCGCCAGGAGAAAGTCAAAAGATTCAAATTTGTCTTGTTTTACGGTTACATGTAGCGGCGGCATTGTTTTTGTTCGCAGTTCGTTACTTCTTACAATACCTGTGACCTAACGGTCTTGTTACTCCGAAGCAAAATAACAACATGATTTGAATCGAATTCTAACTCCTTTGCCGCTACATCACCCCCTACCAGTGATAACGTTTTATTGCATTTACAAAGAAAGTCCCCCGCGTTTAATCTTTTGTGATGTCTAACCGAAACCTGCCTGTAGCCAATCGGGGAAACGGACTCTTCGGCCAGACCGCGTAACATACCTATTACTAGTGTTTCCTTCGTTGTTGCTATTCACGTCGCTTTCGTGGCGAGCGTTCGTTTGTTCTACTGGAATAAGTATGTTACGGGTTTCGGCGGTTCTCGCTTCGAGATCCTCTGAAACTACAAATGATGGCTTAAGCCGGTTGACGGAAACCGTTATATCGCGATTGTTGACATTGATGGTGTACGTTTTCTCACCTCTCGTTAAGGATACAGTAAACAACGTTATATATCAATTGTACGAAGCATTGCTACATTGCTGTTGCATTTATCTGCGACTTAGACCAACTAATAAGAAAGTTTCGAATGAACTGAATTTTGGAACACAGAAATCCCAAAACTCGTATTTCACATATTCCTCTAGCCAAAATTACACGGTTTTTGCGTTTAATGATGGATTTCCTTTTTTGGATTATCCTTATTCTCTACCTGAAAAAAACACATTACAAGAGACTATAATGAAAAAGCTTTCGCTGTGAATTGCAATAGA
Source organism: Bombus sylvicola (assembly GCA_019677175.1). Classification (NCBI taxonomy): domain Eukaryota; kingdom Metazoa; phylum Arthropoda; class Insecta; order Hymenoptera; family Apidae; genus Bombus; species Bombus sylvicola. The sequence continues at coordinate 158,746 of JACSOB010000115.1, forward strand.
GATCTGAAGGTAGCTTTTGAAATTACTCAATAGATGTTAACCTCTGACTCAAATAGACAAAAACTATCTACAGCCGCTAATCTTTTTTCCAGAACCATCGCTGAAGATGCACTGTGATGCGGCAAACAGGTTTTTTTTTGATACAAGATGATTACGATGTTACATCAAAATTCATGAAGTTAATAACCTAGTGAATCGATATTTTTAATACCAAATTTCTAACGGATCTACAGACTGTTCGGTTATGAGTGTAACAAAATTTAACAGTGATTCTTGGAACCAAAATAAAATGATAGTTCTGAACTAGAAGATTACGTATTCGGCTTTCTTTTTTAGTTGTAGTCAATTAAACATCGGCCGAAATATCTCTGTGCGGGGGCAACTCTCCTTACAGGAACGAAAGCAGGTTAGCCTGAACGACAGAGTGCAGAGCGATTCCAAATCGAACGATACATGAGTAGTGGCTTACCTCGTACAAGTCGTAGAGAAGAAGAATATGGGATTCGCAAACGTAAACTATTCTACGAGACGTTTTATAAGAAAAATCGTACATTATACATTAAACTTGCTTACTCATTGAATCCTATACCGGCATATCGAAAACTGCTTTATGGAATTTCTAAGTAGAGAGGATTAATATGTTCTCTAATTCTTCGCCCCCACACACATCTGCCTTTTTTTGTAAAAGTTCGAATTTCCTACCTCTCAAGTTGTAAACTTTAAGATGCAGACCTCATCAAGAGGCTAATTAACATACTAAGTGTTCGATGGGTACACTCTACAGTTATCATGTGCTGGTATCAATCGGCAACACCAGAGGATACGTGCCCACGAGGATGCACAGTTACAAGATTGGAAAGAATAGATTCTCACCCCATAAAACCCCATGGTAAGAAGGGAAACCACGGGATGAAGAGTTTGTATATAAGGACCAGGCGAAGCTTCTTCAAGGAGCCTTAAAACAGTCTTCATCCGAGCGTCATACTCTTCGTGTTATATTATACAGTGCAAATAAATCAATTACACATAACATTACTCGTGTGGCGGATCGGTATCAACAGGACGCCGACAGGTCGAAGGCATCAACGCGGCGCAACACCTCCCGGGCGATCCGCGGTTACCAACCGTCAACACCAGAGGGCTACTACGACGACAACGAGTCTGTCTGTCTCGCTAGCGGTCGAATATACGGGCGATTGATACAAATACCCTCCCTCTACGTCTAAGGCAGTGACTACCGGGTATAGCCTTACTGACGAATCCACCGGTATTCCCGGGACGAAACGCAAACTCTCTTTTCATCTGCGCCACACTCGTTATCTTTAATCTACCTCCACCTCGAGCGTTAATAGCGTTCACGGTTCGCGATATCAACCAATCAGTTGCAACCTGACTGAATGTCACCTAGTAGTTGAGAATTGCAACACAGACCGCGCACTGGGATATTTGGACCGATTTCTCACTGTCAATAATTAAAGAACATAGCCGAACACCCTGTATATGAACCGACGCGTGATAGGACACTTCCGATAGAGTAACTTGAAAGTAATAAGTAATGAAACTTGGGAAAGGTTAATAACAGCACTGTCAGAGAATAAAAATTTGGACCGTATTACATAATATTTAATGAATTGGATTTACAACGAATTCTGCTTTCGTGTTATCAGCACCGTTGTTTTTCGGCAAAGAGTGGAGGAATGTTTACTTCGACAAAGTTCTCGCCCTTCAGTCGTGTTCGTGTCGACCACGTGAATTCCCCGTAAATAATTATTTTCGATTACTTTCACTGGATGAAAATAGTATAATCGCACACAAGTGGAATATATGTGCTCCTTATGCAGATACAGCTTTCATATGATTCTGAAATCGATGAAGAAGGCGGTTTGTTTAACAAACGATAGCAACTTTCTTTCCCTTCTTTCATCAATAAGTAAATGTGTTTTCTAGCATATCGCTGTATTTGGTCTTATCTTAATCAGCAAAATTTCACAAGTACGTTAGTAAAAATTTAATTTTAAAGAATTTCAAACAGTAATCAAATTTCACTGATGCATTAGTATTGCCTCATCGATATTTGAATTCGGATCAGGTTGCATTACTCGACCGTCCAATGCCTTGATGCATCAAGGGGAAAGATAGCGGGGGTAATTACCGAGCATTTAATGGCGTATACTTTCAAGTAACGCCAACTATGGCGTTGCCCACATTCTTCCAGCTTCTTAAAATAAGTACATACAGCGTCTACAATTCCTTTCTCTAATCACTTATTAAGTAAATAAATCATATGCCGGAAATCTGCAATAATTGCAACAAATTCGTGACCTAAATTTCGCAATTAGAGAGTAAAATAGAAGTAGAAACGACTCTATTCCTGAAGCCAGTGACAATAAAGAGTTAAACGTGGCAAACGTAGAAAAGAATAATCCGATTGAAAGAGGATGAGAAAGAAGGACTGAGAGTTGAAGTGTTTGGCAACATATAAAATATGGAGCCACGCAATCAGCTGAGACCTTCTTCAGCTGAAAAATCAAATTTTCTTCCTTTTAATTTGTAATAAATAGAACTTTCACCAACTGTTTGTCAGATGTTTCCAATTAAAATGACAAAAAGCACGATACAATTCGTAGCATACTTGCTGATGCTAAAAGTTGTTTAATGCACATTGGTAAGTAAATATAATTGAAATTACACCGTGTTTGGTCTCATTTTAATCCAAAAGATTTTACAAATTCGTTGATAGAAGTTTAATCTAGAAAAAATTTAAAAGAAATATACGTTATCTCGGTAATATCTGACATTCGATCATGTTACAACAGCTAGAAAAATTTACCGAATGTCTAGCTGGACAAATTGTAAAAAACAAATTATATAATAATAAAAAAAATGTTACGCTATTCGACCTCTGTGGTGGAAATGACGATTATGTAAATATGAAAAGTAGATTCTTTTTCTTTACTGGAGATCTCCTTTCTTCTTTCATTTCTGGATTCATGCACGATTTACGTTCAGAACATATCAATGATATGCTATATATGTATATACTTTAAACAAAAGCGAAAGGGGAAATCAGCAACTAGCTAACTAAAGCGAAAAGATGGGAAAAGCGAAACATCTTCGAAACAGATGAATTTTACGTTGAATTTGAACGTCCGACGAGGACTGGGAAAATGTTCCATTGGTCAACGTACTATCAATTTTCCATATTACCTTTATTCGCAAAGAACTTAAGTTACGAGATCAATATGACAATGACTGAAATACCACAATAAAAATTAAATATTGTTATGGATCCAACATTGGTTATTATTTTTGAACATCTGCTGATTATAATTTTCGTCATTTTTAAATAGGCAAATACGAGATTATAATACATCTTCCACTTACAGAAACTGTTCTAAATTTCTCTAACCATCCTTAAATTTCGTCGTTCTGTGAATTTTTATACTTCATCAAGAACGGTCTTTCCGAAGCAGGACACAGAAATTTTTCAAATAACGGAGTGAAAGCCCTACTCTTGTTATCAACTGGTTCCAAAAAATTGTTCCACAGATTATTCGCATCTTGGGAAACACAAAACATTTCTTATTATCAACGTAACACTCATTAAATAATTGTATAGTTTCATCTGTGATACTCACATAGTGCATGTAGTTTTTGACTCCAACGAAAGCAATCAGCGTTAAGATATGAGAGGTCGGCAAATCCATCCTCGGCAAGAGGTATTTTTGAATGTTCCAGAGTCGGTAAAATTACTACGGTGAAGTCATTTCTATGAAATTCTGGATAATTAGCGACTTCTTCGTCAATCTCTTGCCACCTAAAAAATGAAACAAACTAGCATATTCTTCATATGCATATTAAAATATATATATCAAACGGTACTTGAAATGTGTTAGGGAAATAATATCGCATAAATGTGAAATAATAAAAATAAGCTGATTGCGGTGCGAAATGTCGCACCGCGCTGAGACAGAAGTAAAATTCCTTTGCTAGTTACCAAGACTTCGCATTTTTTCGGTATAAACATCTCACATTTTGACTTCGTAATTACACTTCGTGATCATTTGGCTTATCATGGTAACTAAAAGTTCGTAGTTTTTTATAGCATAATTCTTGTTATACGTAGGAGATTATGTGGAATAATCCACTGCCAAAATTAACGATTTCCGATACACGGTATGGTAATGGAAAGGTGCAATATCTTTTCAAGATAATTAGGATAAATGTCGCATTTAGTAAAGGCTAGAGGTGAATTTAAACTATTTCGCATTGAAGGAGCATTGTCGATGATTCCTCTATGGAGAAAACGAAGGATAAAAGCAGGAGTATTTACACCATATCGATACGATATTTTCACGAAATTGGTCAATATCCTCTTTGCGTTTCGATAATTTCTGCGTTCACTCGTTGTTCGATTAGGGGTCTCACCGATCTTCGTGATAAGAGAAACGAAAGGTCCTGCGCAACACCAACCTTCTGGTTGATCAGTGAGGGGACCTTGTCGTATTTATTGCTACGCGTAAACTCGATCAGCAAACTCGCGCGGGCCGCGGGATCTCACGAGGCACGTCCTGCGCGTATCTCACTTACCCCACCATCGAACCTTCCGCAGGACTTCCGCGCATGCTCACGAAATATCGAAAGTGCTGTGTTTATGTTAGCCATCGAGGCGACGACATTTAGGATACCCTCGAACGGGACGATCGCTGTGCATGTATCAATTTTGTATAAACATTGTTTATATGCGCTAGTATGTATTAATTACTTATGGTGGCAATGGACTAGAGGAAACATTGATCCTCTCTACTCGAAAATTTAATGGAACGATTTTCGGGTTGCTGTTATGGATTTTAGTGAAAAAGCAGATTTAACGTCTAACCTATGAATTTTCTTACAAGTATGGTTTATGTTTTCGAATGCCACAATCTTTTTCTCTACGACTTGTACGAGGTAAGCTGCGGATCTACATTCGTTCGTGTAAAAAAACAAAGCACAATTCTGTTGTTCTCGATTCTCATCTTATTTTAGCTTCAAGAATCTGTACCGAAACTTACCTGCGGTATCAGACGAGTATCGATACGTTTGTGGTGTTTTAAGTACAGATACTAATACCTTTACCTTACAAACAATACCTAAACAATAAAAAACCTAACAATAACTAATACTTTTGCCTTTGATATTAATCGATAACAGATTGAAATTCGTAGATTGCTGTCGATAACATCGATACCGCATCGATCACATCACTAGATATGTTTTATATAAATACGAACTCGTCGTCTGAATAGACGCTCACAATATACATTTATAAATATACTTATCAGTGTTTTTTCATCCAAAGTTGAGCCCAACATTGCCCGAGTCGTCAATAAGATCTTAATGTGAATTGAATTTGTGACGGATCGGTACCTACAGGACGCCGATAGGTCGCGGCATCAACACAGCGTAACACCTCCCGGGCGATCCGCGGGTACCAACCGTCCAACACCAGAGGGTTACTACGACTACGAGTCTGTCTATCTCGCTAGCGGTTGAATATACGATGTCACGATACAAATACCGTACCTAGCGAGACTCCCTCTACGTCTAATGCAGGGACCACCGAGTATAGCCTTACTGACGAGTCCACCGGAAGTACCGGGACGCAACGCGCATTCTCTTTTCATCTGGCCGGGACTTCAGCCCCCCAAAAATTCAAAGATGATGAATCTATATCGTTCTCTAATAACTCTTTTCAATGAAGTTATTCACCAACATATAACAAGAATGACATACGCTTAAATATAAAATAAAAGTTAAGGTAATTGGGCACAAAAGCGGCTGCACCTCCGATTCTGATGAAATTTAACTATGATGTAAAACTCATCATTCAAAACAACATTATACTATAAACAT
>JACSOB010000116.1:0-155067 GCA_019677175.1 Bombus sylvicola
TTTAAATAAATTTTATATTTTTTTATTAGAATGTTGATCTCATGTATACATATATTACTTGTAGCGTAATAATACGTTGGTTGTTCCTAATCGCTTGATTTGTTGACAGGTTTTGTTTAGTTATTTTATTTATCCACTTGTTTTCTTATATTTGTTAATAAAATATAACATGTATCCTTGCCCCTTTTTTCAATTATTTCCTCTTCGACAGGATGTCACGGGTTGCTGTTCGTCAGGTGAGTTCGCAGTTCCTTCAACTTATTAGTTAGTTGGTTTTCTTTTCTTTTTTTTTTTTCTTTTTTTTTTTTTTTGTTAGTTGATTGAAATGCGTCTTTTATTTATTTCTTTTTGCTGTTACGTGGTATAATTATTTTGATTTCTGAATTTTAACTGCTTACTCTATTTATTAATTGATTTTATTTAATAGTTTCGGATTTTAACTGCTTACTCTATTAATAAATTTTATTCAATAGTTTTGTCTCGCGTTCGTGTGTTTTTATCCCTGTTACTTAGTTGTAGTATTTTTCCTGTCATTGGACATAATTGCTCTTGTTCCAGATTGATTCGTAGTTCGCTCAGGTATAGGTTACGTTGTACTTTTATGTTTTATTACCTCGTTAAAATATTCGTTATAAATTTTATTATTTGCTATTTACCCTTTATATATATATTAGTTGTGTGGGTATATTTATGATTATGTTTAATAAATCTTTTATCGGAGAGTTTTCATTTTTATTATGTCATGCCTTGAGGTGTTCGAACTGTCACTCGCGTCTGTGTGTTTTATCCTTGTCAGTGGTACACTTCCTTGTCGTCGGGTATAACTGCTCTTATAGCTTACTTGAATATAAATTATGTTATACTCTTATATTTATTACTTTGTTAGAGCATAAATTTTATTGTTTGTTATTTCCTTTTCGTATATTAATTGATTACGCGTATTTATAATTATATTTAATAAATCTTTCATCAAGGAATTTATGTTTTATTATGTCGCGCCAGTGTCTTGAGGTGTTCGAACTGTCACTTGCGTTTATTTAATAGTTTGTCTCACATTTGTATATTTTATCCTTGTTAGTTAACTGTGGCACACTTCCTTGTCGTCGGATACGATTTCTCTTGTAGCTTGCTCGAATATAAATTATGTTATACTCTTATATTTATTACTTTGTTAGAGCATAAATTTTATTGTTTGTTATTTCCTTTTCGTATATTAATTGATTACGCGTATTTATAATTATATTTAATAAATCTTTCATCAAGGAATTTATGTTTTATTATGTCGCGCCAGTGTCTTGAGGTGTTCGAACTGTCACTTGCGTTTATTTAATAGTTTGTGATTTTGTTTTCGTTACGGAACGTGCGGAGCGCGGGACGTGACACCCAACGGCTCGCAAATCGCGATGATTTCGTCGATTTTGACGAAAATTGACCGTCATTTCCATCCCGTTTGAGATATTTCGACGTTTAAGCGCTCCTTTCACTGCACTTTGCGCGCCAAATGTAATGCCATCACGTTTCAGCGTCGAAACAAGCCCAGCGGCTCGCAAATCGCGATGATTTCGTCGATATTGACGAAAATTGACCGTCATTTCCATCCCGTTTGAGATATTTTGACGTTTAAGCGCTCTTTTCACTGCACTTTACGCGCCAAATGTAATGCACACACGTTTCAGCGTCGAAACAAGCCCAACGGCTCGCAAATCGCGATGATTTCGTCGATTTTGACGAAAATTGACCGTCATTTCCATCCCGTTTGAGATATTTCGACGTTTACGCGCTCTTTTCACTGCACTATACGCGCCAAATGTAATGCACACACGTTTCAGCGTCGAAACAAGCCCAACGGCTCGCAAATCGCGATGATTTCCTCGATTTTGACGAAAATTGGCCGTCATTTCCATCCCGTTTGAGATATTTCGACGTTTAAGCGCTCCTTTCACTGCACTTTACGCGCCAAATGTAATGCACACACGTTTCAGCGTCGAAACAAGCCCAACGGCTCGCAAATCGCGATGATTTCGTCGATTTTGACGAAAATTGACCGTCATTTCCATCCCGTTTGAGATATTTCGACGTTTTAAGCGCTCTTTTTCGTCACTTTACGCGCCAAATGTAATGCCATCACGTTTCAGCGTCGAAACAAGCCCAACGGCTCGCAAATCGCGATGATTTCGTCGATTTTGACGAAAATTGACCGTCATTTCCATCCCGTTTGAGATATTTCGACGTTTAAGCGCTCTTTTCACTGCACTTTACGCGCCAAATGTAATGCACACACGTTTCAGCGTCGAAACAAGCCCAACGGCTCGCAAATCGCGATGATTTCGTCGATTTTGACGAAAATTGACCGTCATTTCCATCCCGTTTGAGATATTTCGACGTTTAAGCGCTCTTTTCACTGCACTTTACGCGCCAAATGTAATGCACACACGTTTCAGCGTCGAAACAAGCCCAACGGCTCGCAAATCGCGATGATTTCGTCGATTTTGACGAAAATTGACCGTCATTTCCATCCCGTTTGAGATATTTCGACGTTTAAGCGCTCTTTTCACGGCACTTTACGCGCCAAATGTAATGCACACACGTTTCAGCGTCGAAACAAGCCCAACGGCTCGCAAATCGCGATGATTTCGTCGATTTTGACGAAAATTGACCGTCATTTCCATCCCGTTTTAGATATTTCGACGTTTAAGCGCTCTTTTCACTGCACTTTACGCGCCAAATGTAATGCACACACGTTTCAGCGTCGAAACAAGCCCAACGGCTCGCAAATCGCGATGATTTCGTCGATTATGACGAAAATTGACCGTCATTTCCATCCCGTTTGAGATATTTCGACGTTTAAGCGCTCTTTTCACTGCACTTTACGCGCCAAATGTAATGCCATCACGTTTCAGCGTCGAAACAAGCCCAACGGCTCGCAAATCGCGATGATTTCGTCGATTTTGACGAAAATTGACCGTCATTTCCATCCCGTTTGAGATATTTCGACGTTTAAGCGCTCTTTTCACTGCACTTTACGCGCCAAATGTAATGCACACACGTTTCAGCGTCGAAACAGGCCCAACGGCTCGCAAATCGCGATGATTTCGTCGATTTTGACGAAAATTGACCGTCATTTCCATCCCGTTTGAGATATTTCGACGTTTAAGCGCTCTTTTCACTGCACTTTACGCGCCAAATGTAATGCACACACGTTTCAGCGTCGAAACAAGCCCAACGGCTCGCAAATCGCGATGATTTCGTCGATTTTGACGAAAATTGACCGTCATTTCCATCCCGTTTGAGATATTTCGACGTTTAAGCGCTCTTTTCACTGCACTTTACGCGCCAAATGTAATGCACACACGTTTCAGCGTCGAAACAAGCCCAACGGCTCGCAAATCGCGATGATTTCGTCGATTTTGACGAAAATTGACCGTCATTTCCATCCCGTTTGAGATATTTCGACGTTTAAGCGCTCTTTTCACTGCACTTTACGCGCCAAATGTAATGCACACACGTTTCAGCGTCGAAACAAGCCCAACGGCTCGCAAATCGCGATGATTTCGTCGATTTTGACGAAAATTGACCGTCATTTCCATCCCGTTTGAGATATTTCGACGTTTAAGCGCTCTTTTCACTGCACTTTACGCGCCAAATGTAATGCACACACGTTTCAGCGTCGAAACAAGCCCAACGGCTCGCAAATCGCGATGATTTCGTCGATTTTGACGAAAATTGACCGTCATTTCCATCCCGTTTGAGATATTTCGACGTTTAAGCGCTCTTTTCACTGCACTTTACGCGCCAAATGTAATGCACACGTTTCAGCGTCGAAACAAGCCCAACGGCTCGCAAATCGCGATGATTTCGTCGATTTTGACGAAAATTGACCGTCATTTCCATCCCGTTTGAGATATTTCGACGTTTAAGCGCTCCTTTCACTGCACTTTACGCGCCAAATGTAATGCACATCACGTTTCAGCGTCGAAACAAGCCCAACGGCTCGCAAATCGCGATGATTTCGTCGATTTTGACGAAAATTGACCGTCATTTCCATCCCGTTTGAGATATTTCGACGTTTAAGCGCTCTTTTCACTGCACTTTACGCGCCAAATGTAATGCACACACGTTTCAGCGTCGAAACAAGCCCAACGGCTCGCAAATCGCGATGATTTCGTCGATTTTGACGAAAATTGACCGTCATTTCCATCCCGTTTGAGATATTTCGACGTTTAAGCGCTCTTTTCACTGCACTTTACGCGCCAAATGTAATGCACACACGTTTCAGCGTCGAAACAAGCCCAACGGCTCGCAAATCGCGATGATTTCGTCGATTTTGACGAAAATTGACCGTCATTTCCATCCCGTTTGAGATATTTCGACGTTTAAGCGCTCTTTTCACTGCACTTTACGCGCCAAATGTAATGCACACACGTTTCAGCGTCGAAACAAGCCCAACGGCTCGCAAATCGCGATGATTTCGTCGATTTTGACGAAAATTGACCGTCATTTCCATCCCGTTTGAGATATTTCGACGTTTAAGCGCTCTTTTCACTGCACTTTACGCGCCAAATGTAATGCACACACGTTTCAGCGTCGAAACAAGCCCAACGGCTCGCAAATCGCGATGATTTCGTCGATTTTGACGAAAATTGACCGTCATTTCCATCCCGTTTGAGATATTTCGACGTTTAAGCGCTCTTTTCACTGCACTTTACGCGCCAAATGTAATGCCATCACGTTTCAGCGTCGAAACAAGCCCAACGGCTCGCAAATCGCGATGATTTCGTCGATTTTGACGAAAATTGACCGTCATTTCCATCCCGTTTGAGATATTTCGACGTTTAAGCGCTCTTTTCACTGCACTTTACGCGCCAAATGTAATGCACACACGTTTCAGCGTCGAAACAAGCCCAACGGCTCGCAAATCGCGATGATTTCGTCGATTTTGACGAAAATTGACCGTCATTTCCATCCCGTTTGAGATATTTCGACGTTTAAGCGCTCTTTTCACTGCACTTTACGCGCCAAATGTAATGCACACACGTTTCAGCGTCGAAACAAGCCCAACGGCTCGCAAATCGCGATGATTTCGTCGATTTTGACGAAAATTGACCGTCATTTCCATCCCGTTTGAGATATTTCGACGTTTAAGCGCTCTTTTCACTGCACTTTACGCGCCAAATGTAATGCACACACGTTTCAGCGTCGAAACAAGCCCAACGGCTCGCAAATCGCGATGATTTCGTCGATTTTGACGAAAATTGACCGTCATTTCCATCCCGTTTGAGATATTTCGACGTTTAAGCGCTCTTTTCACTGCACTTTACGCGCCAAATGTAATGCACACACGTTTCAGCGTCGAAACAAGCCCAACGGCTCGCAAATCGCGATGATTTCGTCGATTTTGACGAAAATTGACCGTCATTTCCATCCCGTTTGAGATATTTCGACGTTTAAGCGCTCTTTTCACTGCACTTTACGCGCCAAATGTAATGCACACACGTTTCAGCGTCGAAACAAGCCCAACGGCTCGCAAATCGCGATGATTTCGTCGATTTTGACGAAAATTGACCGTCATTTCCATCCCGTTTGAGATATTTCGACGTTTAAGCGCTCTTTTCACTGCACTTTACGCGCCAAATGTAATGCACACACGTTTCAGCGTCGAAACAAGCCCAACGGCTCGCAAATCGCGATGATTTCGTCGATTTTGACGAAAATTGACCGTCATTTCCATCCCGTTTGAGATATTTCGACGTTTAAGCGCTCTTTTCACTGCACTTTACGCGCCAAATGTAATGCACATCACGTTTCAGCGTCGAAACAAGCCCAACGGCTCGCAAATCGCGATGATTTCGTCGATTTTGACGAAAATTGACCGTCATTTCCATCCCGTTTGAGATATTTCGACGTTTAAGCGCTCTTTTCACTGCACTTTACGCGCCAAATGTAATGCACACACGTTTCAGCGTCGAAACAAGCCCAACGGCTCGCAAATCGCGATGATTTCGTCGATTTTGACGAAAATTGACCGTCATTTCCATCCCGTTTGAGATATTTCGACGTTTAAGCGCTCTTTTCACTGCACTTTACGCGCCAAATGTAATGCACACACGTTTCAGCGTCGAAACAAGCCCAACGGCTCGCAAATCGCGATGATTTCGTCGATTTTGACGAAAATTGACCGTCATTTCCATCCCGTTTGAGATATTTCGACGTTTAAGCGCTCTTTTCACTGCACTTTACGCGCCAAATGTAATGCACACACGTTTCAGCGTCGAAACAAGCCCAACGGCTCGCAAATCGCGATGATTTCGTCGATTTTGACGAAAATTGACCGTCATTTCCATCCCGTTTGAGATATTTCGACGTTTAAGCGCTCTTTTCACTGCACTTTACGCGCCAAATGTAATGCACACACGTTTCAGCGTCGAAACAAGCCCAACGGCTCGCAAATCGCGATGATTTCGTCGATTTTGACGAAAATTGACCGTCATTTCCATCCCGTTTGAGATATTTCGACGTTTAAGCGCTCTTTTCACTGCACTTTACGCGCCAAATGTAATGCCATCACGTTTCAGCGTCGAAACAAGCCCAACGGCTCGCAAATCGCGATGATTTCGTCGATTTTGACGAAAATTGACCGTCATTTCCATCCCGTTTGAGATATTTCGACGTTTAAGCGCTCTTTTCACTGCACTTTACGCGCCAAATGTAATGCACACACGTTTCAGCGTCGAAACAAGCCCAACGGCTCGCAAATCGCGATGATTTCGTCGATTTTGACGAAAATTGACCGTCATTTCCATCCCGTTTGAGATATTTCGACGTTTAAGCGCTCTTTTCACTGCACTTTACGCGCCAAATGTAATGCACACACGTTTCAGCGTCGAAACAAGCCCAACGGCTCGCAAATCGCGATGATTTCGTCGATTTTGACGAAAATTGACCGTCATTTCCATCCCGTTTGAGATATTTCGACGTTTAAGCGCTCTTTTCACTGCACTTTACGCGCCAAATGTAATGCACATCACGTTTCAGCGTCGAAACAAGCCCAACGGCTCGCAAATCGCGATGATTTCGTCGATTTTGACGAAAATTGACCGTCATTTCCATCCCGTTTGAGATATTTCGACGTTTAAGCGCTCTTTTCACTGCACTTTACGCGCCAAATGTAATGCACACACGTTTCAGCGTCGAAACAAGCCCAACGGCTCGCAAATCGCGATGATTTCGTCGATTTTGACGAAAATTGACCGTCATTTCCATCCCGTTTGAGATATTTCGACGTTTAAGCGCTCTTTTCACTGCACTTTACGCGCCAAATGTAATGCACACACGTTTCAGCGTCGAAACAAGCCCAACGGCTCGCAAATCGCGATGATTTCGTCGATTTTGACGAAAATTGACCGTCATTTCCATCCCGTTTGAGATATTTCGACGTTTAAGCGCTCTTTTCACGGCACTTTACGCGCCAAATGTAATGCACACACGTTTCAGCGTCGAAACAAGCCCAACGGCTCGCAAATCGCGATGATTTCGTCGATTTTGACGAAAATTGACCGTCATTTCCATCCCGTTTGAGATATTTCGACGTTTAAGCGCTCTTTTCACTGCACTTTACGCGCCAAATGTAATGCACACACGTTTCAGCGTCGAAACAAGCCCAACGGCTCGCAAATCGCGATGATTTCGTCGATTTTGACGAAAATTGACCGTCATTTCCATCCCGTTTGAGATATTTCGACGTTTAAGCGCTCTTTTCACTGCACTTTACGCGCCAAATGTAATGCCATCACGTTTCAGCGTCGAAACAAGCCCAACGGCTCGCAAATCGCGATGATTTCGTCGATTTTGACGAAAATTGACCGTCATTTCCATCCCGTTTGAGATATTTCGACGTTTAAGCGCTCTTTTCACTGCACTTTACGCGCCAAATGTAATGCACACACGTTTCAGCGTCGAAACAAGCCCAACGGCTCGCAAATCGCGATGATTTCGTCGATTTTGACGAAAATTGACCGTCATTTCCATCCCGTTTGAGATATTTCGACGTTTAAGCGCTCTTTTCACTGCACTTTACGCGCCAAATGTAATGCACACACGTTTCAGCGTCGAAACAAGCCCAACGGCTCGCAAATCGCGATGATTTCGTCGATTTTGACGAAAATTGACCGTCATTTCCATCCCGTTTGAGATATTTCGACGTTTAAGCGCTCTTTTCACTGCACTTTACGCGCCAAATGTAATGCACACACGTTTCAGCGTCGAAACAAGCCCAACGGCTCGCAAATCGCGATGATTTCGTCGATTTTGACGAAAATTGACCGTCATTTCCATCCCGTTTGAGATATTTCGACGTTTAAGCGCTCTTTTCACTGCACTTTACGCGCCAAATGTAATGCACACACGTTTCAGCGTCGAAACAAGCCCAACGGCTCGCAAATCGCGATGATTTCGTCGATTTTGACGAAAATTGACCGTCATTTCCATCCCGTTTGAGATATTTCGACGTTTAAGCGCTCTTTTCACTGCACTTTACGCGCCAAATGTAATGCACACACGTTTCAGCGTCGAAACAAGCCCAACGGCTCGCAAATCGCGATGATTTCGTCGATTTTGACGAAAATTGACCGTCATTTCCATCCCGTTTGAGATATTTCGACGTTTAAGCGCTCTTTTCACTGCACTTTACGCGCCAAATGTAATGCACACACGTTTCAGCGTCGAAACAAGCCCAACGGCTCGCAAATCGCGATGATTTCGTCGATTTTGACGAAAATTGACCGTCATTTCCATCCCGTTTGAGATATTTCGACGTTTAAGCGCTCTTTTCACTGCACTTTACGCGCCAAATGTAATGCACACACGTTTCAGCGTCGAAACAAGCCCAACGGCTCGCAAATCGCGATGATTTCGTCGATTTTGACGAAAATTGACCGTCATTTCCATCCCGTTTGAGATATTTCGACGTTTAAGCGCTCTTTTCACTGCACTTTACGCGCCAAATGTAATGCACACACGTTTCAGCGTCGAAACAAGCCCAACGGCTCGCAAATCGCGATGATTTCGTCGATTTTGACGAAAATTGACCGTCATTTCCATCCCGTTTGAGATATTTCGACGTTTAAGCGCTCTTTTCACTGCACTTTACGCGCCAAATGTAATGCAACACGTTTCAGCGTCGAAACAAGCCCAACGGCTCGCAAATCGCGATGATTTCGTCGATTTTGACGAAAATTGACCGTCATTTCCATCCCGTTTGAGATATTTCGACGTTTAAGCGCTCTTTTCACTGCACTTTACGCGCCAAATGTAATGCACACACGTTTCAGCGTCGAAACAAGCCCAACGGCTCGCAAATCGCGATGATTTCGTCGATTTTGACGAAAATTGACCGTCATTTCCATCCCGTTTGAGATATTTCGACGTTTAAGCGCTCTTTTCACTGCACTTTACGCGCCAAATGTAATGCACACACGTTTCAGCGTCGAAACAAGCCCAACGGCTCGCAAATCGCGATGATTTCGTCGATTTTGACGAAAATTGACCGTCATTTCCATCCCGTTTGAGATATTTCGACGTTTAAGCGCTCTTTTCACTGCACTTTACGCGCCAAATGTAATGCACACACGTTTCAGCGTCGAAACAAGCCCAACGGCTCGCAAATCGCGATGATTTCGTCGATTTTGACGAAAATTGACCGTCATTTCCATCCCGTTTGAGATATTTCGACGTTTAAGCGCTCTTTTCACTGCACTTTACGCGCCAAATGTAATGCACATCACGTTTCAGCGTCGAAACAAGCCCAACGGCTCGCAAATCGCGATGATTTCGTCGATTTTGACGAAAATTGACCGTCATTTCCATCCCGTTTGAGATATTTCGACGTTTAAGCGCTCTTTTCACTGCACTTTACGCGCCAAATGTAATGCACATCACGTTTCAGCGTCGAAACAAGCCCAACGGCTCGCAAATCGCGATGATTTCGTCGATTTTGACGAAAATTGACCGTCATTTCCATCCCGTTTGAGATATTTCGACGTTTAAGCGCTCTTTTCACTGCACTTTACGCGCCAAATGTAATGCACACACGTTTCAGCGTCGAAACAAGCCCAACGGCTCGCAAATCGCGATGATTTCGTCGATTTTGACGAAAATTGACCGTCATTTCCATCCCGTTTGAGATATTTCGACGTTTAAGCGCTCTTTTCACTGCACTTTACGCGCCAAATGTAATGCACACACGTTTCAGCGTCGAAACAAGCCCAACGGCTCGCAAATCGCGATGATTTCGTCGATTTTGACGAAAATTGACCGTCATTTCCATCCCGTTTGAGATATTTCGACGTTTAAGCGCTCTTTTCACTGCACTTTACGCGCCAAATGTAATGCACACACGTTTCAGCGTCGAAACAAGCCCAACGGCTCGCAAATCGCGATGATTTCGTCGATTTTGACGAAAATTGACCGTCATTTCCATCCCGTTTGAGATATTTCGACGTTTAAGCGCTCTTTTCACTGCACTTTACGCGCCAAATGTAATGCACACACGTTTCAGCGTCGAAACAAGCCCAACGGCTCGCAAATCGCGATGATTTCGTCGATTTTGACGAAAATTGACCGTCATTTCCATCCCGTTTGAGATATTTCGACGTTTAAGCGCTCTTTTCACTGCACTTTACGCGCCAAATGTAATGCACACACGTTTCAGCGTCGAAACAAGCCCAACGGCTCGCAAATCGCGATGATTTCGTCGATTTTGACGAAAATTGACCGTCATTTCCATCCCGTTTGAGATATTTCGACGTTTAAGCGCTCTTTTCACTGCACTTTACGCGCCAAATGTAATGCACATCACGTTTCAGCGTCGAAACAAGCCCAACGGCTCGCAAATCGCGATGATTTCGTCGATTTTGACGAAAATTGACCGTCATTTCCATCCCGTTTGAGATATTTCGACGTTTAAGCGCTCTTTTCACTGCACTTTACGCGCCAAATGTAATGCACATCACGTTTCAGCGTCGAAACAAGCCCAACGGCTCGCAAATCGCGATGATTTCGTCGATTTTGACGAAAATTGACCGTCATTTCCATCCCGTTTGAGATATTTCGACGTTTAAGCGCTCTTTTCACTGCACTTTACGCGCCAAATGTAATGCACACACGTTTCAGCGTCGAAACAAGCCCAACGGCTCGCAAATCGCGATGATTTCGTCGATTTTGACGAAAATTGACCGTCATTTCCATCCCGTTTGAGATATTTCGACGTTTAAGCGCTCCTTTCACTGCACTTTACGCGCCAAATGTAATGCACATCACGTTTCAGCGTCGAAACAAGCCCAACGGCTCGCAAATCGCGATGATTTCGTCGATTTTGACGAAAATTGACCGTCATTTCCATCCCGTTTGAGATATTTCGACGTTTAAGCGCTCTTTTCACTGCACTTTACGCGCCAAATGTAATGCACACACGTTTCAGCGTCGAAACAAGCCCAACGGCTCGCAAATCGCGATGATTTCGTCGATTTTGACGAAAATTGACCGTCATTTCCATCCCGTTTGAGATATTTCGACGTTTAAGCGCTCTTTTCACTGCACTTTACGCGCCAAATGTAATGCACACACGTTTCAGCGTCGAAACAAGCCCAACGGCTCGCAAATCGCGATGATTTCGTCGATTTTGACGAAAATTGACCGTCATTTCCATCCCGTTTGAGATATTTCGACGTTTAAGCGCTCTTTTCACTGCACTTTACGCGCCAAATGTAATGCACATCACGTTTCAGCGTCGAAACAAGCCCAACGGCTCGCAAATCGCGATGATTTCGTCGATTTTGACGAAAATTGACCGTCATTTCCATCCCGTTTGAGATATTTCGACGTTTAAGCGCTCTTTTCACTGCACTTTACGCGCCAAATGTAATGCACACACGTTTCAGCGTCGAAACAAGCCCAACGGCTCGCAAATCGCGATGATTTCGTCGATTTTGACGAAAATTGACCGTCATTTCCATCCCGTTTGAGATATTTCGACGTTTAAGCGCTCTTTTCACTGCACTTTACGCGCCAAATGTAATGCACACACGTTTCAGCGTCGAAACAAGCCCAACGGCTCGCAAATCGCGATGATTTCGTCGATTTTGACGAAAATTGACCGTCATTTCCATCCCGTTTGAGATATTTCGACGTTTAAGCGCTCTTTTCACTGCACTTTACGCGCCAAATGTAATGCACACACGTTTCAGCGTCGAAACAAGCCCAACGGCTCGCAAATCGCGATGATTTCGTCGATTTTGACGAAAATTGACCGTCATTTCCATCCCGTTTGAGATATTTCGACGTTTAAGCGCTCTTTTCACTGCACTTTACGCGCCAAATGTAATGCACACACGTTTCAGCGTCGAAACAAGCCCAACGGCTCGCAAATCGCGATGATTTCGTCGATTTTGACGAAAATTGACCGTCATTTCCATCCCGTTTGAGATATTTCGACGTTTAAGCGCTCTTTTCACTGCACTTTACGCGCCAAATGTAATGCACACACGTTTCAGCGTCGAAACAAGCCCAACGGCTCGCAAATCGCGATGATTTCGTCGATTTTGACGAAAATTGACCGTCATTTCCATCCCGTTTGAGATATTTCGACGTTTAAGCGCTCTTTTCACTGCACTTTACGCGCCAAATGTAATGCACACACGTTTCAGCGTCGAAACAAGCCCAACGGCTCGCAAATCGCGATGATTTCGTCGATTTTGACGAAAATTGACCGTCATTTCCATCCCGTTTGAGATATTTCGACGTTTAAGCGCTCTTTTCACTGCACTTTACGCGCCAAATGTAATGCACACACGTTTCAGCGTCGAAACAAGCCCAACGGCTCGCAAATCGCGATGATTTCGTCGATTTTGACGAAAATTGACCGTCATTTCCATCCCGTTTGAGATATTTCGACGTTTAAGCGCTCTTTTCACTGCACTTTACGCGCCAAATGTAATGCACACACGTTTCAGCGTCGAAACAAGCCCAACGGCTCGCAAATCGCGATGATTTCGTCGATTTTGACGAAAATTGACCGTCATTTCCATCCCGTTTGAGATATTTCGACGTTTAAGCGCTCTTTTCACTGCACTTTACGCGCCAAATGTAATGCACACACGTTTCAGCGTCGAAACAAGCCCAACGGCTCGCAAATCGCGATGATTTCGTCGATTTTGACGAAAATTGACCGTCATTTCCATCCCGTTTGAGATATTTCGACGTTTAAGCGCTCTTTTCACTGCACTTTACGCGCCAAATGTAATGCACACACGTTTCAGCGTCGAAACAAGCCCAACGGCTCGCAAATCGCGATGATTTCGTCGATTTTGACGAAAATTGACCGTCATTTCCATCCCGTTTGAGATATTTCGACGTTTAAGCGCTCTTTTCACTGCACTTTACGCGCCAAATGTAATGCACACACGTTTCAGCGTCGAAACAAGCCCAACGGCTCGCAAATCGCGATGATTTCGTCGATTTTGACGAAAATTGACCGTCATTTCCATCCCGTTTGAGATATTTCGACGTTTAAGCGCTCTTTTCACTGCACTTTACGCGCCAAATGTAATGCACACACGTTTCAGCGTCGAAACAAGCCCAACGGCTCGCAAATCGCGATGATTTCGTCGATTTTGACGAAAATTGACCGTCATTTCCATCCCGTTTGAGATATTTCGACGTTTAAGCGCTCTTTTCACTGCACTTTACGCGCCAAATGTAATGCACACACGTTTCAGCGTCGAAACAAGCCCAACGGCTCGCAAATCGCGATGATTTCGTCGATTTTGACGAAAATTGACCGTCATTTCCATCCCGTTTGAGATATTTCGACGTTTAAGCGCTCTTTTCACTGCACTTTACGCGCCAAATGTAATGCACACACGTTTCAGCGTCGAAACAAGCCCAACGGCTCGCAAATCGCGATGATTTCGTCGATTTTGACGAAAATTGACCGTCATTTCCATCCCGTTTGAGATATTTCGACGTTTAAGCGCTCTTTTCACTGCACTTTACGCGCCAAATGTAATGCACACACGTTTCAGCGTCGAAACAAGCCCAACGGCTCGCAAATCGCGATGATTTCGTCGATTTTGACGAAAATTGACCGTCATTTCCATCCCGTTTGAGATATTTCGACGTTTAAGCGCTCTTTTCACTGCACTTTACGCGCCAAATGTAATGCACACACGTTTCAGCGTCGAAACAAGCCCAACGGCTCGCAAATCGCGATGATTTCGTCGATTTTGACGAAAATTGACCGTCATTTCCATCCCGTTTGAGATATTTCGACGTTTAAGCGCTCTTTTCACTGCACTTTACGCGCCAAATGTAATGCACACACGTTTCAGCGTCGAAACAAGCCCAACGGCTCGCAAATCGCGATGATTTCGTCGATTTTGACGAAAATTGACCGTCATTTCCATCCCGTTTGAGATATTTCGACGTTTAAGCGCTCTTTTCACTGCACTTTACGCGCCAAATGTAATGCACACACGTTTCAGCGTCGAAACAGGCCCAACGGCTCGCAAATCGCGATGATTTCGTCGATTTTGACGAAAATTGACCGTCATTTCCATCCCGTTTGAGATATTTCGACGTTTAAGCGCTCTTTTCACTGCACTTTACGCGCCAAATGTAATGCACACACGTTTCAGCGTCGAAACAAGCCCAACGGCTCGCAAATCGCGATGATTTCGTCGATTTTGACGAAAATTGACCGTCATTTCCATCCCGTTTGAGATATTTCGACGTTTAAGCGCTCTTTTCACTGCACTTTACGCGCCAAATGTAATGCACACACGTTTCAGCGTCGAAACAAGCCCAACGGCTCGCAAATCGCGATGATTTCGTCGATTTTGACGAAAATTGACCGTCATTTCCATCCCGTTTGAGATATTTCGACGTTTAAGCGCTCTTTTCACTGCACTTTACGCGCCAAATGTAATGCACACACGTTTCAGCGTCGAAACAAGCCCAACGGCTCGCAAATCGCGATGATTTCGTCGATTTTGACGAAAATTGACCGTCATTTCCATCCCGTTTGAGATATTTCGACGTTTAAGCGCTCTTTTCACTGCACTTTACGCGCCAAATGTAATGCACACACGTTTCAGCGTCGAAACAAGCCCAACGGCTCGCAAATCGCGATGATTTCGTCGATTTTGACGAAAATTGACCGTCATTTCCATCCCGTTTGAGATATTTCGACGTTTAAGCGCTCTTTTCACTGCACTTTACGCGCCAAATGTAATGCACACACGTTTCAGCGTCGAAACAAGCCCAACGGCTCGCAAATCGCGATGATTTCGTCGATTTTGACGAAAATTGACCGTCATTTCCATCCCGTTTGAGATATTTCGACGTTTAAGCGCTCTTTTCACTGCACTTTACGCGCCAAATGTAATGCACACACGTTTCAGCGTCGAAACAAGCCCAACGGCTCGCAAATCGCGATGATTTCGTCGATTTTGACGAAAATTGACCGTCATTTCCATCCCGTTTGAGATATTTCGACGTTTAAGCGCTCTTTTCACTGCACTTTACGCGCCAAATGTAATGCACACACGTTTCAGCGTCGAAACAAGCCCAACGGCTCGCAAATCGCGATGATTTCGTCGATTTTGACGAAAATTGACCGTCATTTCCATCCCGTTTGAGATATTTCGACGTTTAAGCGCTCTTTTCACTGCACTTTACGCGCCAAATGTAATGCACACACGTTTCAGCGTCGAAACAAGTCCCAACGGCTCGCAAATCGCGATGATTTCGTCGATTTTGA
The DNA here is from genome assembly GCA_019677175.1 of Bombus sylvicola. Classification (NCBI taxonomy): domain Eukaryota; kingdom Metazoa; phylum Arthropoda; class Insecta; order Hymenoptera; family Apidae; genus Bombus; species Bombus sylvicola. The sequence goes on from JACSOB010000116.1 coordinate 15,812, forward strand.
CGAAAATTGACCGTCATTTCCATCCCGTTTGAGATATTTCGACGTTTAAGCGCTCTTTTCACTGCACTTTACGCGCCAAATGTAATGCACACACGTTTCAGCGTCGAAACAAGCCCAACGGCTCGCAAATCGCGATGATTTCGTCGATTTTGACGAAAATTGACCGTCATTTCCATCCCGTTTGAGATATTTCGACGTTTAAGCGCTCTTTTCACTGCACTTTACGCGCCAAATGTAATGCACACACGTTTCAGCGTCGAAACAGTCCCAACAGCTCGCAAATCGCGATGATTTCGTCGGTTTTGACGAAAATTGACCGTCATTTCCATCCCGTTTGAGATATTTCGACGTTTAAGCGCTCTTTTCACTGCACTTTACGCGCCAAATGTAATGCACACACTTTTCAGCGTCGAAACAAGCCCAACGGCTCGCAAATCGCGATGATTTCGTCGATTTTGACGAAAATTGACCGTCATTTCCATCCCGTTTGAGATATTTCGACGTTTAAGCGCTCTTTTCACTGCACTTTACGCGCCAAATGTAATGCACACACGTTTCAGCGTCGAAACAGGCCCAACGGCTCGCAAATCGCGATGATTTCGTAGATTTTGACGAAAATTGACCGTCATTTCCATCCCGTTTGAGATATTTCGACGTTTAAGCGCTCTTTTCACTGCACTTTACGCGCCAAATGTAATGCACACACGTTTCAGCGTCGAAACAAGCCCAACGGCTCGCAAATCGCGATGATTTCGTTGATTTTGACGAAAATTGACCGTCATTTCCATCCGGTTTGAGATATTTCGACGTTTAAGCGCTCTTTTCACTGCACTTTACGCGCCAAATGTAATGCACACACGTTTCAGCGTGGAAACAAGCCCAACGGCTCGCAAATCGCGATGATTTCGTCGATTTTGACGAAAATTGACCGTCATTTCCATCCCGTTTGAGATATTTCGACGTTTAAGCGCTCTTTTCACTGCACTTTACGCGCCAAATGTAATGCACACACGTTTCAGCGTCGAAAGAGTCCCAACGGCTCGCAAATCGCGATGATTTCGTCGATTTTGACGAAAATTGACCGTCATTTCCATCCCGTTTGAGATATTTCGACGTTTAAGCGCTCTTTTCACTGCACTTTACGCGCCAAATGTAATGCACACACGTTTCAGCGTCGAAACAGGCCCAACGGCTTGCAAATCGCGATGATTTCGTCGATTTTGACGAAAATTGACCGTCATTTCCATCCCGTTTGAGATATTTCGACGTTTAAGCGCTCTTTTCACTGCACTTTACGCGCCAAATGTAATGCACACACGTTTCAGCGTCGAAACAAGCCCAACGGCTCGCAAATCGCGATGATTTCGCTGATTTTGACGAAAATTGACCGTCATTTCCATCCCGTTTGAGATATTTCGACGTTTAAGCGCTCTTTTCACTGCACTTTACGCGCCAAATGTAATGCACACACGTTTCAGCGTCGAAACAGTCCCAACGGCTCGCAAATCGCGATGATTTCGTCGATTTTGACGAAAATTGACCGTCATTTCCATCCCGTTTGAGATATTTCGACGTTTAAGCGCTCTTTTCACTGCACTTTACGCGCCAAATGTAATGCACACACGTTTCAGCGTCGAAACAAGCCCAACGGCTCGCAAATCGCGATGATTTCGTCGATTTTGACGAAAATTGACCGTCATTTCCATCCGGTTTGAGATATTTCGACGTTTAAGCGCTCTTTTCACTGCACTTTACGCGCCAAATGTAATGCACACACGTTTCAGCGTCGAAACAAGCCCAACGGCTCGCAAATCGCGATGATTTCGTCGATTTTGACGAAAATTGACCGTCATTTCCATCCCGTTTGAGATATTTCGACGTTTAAGCGCTCTTTTCACTGCACTTTACGCGCCAAATGTAATGCACACACGTTTCAGCGTCGAAACAAGCCCAACGGCTCGCAAATCGCGATGATTTCGTCGATTTTGACGAAAATTGACCGTCATTTCCATCCCGTTTGAGATATTTCGACGTTTAAGCGCTCTTTTCACTGCACTTTACGCGCCAAATGTAATGCACACACGTTTCAGCGTCGAAACAAGCCCAACGGCTCGCAAATCGCGATGATTTCGTCGATTTTGACGAAAATTGACCGTCATTTCCATCCCGTTTGAGATATTTCGACGTTTAAGCGCTCTTTTCACTGCACTTTACGCGCCAAATGTAATGCACACACGTTTCAGCGTCGAAACAAGCCCAACGGCTCGCAAATCGCGATGATTTCGTCGATTTTGACGAAAATTGACCGTCATTTCCATCCCGTTTGAGATATTTCGACGTTTAAGCGCTCTTTTCACTGCACTTTACGCGCCAAATGTAATGCACACACGTTTCAGCGTCGAAACAAGCCCAACGGCTCGCAAATCGCGATGATTTCGTCGATTTTGACGAAAATTGACCGTCATTTCCATCCCGTTTGAGATATTTCGACGTTTAAGCGCTCTTTTCACTGCACTTTACGCGCCAAATGTAATGCACACACGTTTCAGCGTCGAAACAAGCCCAACGGCTCGCAAATCGCGATGATTTCGTCGATTTTGACGAAAATTGACCGTCATTTCCATCCCGTTTGAGATATTTCGACGTTTAAGCGCTCTTTTCACTGCACTTTACGCGCCAAATGTAATGCACACACGTTTCAGCGTCGAAACAAGCCCAACGGCTCGCAAATCGCGATGATTTCGTCGATTTTGACGAAAATTGACCGTCATTTCCATCCCGTTTGAGATATTTCGACGTTTAAGCGCTCTTTTCACTGCACTTTACGCGCCAAATGTAATGCACACACGTTTCAGCGTCGAAACAAGCCCAACGGCTCGCAAATCGCGATGATTTCGTCGATTTTGACGAAAATTGACCGTCATTTCCATCCCGTTTGAGATATTTCGACGTTTAAGCGCTCTTTTCACTGCACTTTACGCGCCAAATGTAATGCACACACGTTTCAGCGTCGAAACAAGCCCAACGGCTCGCAAATCGCGATGATTTCGTCGATTTTGACGAAAATTGACCGTCATTTCCATCCCGTTTGAGATATTTCGACGTTTAAGCGCTCTTTTCACTGCACTTTACGCGCCAAATGTAATGCACACACGTTTCAGCGTCGAAACAAGCCCAACGGCTCGCAAATCGCGATGATTTCGTCGATTTTGACGAAAATTGACCGTCATTTCCATCCCGTTTGAGATATTTCGACGTTTAAGCGCTCTTTTCACTGCACTTTACGCGCCAAATGTAATGCACACACGTTTCAGCGTCGAAACAAGCCCAACGGCTCGCAAATCGCGATGATTTCGTCGATTTTGACGAAAATTGACCGTCATTTCCATCCCGTTTGAGATATTTCGACGTTTAAGCGCTCTTTTCACTGCACTTTACGCGCCAAATGTAATGCACACACGTTTCAGCGTCGAAACAAGCCCAACGGCTCGCAAATCGCGATGATTTCGTTCGATTTTGACGAAAATTGACCGTCATTTCCATCCCGTTTGAGATATTTCGACGTTTAAGCGCTCTTTTCACTGCACTTTACGCGCCAAATGTAATGCACACACGTTTCAGCGTCGAAAACAGGCCCAACGGCTCGCAAATCGCGATGATTTCGTCGATTTTGACGAAAATTGACCGTCATTTCCATCCCGTTTGAGATATTTCGACGTTTAAGCGCTCTTTTCACTGCACTTTACGCGCCAAATGTAATGCACACACGTTTCAGCGTCGAAACAAGCCCAACGGCTCGCAAATCGCGATGATTTCGTCGATTTTGACGAAAATTGACCGTCATTTCCATCCCGTTTGAGATATTTCGACGTTTAAGCGCTCTTTTCACTGCACTTTACGCGCCAAATGTAATGCACACACGTTTCAGCGTCGAAACAAGCCCAACGGCTCGCAAATCGCGATGATTTCGTCATTTCCATCCCGTTTGAGATATTTCGACGTTTAAGCGCTCTTTTCACTGCACTTTACGCGCCAAATGTAATGCACACACGTTTCAGCGTCGAAACAAGCCCAACGGCTCGCAAATCGCGATGATTTCGTCGATTTTGACGAAAATTGACCGTCATTTCCATCCCGTTTGAGATATTTCGACGTTTAAGCGCTCTTTTCACTGCACTTTACGCGCCAAATGTAATGCACACACGTTTCAGCGTCGAAACAAGCCCAACGGCTCGCAAATCGCGATGATTTCGTCGATTTTGACGAAAATTGACCGTCATTTCCATCCCGTTTGAGATATTTCGACGTTTAAGCGCTCTTTTCACTGCACTTTACGCGCCAAATGTAATGCACACACGTTTCAGCGTCGAAACAAGCCCAACGGCTCGCAAATCGCGATGATTTCGTCGATTTTGACGAAAATTGACCGTCATTTCCATCCCGTTTGAGATATTTCGACGTTTAAGCGCTCTTTTCACTGCACTTTACGCGCCAAATGTAATGCACACACGTTTCAGCGTCGAAACAAGCCCAACGGCTCGCAAATCGCGATGATTTCGTCGATTTTGACGAAAATTGACCGTCATTTCCATCCCGTTTGAGATATTTCGACGTTTAAGCGCTCTTTTCACTGCACTTTACGCGCCAAATGTAATGCACACACGTTTCAGCGTCGAAACAAGCCCAACGGCTCGCAAATCGCGATGATTTCGTCGATTTTGACGAAAATTGACCGTCATTTCCATCCCGTTTGAGATATTTCGACGTTTAAGCGCTCTTTTCACTGCACTTTACGCGCCAAATGTAATGCACACACGTTTCAGCGTCGAAACAAGCCCAACGGCTCGCAAATCGCGATGATTTCGTCGATTTTGACGAAAATTGACCGTCATTTCCATCCCGTTTGAGATATTTCGACGTTTAAGCGCTCTTTTCACTGCACTTTACGCGCCAAATGTAATGCACACACGTTTCAGCGTCGAAACAAGCCCAACGGCTCGCAAATGACGAAAATTGACCGTCATTTCCATCCCGTTTGAGATATTTCGACGTTTAAGCGCTCTTTTCACTGCACTTTACGCGCCAAATGTAATGCACACACGTTTCAGCGTCGAAACAAGCCCAACGGCTCGCAAATCGCGATGATTTCGTCGATTTTGACGAAAATTGACCGTCATTTCCATCCCGTTTGAGATATTTCGACGTTTAAGCGCTCTTTTCACTGCACTTTACGCGCCAAATGTAATGCACACACGTTTCAGCGTCGAAACAAGCCCAACGGCTCGCAAATCGCGATGATTTCGTCGATTTTGACGAAAATTGACCGTCATTTCCATCCCGTTTGAGATATTTCGACGTTTAAGCGCTCTTTTCACTGCACTTTACGCGCCAAATGTAATGCACACACGTTTCAGCGTCGAAACAAGCCCAACGGCTCGCAAATCGCGATGATTTCGTCGATTTTGACGAAAATTGACCGTCATTTCCATCCCGTTTGAGATATTTCGACGTTTAAGCGCTCTTTTCACTGCACTTTACGCGCCAAATGTAATGCACCATCGTTTCAGCGTCGAAACAAGCCCAACGGCTCGCAAATCGCGATGATTTCGTCGATTTTGACGAAAATTGACCGTCATTTCCATCCCGTTTGAGATATTTCGACGTTTAAGCGCTCTTTTCACTGCACTTTACGCGCCAAATGTAATGCACACACGTTTCAGCGTCGAAACAAGCCCAACGGCTCGCAAATCGCGATGATTTCGTCGATTTTGACGAAAATTGACCGTCATTTCCATCCCGTTTGAGATATTTCGACGTTTAAGCGCTCTTTTCACTGCACTTTACGCGCCAAATGTAATGCCACACACGTTTCAGCGTCGAAACAAGCCCAACGGCTCGCAAATCGCGATGATTTCGTCGATTTTGACGAAAATTGACCGTCATTTCCATCCCGTTTGAGATATTTCGACGTTTAAGCGCTCTTTTCACTGCACTTTACGCGCCAAATGTAATGCACACACGTTTCAGCGTCGAAACAAGCCCAACGGCTCGCAAATCGCGATGATTTCGTCGATTTTGACGAAAATTGACCGTCATTTCCATCCCGTTTGAGATATTTCGACGTTTAAGCGCTCTTTTCACTGCACTTTACGCGCCAAATGTAATGCACACACGTTTCAGCGTCGAAACAAGCCCAACGGCTCGCAAATCGCGATGATTTCGTCGATTTTGACGAAAATTGACCGTCATTTCCATCCCGTTTGAGATATTTCGACGTTTAAGCGCTCTTTTCACTGCACTTTACGCGCCAAATGTAATGCACACACGTTTCAGCGTCGAAACAAGCCCAACGGCTCGCAAATCGCGATGATTTCGTCGATTTTGACGAAAATTGACCGTCATTTCCATCCCGTTTGAGATATTTCGACGTTTAAGCGCTCTTTTCACTGCACTTTACGCGCCAAATGTAATGCACACGTTTCAGCGTCGAAACAAGCCCAACGGCTCGCAAATCGCGATGATTTCGTCGATTTTGACGGAAAATTGACCGTCATTTCCATCCCGTTTGAGATATTTCGACGTTTAAGCGCTCTTTTCACTGCACTTTACGCGCCAAATGTAATGCACACACGTTTCAGCGTCGAAACAAGCCCAACGGCTCGCAAATCGCGATGATTTCGTCGATTTTGACGAAAATTGACCGTCATTTCCATCCCGTTTGAGATATTTCGACGTTTAAGCGCTCTTTTCACTGCACTTTACGCGCCAAATGTAATGCACACACGTTTCAGCGTCGAAACAAGCCCAACGGCTCGCAAATCGCGATGATTTCGTCGATTTTGACGAAAATTGACCGTCATTTCCATCCCGTTTGAGATATTTCGACGTTTAAGCGCTCTTTTCACTGCACTTTACGCGCCAAATGTAATGCACACACGTTTCAGCGTCGAAACAAGCCCAACGGCTCGCAAATCGCGATGATTTCGTCGATTTTGACGAAAATTGACCGTCATTTCCATCCCGTTTGAGATATTTCGACGTTTAAGCGCTCTTTTCACTGCACTTTACGCGCCAAATGTAATGCACACACGTTTCAGCGTCGAAACAAGCCCAACGGCTCGCAAATCGCGATGATTTCGTCGATTTTGACGAAAATTGACCGTCATTTCCATCCCGTTTGAGATATTTCGACGTTTAAGCGCTCTTTTTCACTGCACTTTACGCGCCAAATGTAATGCACACACGTTTCAGCGTCGAAACAAGCCCAACGGCTCGCAAATCGCGATGATTTCGTCGATTTTGACGAAAATTGACCGTCATTTTCCATCCCGTTTGAGATATTTCGACGTTTAAGCGCTCTTTTTCACTGCACTTTACGCGCCAAAATGTAATGCACACACGTTTCAGCGTCGAAACAAGCCCAACGGCTCGCAAATCGCGATGATTTCGTCGATTTTGACGAAAATTGACCGTCATTTCCATCCCGTTTGAGATATTTCGACGTTTAAGCGCTCTTTTCACTGCACTTTACGCGCCAAATGTAATGCACACACGTTTCAGCGTCGAAACCAGTCCAACGGCTCGCAAATCGCGATGCATTTCCTCGATTTTGACAAAAAATTGATCGTCATTTCCATCCCCGTTTGAGATATTTCGACGTTTAAGCGCTCTTTTCACTGCACTTTACGCGCCAAATGTAATGCACAACTTTTCAGCGTCGAAACAAGCCCAACGGCTCGCAAATCGCGATGATTTCGTCGATTTTGACGAAAAATTGACCGTCATTTCCATCCCGTTTGAGATATTTCGACGTTTAAGCGCTCTTTTCACTGCACTTTACGCGCCAAATGTAATGCACATCACGTTTCAGCGTCGAAACATGCCCAACGGCTCGCAAATCGCGATGTGATTTCCCGTCGATTTTGACGAAAATTGACCGTCATTTCCATCCCGTTTGAGATATTTCGACGTTTAAGCGCCCTTTTCACTGCGCTTTACGCGCCAAATGTAATGCACACACGTTTCAGCGCGTCGAAACAAGCCCAACGGCTCGCAAAATCGCGATGATCTTCGTTGATTTTGACGAAAATTGACCGTCATTTCCATCCCGTCTTGAGATATTTCGACGTTTAGGCTCTTTTCACTGCACCACTTTACGCGCCAAACCGCAATGCACAATATCGTTTCAGCGTCGAAACAAGCCCAACGGCTCGCAAATCGCGATGATTTCGTCGATTTTGACGAAAATTGACCGTCATTTCCATCCCATTTGAGATATTTCGATGTTTAAGCTGCTCTTTTCACTGCACTTTACGCGCCAAATGTATATGCACACACGTTTCCGCGTCAAAACAAACCCAACGGCTTCCGCAAATCGCGATAGGACTTCCGTCGATTTTGACGAAAAATTGACCGTCATTTCCATCCCGTTTGAGATATTTCGACGTTTAAGCGCTCCTTTCACTCCACTTTTACGCGCCAAATGCCCAATGTACACACACGCTCTTTCAGCGTCGAAACAAGCCCAACGGCTCGCAAATCGCGATGATTTCGTCGTTTTAGAAATTATCTCCATCCCGTTTGAGATATTTCGACTACAAGCGCTCATTTCACTGCACTTTACGCGCCAGATGTAATGCACACACTTTTCAGCGTGGAAACAAACCCAACGGCTCGCAAATAGGCGCGATGATTTCGCCGATTTTGACGAAAATTGACCGTCATTTCCAACCCGTTGGTTTTGACGTTTGAGCGCTCTTTTTACTGCGCATTACGCGCCAAATGTATTTTACACGTTTCGGCAACGAAAAGAGTCCAACGGCTCACGGAAACATATGATTTCGACGATTTTGACGAAAATTGACCGTCATTTCATCCCGTTTGCACATCCAGCGTCGAACAGGCCAACGGCTCGCAAATACGATGTTTCGTCGTTACGACGAAAAATTGACCGTCATTTTCCACCACTTTTAGATATTTCGACGTTTAAGCGCTCTTTCACTACGTTACGCGTAAATGCATAACACACACATTTCCAGCGTCAGAAACAAGCCAACTGCAACTCGCAAATCACGATGATTTCGTCATTTGACGAAAATTGACCGTCATTTCCATCCGTTTGAGATATTTCGACGTTTAAAGCGCTCTTCTCACGCTGCACTTTACGTGACAAATGTAATGTACGCACGTTCAGCGTCAGAAACAAGCCCAACGGCTCGCATAAATCACGATGATTTCGTCGGTGACCGAAAGTGACCGTCATTTCCATACCGTTGCAGAGATATTTCGACGTTTAAGCGCTCAACTTCACTTCACTTTACGCGCCAAATGTAATGTACACAAACGTTTCAGCGTCGAAACAAGCCCACCGGCTCGGAAATCGCGAGTGATTTCATCGATTTTGACGAAATTGACCGGGTCATTTCCATCCCGTTTGAGATATTTCGACGTTTAAGCGCTCTTTTCACTGCACTTTACGCGCCAAATGTAATGCACACACGTTTCAGCGTCGGAAACAAGCCCAACGGCTCGCAAATCGCGATGATTTCGTCGATTTTGACGAAAATTGACCGTCATTTTCCATCCCGTTTGAGATATTTCGACGTTTAAGCGCTCTTTTCACTGCACTTTACGCGCCAAATGTAATGCACCACACGTTTCAGCGTCGAAACAAGCCCAACGGCTCGCAAATCGCGATGATTTCGTCGATTTTGACGAAAATTGACCGTCATTTCCATCCCGTTTGAGATATTTCGACGTTTAAGCGCTCTTTTCACTGCACTTTACGCGCCAAATGTAATGCACACACGTTTCAGCGTCGAAACAAGCCCAACGGCTCGCAAATCGCGATGATTTCGTCGATTTTGACGAAAATTGACCGTCATTTCCATCCCGTTTGAGATATTTCGACGTTTAAGCGCTCTTTTCACTGCACTTTACGCGCCAAATGTAATGCACACACGTTTCAGCGTCGAAACAAGCCCAACGGCTCGCAAATCGCGATGATTTCGTCGATTTTGACGAAAATTGACCGTCATTTCCATCCCGTTTGAGATATTTCGACGTTTAAGCGCTCTTTTCACTGCACTTTACGCGCCAAATGTAATGCACACACGTTTCAGCGTCGAAACAAGCCCAACGGCTCGCAAATCGCGATGATTTCGTCGATTTTGACGAAAATTGACCGTCATTTCCATCCCGTTTGAGATATTTCGACGTTTAAGCGCTCTTTTCACTGCACTTTACGCGCCAAATGTAATGCACACACGTTTCAGCGTCGAAACAAGCCCAACGGCTCGCAAATCGCGATGATTTCGTCGATTTTGACGAAAATTGACCGTCATTTCCATCCCGTTTGAGATATTTCGACGTTTAAGCGCTCTTTTCACTGCACTTTACGCGCCAAATGTAATGCACACACGTTTCAGCGTCGAAACAAGCCCAACGGCTCGCAAATCGCGATGATTTCGTCGATTTTGACGAAAATTGACCGTCATTTCCATCCCGTTTGAGATATTTCGACGTTTAAGCGCTCTTTTCACTGCACTTTACGCGCCAAATGTAATGCACACACGTTTCAGCGTCGAAACAAGCCCAACGGCTCGCAAATCGCGATGATTTCGTCGATTTTGACGAAAATTGACCGTCATTTCCATCCCGTTTGAGATATTTCGACGTTTAAGCGCTCTTTTCACTGCACTTTACGCGCCAAATGTAATGCACACACGTTTCAGCGTCGAAACAAGCCCAACGGCTCGCAAATCGCGATGATTTCGTCGATTTTGACGAAAATTGACCGTCATTTCCATCCCGTTTGAGATATTTCGACGTTTAAGCGCTCTTTTCACTGCACTTTACGCGCCAAATGTAATGCACACACGTTTCAGCGTCGAAACAAGCCCAACGGCTCGCAAATCGCGATGATTTCGTCGATTTTGACGAAAATTGACCGTCATTTCCATCCCGTTTGAGATATTTCGACGTTTAAGCGCTCTTTTCACTGCACTTTACGCGCCAAATGTAATGCACACACGTTTCAGCGTCGAAACAAGCCCAACGGCTCGCAAATCGCGATGATTTCGTCGATTTTGACGAAAATTGACCGTCATTTCCATCCCGTTTGAGATATTTCGACGTTTAAGCGCTCTTTTCACTGCACTTTACGCGCCAAATGTAATGCACACACGTTTCAGCGTCGAAACAAGCCCAACGGCTCGCAAATCGCGATGATTTCGTCGATTTTGACGAAAATTGACCGTCATTTCCATCCCGTTTGAGATATTTCGACGTTTAAGCGCTCTTTTCACTGCACTTTACGCGCCAAATGTAATGCACACACGTTTCAGCGTCGAAACAAGCCCAACGGCTCGCAAATCGCGATGATTTCGTCGATTTTGACGAAAATTGACCGTCATTTCCATCCCGTTTGAGATATTTCGACGTTTAAGCGCTCTTTTCACTGCACTTTACGCGCCAAATGTAATGCACACACGTTTCAGCGTCGAAACAAGCCCAACGGCTCGCAAATCGCGATGATTTCGTCGATTTTGACGAAAATTGACCGTCATTTCCATCCCGTTTGAGATATTTCGACGTTTAAGCGCTCTTTTCACTGCACTTTACGCGCCAAATGTAATGCACACACGTTTCAGCGTCGAAACAAGCCCAACGGCTCGCAAATCGCGATGATTTCGTCGATTTTGACGAAAATTGACCGTCATTTCCATCCCGTTTGAGATATTTCGACGTTTAAGCGCTCTTTTCACTGCACTTTACGCGCCAAATGTAATGCACACACGTTTCAGCGTCGAAACAAGCCCAACGGCTCGCAAATCGCGATGATTTCGTCGATTTTGACGAAAATTGACCGTCATTTCCATCCCGTTTGAGATATTTCGACGTTTAAGCGCTCTTTTCACTGCACTTTACGCGCCAAATGTAATGCACACACGTTTCAGCGTCGAAACAAGCCCAACGGCTCGCAAATCGCGATGATTTCGTCGATTTTGACGAAAATTGACCGTCATTTCCATCCCGTTTGAGATATTTCGACGTTTAAGCGCTCTTTTCACTGCACTTTACGCGCCAAATGTAATGCACACACGTTTCAGCGTCGAAACAAGCCCAACGGCTCGCAAATCGCGATGATTTCGTCGATTTTGACGAAAATTGACCGTCATTTCCATCCCGTTTGAGATATTTCGACGTTTAAGCGCTCTTTTCACTGCACTTTACGCGCCAAATGTAATGCACACACGTTTCAGCGTCGAAACAAGCCCAACGGCTCGCAAATCGCGATGATTTCGTCGATTTTGACGAAAATTGACCGTCATTTCCATCCCGTTTGAGATATTTCGACGTTTAAGCGCTCTTTTCACTGCACTTTACGCGCCAAATGTAATGCACACACGTTTCAGCGTCGAAACAAGCCCAACGGCTCGCAAATCGCGATGATTTCGTCGATTTTGACGAAAATTGACCGTCATTTCCATCCCGTTTGAGATATTTCGACGTTTAAGCGCTCTTTTCACTGCACTTTACGCGCCAAATGTAATGCACACACGTTTCAGCGTCGAAACAAGCCCAACGGCTCGCAAATCGCGATGATTTCGTCGATTTTGACGAAAATTGACCGTCATTTCCATCCCGTTTGAGATATTTCGACGTTTAAGCGCTCTTTTCACTGCACTTTACGCGCCAAATGTAATGCACACACGTTTCAGCGTCGAAACAAGCCCAACGGCTCGCAAATCGCGATGATTTCGTCGATTTTGACGAAAATTGACCGTCATTTCCATCCCGTTTGAGATATTTCGACGTTTAAGCGCTCTTTTCACTGCACTTTACGCGCCAAATGTAATGCACACACGTTTCAGCGTCGAAACAAGCCCAACGGCTCGCAAATCGCGATGATTTCGTCGATTTTGACGAAAATTGACCGTCATTTCCATCCCGTTTGAGATATTTCGACGTTTAAGCGCTCTTTTCACTGCACTTTACGCGCCAAATGTAATGCACACACGTTTCAGCGTCGAAACAAGCCCAACGGCTCGCAAATCGCGATGATTTCGTCGATTTTGACGAAAATTGACCGTCATTTCCATCCCGTTTGAGATATTTCGACGTTTAAGCGCTCTTTTCACTGCACTTTACGCGCCAAATGTAATGCACACACGTTTCAGCGTCGAAACAAGCCCAACGGCTCGCAAATCGCGATGATTTCGTCGATTTTGACGAAAATTGACCGTCATTTCCATCCCGTTTGAGATATTTCGACGTTTAAGCGCTCTTTTCACTGCACTTTACGCGCCAAATGTAATGCACACACGTTTCAGCGTCGAAACAAGCCCAACGGCTCGCAAATCGCGATGATTTCGTCGATTTTGACGAAAATTGACCGTCATTTCCATCCCGTTTGAGATATTTCGACGTTTAAGCGCTCTTTTCACTGCACTTTACGCGCCAAATGTAATGCACACACGTTTCAGCGTCGAAACAAGCCCAACGGCTCGCAAATCGCGATGATTTCGTCGATTTTGACGAAAATTGACCGTCATTTCCATCCCGTTTGAGATATTTCGACGTTTAAGCGCTCTTTTCACTGCACTTTACGCGCCAAATGTAATGCACACACGTTTCAGCGTCGAAACAAGCCCAACGGCTCGCAAATCGCGATGATTTCGTCGATTTTGACGAAAATTGACCGTCATTTCCATCCCGTTTGAGATATTTCGACGTTTAAGCGCTCTTTTCACTGCACTTTACGCGCCAAATGTAATGCACACACGTTTCAGCGTCGAAACAAGCCCAACGGCTCGCAAATCGCGATGATTTCGTCGATTTTGACGAAAATTGACCGTCATTTCCATCCCGTTTGAGATATTTCGACGTTTAAGCGCTCTTTTCACTGCACTTTACGCGCCAAATGTAATGCACACACGTTTCAGCGTCGAAACAAGCCCAACGGCTCGCAAATCGCGATGATTTCGTCGATTTTGACGAAAATTGACCGTCATTTCCATCCCGTTTGAGATATTTCGACGTTTAAGCGCTCTTTTCACTGCACTTTACGCGCCAAATGTAATGCACACACGTTTCAGCGTCGAAACAAGCCCAACGGCTCGCAAATCGCGATGATTTCGTCGATTTTGACGAAAATTGACCGTCATTTCCATCCCGTTTGAGATATTTCGACGTTTAAGCGCTCTTTTCACTGCACTTTACGCGCCAAATGTAATGCACACACGTTTCAGCGTCGAAACAAGCCCAACGGCTCGCAAATCGCGATGATTTCGTCGATTTTGACGAAAATTGACCGTCATTTCCATCCCGTTTGAGATATTTCGACGTTTAAGCGCTCTTTTCACTGCACTTTACGCGCCAAATGTAATGCACACACGTTTCAGCGTCGAAACAAGCCCAACGGCTCGCAAATCGCGATGATTTCGTCGATTTTGACGAAAATTGACCGTCATTTCCATCCCGTTTGAGATATTTCGACGTTTAAGCGCTCTTTTCACTGCACTTTACGCGCCAAATGTAATGCACACACGTTTCAGCGTCGAAACAAGCCCAACGGCTCGCAAATCGCGATGATTTCGTCGATTTTGACGAAAATTGACCGTCATTTCCATCCCGTTTGAGATATTTCGACGTTTAAGCGCTCTTTTCACTGCACTTTACGCGCCAAATGTAATGCACACACGTTTCAGCGTCGAAACAAACCCAACGGCTCGCAAATCGCGATGATTTCGTCGATTTTGACGAAAATTGACCGTCATTTCCATCCCGTTTGAGATATTTCGACGTTTAAGCGCTCTTTTCACTGCACTTTACGCGCCAAATGTAATGCACACACGTTTCAGCGTCGAAACAAGCCCAACGGCTCGCAAATCGCGATGATTTCGTCGATTTTGACGAAAATTGACCGTCATTTCCATCCCGTTTGAGATATTTCGACGTTTAAGCGCTCTTTTCACTGCACTTTACGCGCCAAATGTAATGCCACACGTTTCAGCGTCGAAAACAAGCCCAACGGCTCGCAAATCGCGATGATTTCGTCGATTTTGACGAAAATTGACCGTCATTTCCATCCCGTTTGAGATATTTCGACGTTTAAGCGCTCTTTTCACTGCACTTTACGCGCCAAATGTAATGCGACACACGTTTCAGCGTCGAAACAAGCCCAACGGCTCGCAAATCGCGATGATTTCGTCGATTTTGACGAAAATTGACCGTCATTTCCATCCCGTTTGAGATATTTCGACGTTTAAGCGCTCTTTTCACTGCACTTTACGCGCCAAATGTAATGCACACACGTTTCAGCGTCGAAACAAGCCCAACGGCTCGCAAATCGCGATGATTTCGTCGATTTTGACGAAAATTGACCGTCATTTCCATCCCGTTTGAGATATTTCGACGTTTAAGCGCTCTTTTCACTGCACTTTACGCGCCAAAGTGTAATGCACACACGTTTCAGCGTCGAAACAAGGCCAACGGCTCGCAAATCGCGATGATTTTCGTCGATTTTGACGAAAATTGACCGTCATTTCCATCCCGTTTGAGATATTTCGACGTTTAAGCGCTCTTTTCACTGCACTTTACGCGCCAAATGTAATGCACACACGTTTCAGCGTCGAAACAAGCCCAACGGCTCGCAAATCGCGATGATTTCGTCGATTTTGACGAAAATTGACCGTCATTTCCATCCCGTTTGAGATATTTCGACGTTTAAGCGCTCTTTTCACTGCACTTTACGCGCCAAATGTAATGCACACACGTTTCAGCGTCGAAACAAGCCCAACGGCTCGCAAATCGCGATGATTTCGTCGATTTTGACGAAAATTGACCGTCATTTCCATCCCGTTTGAGATATTTCGACGTTTAAGCGCTCTTTTCACTGCACTTTACGCGCCAAATGTAATGCACACACGTTTCAGCGTCGAAACAAGCCCAACGGCTCGCAAATCGCGATGATTTTCGTCGATTTTGACGAAAATTGACCGTCATTTCCATCCCGTTTGAGATATTTCGACGTTTAAGCGCTCTTTTCACTGCACTTTACGCGCCAAATGTAATGCACACACGTTTCAGCGTCGAAACAAGCCCAACGGCTCGCAAATCGCGATGATTTCGTCGATTTTGACGAAAATTGACCGTCATTTCCATCCCGTTTGAGATATTTCGACGTTTAAGCGCTCTTTTCACTGCACTTTACGCGCCAAATGTAATGCACACACGTTTCAGCGTCGAAACAAGCGCAACGGCTCGCAAATCGCGATGATTTCGTCGATTTTGACGAAAATTGACCGTCATTTCCATCCCGTTTGAGATATTTCGACGTTTAAGCGCTCTTTTCACTGCACTTTACGCGCCAAATGTAATGCACACACGTTTCAGCGTCGAAACAAGCCCAACGGCTCGCAAATCGCGATGATTTCGTCGATTTTGACGAAAATTGACCGTCATTTCCATCCCGTTTGAGATATTTCGACGTTTAAGCGCTCTTTTCACTGCACTTTACGCGCCAAATGTAATGCACACACGTTTCAGCGTCGAAACAAGCCCAACGGCTCGCAAATCGCGATGATTTCGTCGATTTTGACGAAAATTGACCGTCATTTCCATCCCGTTTGAGATATTTCGACGTTTAAGCGCTCTTTTCACTGCACTTTACGCGCCAAATGTAATGCACACACGTTTCAGCGTCGAAACAAGCCCAACGGCTCGCAAATCGCGATGATTTCGTCGATTTTGACGAAAATTGACCGTCATTTCCATCCCGTTTGAGATATTTCGACGTTTAAGCGCTCTTTTCACTGCACTTTACGCGCCAAATGTAATGCACACACGTTTCAGCGTCGAAACAAGCCCAACGGCTCGCAAATCGCGATGATTTCGTCGATTTTGACGAAAATTGACCGTCATTTCCATCCCGTTTGAGATATTTCGACGTTTAAGCGCTCTTTTCACTGCACTTTACGCGCCAAATGTAATGCACACACGTTTCAGCGTCGAAACAAGCCCCAACGGCTCGCAAATCGCGATGATTTCGTCGATTTTGACGAAAATTGACCGTCATTTCCATCCCGTTTGAGATATTTCGACGTTTAAGCGCTCTTTTCACTGCACTTTACGCGCCAAATGTAATGCACACACGTTTCAGCGTCGAAACAAGCCCAACGGCTCGCAAATCGCGATGATTTCGTCGATTTTGACGAAAATTGACCGTCATTTCCATCCCGTTTGAGATATTTCGACGTTTAAGCGCTCTTTTCACTGCACTTTACGCGCCAAATGTAATGCACACACGTTTCAGCGTCGAAACAAGCCCAACGGCTCGCAAATCGCGATGATTTCGTCGATTTTGACGAAAATTGACCGTCATTTCCATCCCGTTTGAGATATTTCTGACGTTTAAGCGCTCTTTTCACTGCACTTTACGCGCCAAATGTATAATGCAAACCACGTTTCCAGCGTCGAAACAAGCCCAACGGCTCGCAAATCGCGATGATTTCGTCGATTTTGACGAAAATTGACCGTCATTTCCATCCCGTTTGAGATATTTCGACGTTTTAAGCGCTCTTTTCACTGCACTTTACGCGCCAAATGTAATGCACACACGTTTCAGCGTCGAAACAAGCCCAACGGCTCGCAAATCGCGATGATTTCGTCGATTTTGACGAAAATTGACCGTCATTTCCATCCCGTTTGAGATATTTCTGACGTTTAAGCGCTCTTTTCACTGCACTTTACGCGCCAAATGTAATGCACACACGTTTCAGCGTCGAAACAAGCCCAACGGCTCGCAAATCGCGATGATTTCGTCGATTTTGACGAAAATTGACCGTCATTTCCATCCCGTTTGAGATATTTTCGACGTTTAAGCGCTCTTTTCACTGCACTTTACGCGCCAAATGTAATGCACACACGTTTCAGCGTCGAAACAAGCCCAACGGCTCGCAAATCGCGATGATTTCGTCGATTTTGACGAAAATTGACCGTCATTTCCATCCCGTTTGAGATATTTCGACGTTTAAGCGCTCTTTTCACTGCACTTTACGCGCCAAATGTAATGCACACAACGTTTCAGCGTCGAAACAAGCCCAACGGCTCGCAAATCGCGATGATTTCGTCGATTTTGACGAAAATTGACCGTCATTTCCATCCCGTTTGAGATATTTCGACGTTTAAGCGCTCTTTTCACTGCACTTTACGCGCCAAATGCAATGCACACGTTTCAGCGTCGAAACAAGCCCAACGGCTCGCAAATCGCGATGATTTCGTCGATTTTGACGAAAATCGACCGTCATTTCCATCCCGTTTGAGATATTTCGACGTTTAAGCGCTCTTTTCACTGCACTTTACGCGCCAAATGTAATGCACACGTTTCAGCGTCGAAACAAGCCCAACGGCTCGCAAATCGCGATGATTTCGTCGATTTTGACGAAAATTGACCGTCATTTCCATCCCGTTTGAGATATTTCGACGTTTAAGCGCTCTTTTCACTGCACTTTACGCGCCAAATGTAATGCACACACGTTTCAGCGTCGAAACAAGCCCAACGGCTCGCAAATCGCGATGATTTCGTCGATTTTGACGAAAATTGACCGTCATTTCCATCCCGTTTGAGATATTTCGACGTTTAAGCGCCCTTTTCACTGCACTTTACGCGCCAAATGTAATGCACACACGTTTCAGCGTCGAAACAAGCCCAACGGCTCGCAAATCGCGATGATTTCGTCGATTTTGACGAAAATTGACCGTCATTTCCATCCCGTTTGAGATATTTCGACGTTTAAGCGCTCTTTTCACTGCACTTTACGCGCCAAATGTAATGCACACACGTTTCAGCGTCGAAACAAGCCCAACGGCTCGCAAATCGCGATGATTTCGTCGATTTTGACGAAAATTGACCGTCATTTCCATCCCGTTTGAGATATTTCGACGTTTAAGCGCTCTTTTCACTGCACTTTACGCGCCAAATGTAATGCACACACGTTTCAGCGTCGAAACAAGCCCAACGGCTCGCAAATCGCGATGATTTCGTCGATTTTGACGAAAATTGACCGTCATTTCCATCCCGTTTGAGATATTTCGACGTTTAAGCGCTCTTTTCACTGCACTTTACGCGCCAAATGTAATGCACACACGTTTCAGCGTCGAAACAAGCCCAACGGCTCGCAAATCGCGATGATTTCGTCGATTTTGACGAAAATTGACCGTCATTTCCATCCCGTTTGAGATATTTCGACGTTTAAGCGCTCTTTTCACTGCACTTTACGCGCCAAATGTAATGCACACACGTTTCAGCGTCGAAACAAGCCCAACGGCTCGCAAATCGCGATGATTTCGTCGATTTTGACGAAAATTGACCGTCATTTCCATCCCGTTTGAGATATTTCGACGTTTAAGCGCTCTTTTCACTGCACTTTACGCGCCAAATGTAATGCACACACGTTTCAGCGTCGAAACAAGCCCAACGGCTCGCAAATCGCGATGATTTTCGTCGATTTTGACGAAAATTGACCGTCATTTCCATCCCGTTTGAGATATTTCGACGTTTAAGCGCTCTTTTCACTGCACTTTACGCGCCAAATGTAATGCACACACGTTTCAGCGTCGAAACAAGCCCAACGGCTCGCAAATCGCGATGATTTCGTCGATTTTGACGAAAATTGACCGTCATTTCCATCCCGTTTGAGATATTTCGACGTTTAAGCGCTCTTTTCACTGCACTTTACGCGCCAAATGTAATGCACACACGTTTCAGCGTCGAAACAAGCCCAACGGCTCGCAAATCGCGATGATTTCGTCGATTTTGACGAAAATTGACCGTCATTTCCATCCCGTTTGAGATATTTCGACGTTTAAGCGCTCTTTTCACTGCACTTTACGCGCCAAATGTAATGCACACACGTTTCAGCGTCGAAACAAGCCCAACGGCTCGCAAATCGCGATGATTTCGTCGATTTTGACGAAAATTGACCGTCATTTCCATCCCGTTTGAGATATTTCGACGTTTAAGCGCTCTTTTCACTGCACTTTACGCGCCAAATGTAATGCACACACGTTTCAGCGTCGAAACAAGCCCAACGGCTCGCAAATCGCGATGATTTCGTCGATTTTGACGAAAATTGACCGTCATTTCCATCCCGTTTGAGATATTTCGACGTTTAAGCGCTCTTTTCACTGCACTTTACGCGCCAAATGTAATGCACACACGTTTCAGCGTCGAAACAAGCCCAACGGCTCGCAAATCGCGATGATTTCGTCGATTTTGACGAAAATTGACCGTCATTTCCATCCCGTTTGAGATATTTCGACGTTTAAGCGCTCTTTTCACTGCACTTTACGCGCCAAATGTAATGCACACACGTTTCAGCGTCGAAACAAGCCCAACGGCTCGCAAATCGCGATGATTTCGTCGATTTTGACGAAAATTGACCGTCATTTCCATCCCGTTTGAGATATTTCGACGTTTAAGCGCTCTTTTCACTGCACTTTACGCGCCAAATGTAATGCACACACGTTTCAGCGTCGAAACAAGCCCAACGGCTCGCAAATCGCGATGATTTCGTCGATTTTGACGAAAATTGACCGTCATTTCCATCCCGTTTGAGATATTTCGACGTTTAAGCGCTCTTTTCACTGCACTTTACGCGCCAAATGTAATGCACACACGTTTCAGCGTCGAAACAAGCCCAACGGCTCGCAAATCGCGATGATTTCGTCGATTTTGACGAAAATTGACCGTCATTTCCATCCCGTTTGAGATATTTCGACGTTTAAGCGCTCTTTTCACTGCACTTTACGCGCCAAATGTAATGCACACACGTTTCAGCGTCGAAACAAGCCCAACGGCTCGCAAATCGCGATGATTTCGTCGATTTTGACGAAAATTGACCGTCATTTCCATCCCGTTTGAGATATTTCGACGTTTAAGCGCTCTTTTCACTGCACTTTACGCGCCAAATGTAATGCACACACGTTTCAGCGTCGAAACAAGCCCAACGGCTCGCAAATCGCGATGATTTCGTCGATTTTGACGAAAATTGACCGTCATTTCCATCCCGTTTGAGATATTTCGACGTTTAAGCGCTCTTTTCACTGCACTTTACGCGCCAAATGTAATGCACACACGTTTCAGCGTCGAAACAAGCCCAACGGCTCGCAAATCGCGATGATTTCGTCGATTTTGACGAAAATTGACCGTCATTTCCATCCCGTTTGAGATATTTCGACGTTTAAGCGCTCTTTTCACTGCACTTTACGCGCCAAATGTAATGCACACACGTTTCAGCGTCGAAACAAGCCCAACGGCTCGCAAATCGCGATGATTTCGTCGATTTTGACGAAAATTGACCGTCATTTCCATCCCGTTTGAGATATTTCGACGTTTAAGCGCTCTTTTCACTGCACTTTACGCGCCAAATGTAATGCACACACGTTTCAGCGTCGAAACAAGCCCAACGGCTCGCAAATCGCGATGATTTCGTCGATTTTGACGAAAATTGACCGTCATTTCCATCCCGTTTGAGATATTTCGACGTTTAAGCGCTCTTTTCACTGCACTTTACGCGCCAAATGTAATGCACACACGTTTCAGCGTCGAAACAAGCCCAACGGCTCGCAAATCGCGATGATTTCGTCGATTTTGACGAAAATTGACCGTCATTTCCATCCCGTTTGAGATATTTCGACGTTTAAGCGCTCTTTTCACTGCACTTTACGCGCCAAATGTAATGCACACACGTTTCAGCGTCGAAACAAGCCCAACGGCTCGCAAATCGCGATGATTTCGTCGATTTTGACGAAAATTGACCGTCATTTCCATCCCGTTTGAGATATTTCGACGTTTAAGCGCTCTTTTCACTGCACTTTACGCGCCAAATGTAATGCACACACGTTTCAGCGTCGAAACAAGCCCAACGGCTCGCAAATCGCGATGATTTCGTCGATTTTGACGAAAATTGACCGTCATTTCCATCCCGTTTGAGATATTTCGACGTTTAAGCGCTCTTTTCACTGCACTTTACGCGCCAAATGTAATGCACACACGTTTCAGCGTCGAAACAAGCCCAACGGCTCGCAAATCGCGATGATTTCGTCGATTTTGACGAAAATTGACCGTCATTTCCATCCCGTTTGAGATATTTCGACGTTTAAGCGCTCTTTTCACTGCACTTTACGCGCCAAATGTAATGAGCACACACGTTTCAGCGTCGAAACAAGCCCAACGGCTCGCAAATCGCGATGATTTCGTCGATTTTGACGAAAATTGACCGTCATTTCCATCCCGTTTGAGATATTTCGACGTTTAAGCGCTCTTTTCACTGCACTTTACGCGCCAAATGTAATGCACACACGTTTCAGCGTCGAAACAAGCCCAACGGCTCGCAAATCGCGATGATTTCGTCGATTTTGACGAAAATTGACCGTCATTTCCATCCCGTTTGAGATATTTCGACGTTTAAGCGCTCTTTTCACTGCACTTTACGCGCCAAATGTAATGCACACACGTTTCAGCGTCGAAACAAGCCCAACGGCTCGCAAATCGCGATGATTTCGTCGATTTTGACGAAAATTGACCGTCATTTCCATCCCGTTTGAGATATTTCGACGTTTAAGCGCTCTTTTCACTGCACTTTACGCGCCAAATGTAATGCACACACGTTTCAGCGTCGAAACAAGCCCAACGGCTCGCAAATCGCGATGATTTCGTCGATTTTGACGAAAATTGACCGTCATTTCCATCCCGTTTGAGATATTTCGACGTTTAAGCGCTCTTTTCACTGCACTTTACGCGCCAAATGTAATGCACACACGTTTCAGCGTCGAAACAAGCCCAACGGCTCGCAAATCGCGATGATTTCGTCGATTTTGACGAAAATTGACCGTCATTTCCATCCCGTTTGAGATATTTCGACGTTTAAGCGCTCTTTTCACTGCACTTTACGCGCCAAATGTAATGCACACACGTTTCAGCGTCGAAACAAGCCCAACGGCTCGCAAATCGCGATGATTTCGTCGATTTTGACGAAAATTGACCGTCATTTCCATCCCGTTTGAGATATTTCGACGTTTAAGCGCTCTTTTCACTGCACTTTACGCGCCAAATGTAATGCACACACGTTTCAGCGTCGAAACAAGCCCAACGGCTCGCAAATCGCGATGATTTCGTCGATTTTGACGAAAATTGACCGTCATTTCCATCCCGTTTGAGATATTTCGACGTTTAAGCGCTCTTTTCACTGCACTTTACGCGCCAAATGTAATGCACACACGTTTCAGCGTCGAAACAAGCCCAACGGCTCGCAAATCGCGATGATTTCGTCGATTTTGACGAAAATTGACCGTCATTTCCATCCCGTTTGAGATATTTCGACGTTTAAGCGCTCTTTTCACTGCACTTTACGCGCCAAATGTAATGCAACACGTTTCAGCGTCGAAACAAGCCCAACGGCTCGCAAATCGCGATGATTTCGTCGATTTTGACGAAAATTGACCGTCATTTCCATCCCGTTTGAGATATTTCGACGTTTAAGCGCTCTTTTCACTGCACTTTACGCGCCAAATGTAATGCACACACGTTTCAGCGTCGAAACAAGCCCAACGGCTCGCAAATCGCGATGATTTCGTCGATTTTGACGAAAATTGACCGTCATTTCCATCCCGTTTGAGATATTTCGACGTTTAAGCGCTCTTTTCACTGCACTTTACGCGCCAAATGTAATGCACACACGTTTCAGCGTCGAAACAAGCCCAACGGCTCGCAAATCGCGATGATTTCGTCGATTTTGACGAAAAATTGACCGTCATTTCCATCCCGTTTGAGATATTTCGACGTTTAAGCGCTCTTTTCACTGCACTTTACGCGCCAAATGTAATGCACACACGTTTCAGCGTCGAAACAAGCCCAACGGCTCGCAAATCGCGATGATTTCGTCGATTTTGACGAAAATTGACCGTCATTTCCATCCCGTTTGAGATATTTTCGACGTTTAAGCGCTCTTTTCACTGCACTTTACGCGCCAAATGTAATGCACACACGTTTCAGCGTCGAAACAAGCCCAACGGCTCGCAAATCGCGATGATTTCGTCGATTTTGACGAAAATTGACCGTCATTTCCATCCCGTTTGAGATATTTCGACGTTTAAGCCGCTCTTTTCACTGCACTTTACGCGCCAAATGTAATGCACACACGTTTCAGCGTCGAAACAAGCCCAACGGCTCGCAAATCGCGATGATTTCGTCGATTTTGACGAAAATTGACCGTCATTTCCATCCCGTTTGAGATATTTCGACGTTTAAGCGCTCTTTTCACTGCACTTTACGCGCCAAATGTAATGCACACACGTTTCAGCGTCGAAACAAGCCCAACGGCTCGCAAATCGCGATGATTTCGTCGATTTTGACGAAAATTGACCGTCATTTCCATCCCGTTTGAGATATTTCGACGTTTAAGCGCTCTTTTCACTGCACTTTACGCGCCAAATGTAATGCACACACGTTTCAGCGTCGAAACAAGCCCAACGGCTCGCAAATCGCGATGATTTCGTCGATTTTGACGAAAATTGACCGTCATTTCCATCCCGTTTGAGATATTTCGACGTTTAAGCGCTCTTTTCACTGCACTTTACGCGCCAAATGTAATGCACACACGTTTCAGCGTCGAAACAAGCCCAACGGCTCGCAAATCGCGATGATTTCGTCGATTTTGACGAAAATTGACCGTCATTTCCATCCCGTTTGAGATATTTCGACGTTTAAGCGCTCTTTTCACTGCACTTTACGCGCCAAATGTAATGCACACACGTTTCAGCGTCGAAACAAGCCCAACGGCTCGCAATCGCGATGATTTCGTCGATTTTGACGAAAATTGACCGTCATTTCCATCCCGTTTGAGATATTTCGACGTTTAAGCGCTCTTTTCACTGCACTTTACGCGCCAAATGTAATGCACACACGTTTCAGCGTCGAAACAAGCCCAACGGCTCGCAAATCGCGATGATTTCGTCGATTTTGACGAAAATTGACCGTCATTTCCATCCCGTTTGAGATATTTCGACGTTTAAGCGCTCTTTTCACTGCACTTTACGCGCCAAATGTAATGCACACACGTTTCAGCGTCGAAACAAGCCCAACGGCTCGCAAATCGCGATGATTTCGTCGATTTTGACGAAAATTGACCGTCATTTCCATCCCGTTTGAGATATTTCGACGTTTAAGCGCTCTTTTCACTGCACTTTACGCGCCAAATGTAATGCACACACGTTTCAGCGTCGAAACAAGCCCAACGGCTCGCAAATCGCGATGATTTCGTCGATTTTGACGAAAATTGACCGTCATTTCCATCCCGTTTGAGATATTTCGACGTTTAAGCGCTCTTTTCACTGCACTTTACGCGCCAAATGTAATGCACACACGTTTCAGCGTCGAAACAAGCCCAACGGCTCGCAAATCGCGATGATTTCGTCGATTTTGACGAAAATTGACCGTCATTTCCATCCCGTTTGAGATATTTCGACGTTTAAGCGCTCTTTTCACTGCACTTTACGCGCCAAATGTAATGCACACACGTTTCAGCGTCGAAACAAGCCCAACGGCTCGCAAATCGCGATGATTTCGTCGATTTTGACGAAAATTGACCGTCATTTCCATCCCGTTTGAGATATTTCGACGTTTAAGCGCTCTTTTCACTGCACTTTACGCGCCAAATGTAATGCACACACGTTTCAGCGTCGAAACAAGCCCAACGGCTCGCAAATCGCGATGATTTCGTCGATTTTGACGAAAATTGACCGTCATTTCCATCCCGTTTGAGATATTTCGACGTTTAAGCGCTCTTTTCACTGCACTTTACGCGCCAAATGTAATGCACACGTTTCAGCGTCGAAACAAGCCCAACGGCTCGCAAATCGCGATGATTTCGTCGATTTTGACGAAAATTGACCGTCATTTCCATCCCGTTTGAGATATTTCGACGTTTAAGCGCTCTTTTCACTGCACTTTACGCGCCAAATGTAATGCACACACGTTTCAGCGTCGAAACAAGCCCAACGGCTCGCAAATCGCGATGATTTCGTCGATTTTGACGAAAATTGACCGTCATTTCCATCCCGTTTGAGATATTTCGACGTTTAAGCGCTCTTTTCACTGCACTTTACGCGCCAAATGTAATGCACACACGTTTCAGCGTCGAAACAAGCCCAACGGCTCGCAAATCGCGATGATTTCGTCGATTTTGACGAAAATTGACCGTCATTTCCATCCCGTTTGAGATATTTCGACGTTTAAGCGCTCTTTTCACTGCACTTTACGCGCCAAATGTAATGCACACACGTTTCAGCGTCGAAACAAGCCCAACGGCTCGCAAATCGCGATGATTTCGTCGATTTTGACGAAAATTGACCGTCATTTCCATCCCGTTTGAGATATTTCGACGTTTAAGCGCTCTTTTCACTGCACTTTACGCGCCAAATGTAATGCACACACGTTTCAGCGTCGAAACAAGCCCAACGGCTCGCAAATCGCGATGATTTCGTCGATTTTGACGAAAATTGACCGTCATTTCCATCCCGTTTGAGATATTTCGACGTTTAAGCGCTCTTTTCACTGCACTTTACGCGCCAAATGTAATGCACACACGTTTCAGCGTCGAAACAAGCCCAACGGCTCGCAAATCGCGATGATTTCGTCGATTTTGACGAAAATTGACCGTCATTTCCATCCCGTTTGAGATATTTCGACGTTTAAGCGCTCTTTTCACTGCACTTTACGCGCCAAATGTAATGCACACACGTTTCAGCGTCGAAACAAGCCCAACGGCTCGCAAATCGCGATGATTTCGTCGATTTTGACGAAAATTGACCGTCATTTCCATCCCGTTTGAGATATTTCGACGTTTAAGCGCTCTTTTCACTGCACTTTACGCGCCAAATGTAATGCACACACGTTTCAGCGTCGAAACAAGCCCAACGGCTCGCAAATCGCGATGATTTCGTCGATTTTGACGAAAATTGACCGTCATTTCCATCCCGTTTGAGATATTTCGACGTTTAAGCGCTCTTTTCACTGCACTTTACGCGCCAAATGTAATGCACACACGTTTCAGCGTCGAAACAAGCCCAACGGCTCGCAAATCGCGATGATTTCGTCGATTTTGACGAAAATTGACCGTCATTTCCATCCCGTTTGAGATATTTCGACGTTTAAGCGCTCTTTTCACTGCACTTTACGCGCCAAATGTAATGCACACACGTTTCAGCGTCGAAACAAGCCCAACGGCTCGCAAATCGCGATGATTTCGTCGATTTTGACGAAAATTGACCGTCATTTCCATCCCGTTTGAGATATTTCGACGTTTAAGCGCTCTTTTCACTGCACTTTACGCGCCAAATGTAATGCACACACGTTTCAGCGTCGAAACAGGCCCAACGGCTCGCAAATCGCGATGATTTCGTCGATTTTGACGAAAATTGACCGTCATTTCCATCCCGTTTGAGATATTTCGACGTTTAAGCGCTCTTTTCACTGCACTTTACGCGCCAAATGTAATGCACACACGTTTCAGCGTCGAAACAAGCCCAACGGCTCGCAAA
This sequence comes from Bombus sylvicola, assembly GCA_019677175.1. NCBI lineage: Eukaryota > Metazoa > Arthropoda > Insecta > Hymenoptera > Apidae > Bombus > Bombus sylvicola. Next base: position 43,415 of record JACSOB010000116.1, read on the forward strand.
TCGCGATGATTTCGTCGATTTTGACGAAAATTGACCGTCATTTCCATCCCGTTTGAGATATTTCGACGTTTAAGCGCTCTTTTCACTGCACTTTACGCGCCAAATGTAATGCACACACGTTTCAGCGTCGAAACAAGCCCAACGGCTCGCAAATCGCGATGATTTCGTCGATTTTGACGAAAATTGACCGTCATTTCCATCCCGTTTGAGATATTTCGACGTTTAAGCGCTCTTTTCACTGCACTTTACGCGCCAAATGTAATGCACACACGTTTCAGCGTCGAAACAAGCCCAACGGCTCGCAAATCGCGATGATTTCGTCGATTTTGACGAAAATTGACCGTCATTTCCATCCCGTTTGAGATATTTCGACGTTTAAGCGCTCTTTTCACTGCACTTTACGCGCCAAATGTAATGCACACACGTTTCAGCGTCGAAACAAGCCCAACGGCTCGCAAATCGCGATGATTTCGTCGATTTTGACGAAAATTGACCGTCATTTCCATCCCGTTTGAGATATTTCGACGTTTAAGCGCTCTTTTCACTGCACTTTACGCGCCAAATGTAATGCACACACGTTTCAGCGTCGAAACAAGCCCAACGGCTCGCAAATCGCGATGATTTCGTCGATTTTGACGAAAATTGACCGTCATTTCCATCCCGTTTGAGATATTTCGACGTTTAAGCGCTCTTTTCACTGCACTTTACGCGCCAAATGTAATGCACACACGTTTCAGCGTCGAAACAAGCCCAACGGCTCGCAAATCGCGATGATTTCGTCGATTTTGACGAAAATTGACCGTCATTTCCATCCCGTTTGAGATATTTCGACGTTTAAGCGCTCTTTTCACTGCACTTTACGCGCCAAATGTAATGCACACACGTTTCAGCGTCGAAACAAGCCCAACGGCTCGCAAATCGCGATGATTTCGTCGATTTTGACGAAAATTGACCGTCATTTCCATCCCGTTTGAGATATTTCGACGTTTAAGCGCTCTTTTCACTGCACTTTACGCGCCAAATGTAATGCACACACGTTTCAGCGTCGAAACAGGCCCAACGGCTCGCAAATCGCGATGATTTCGTCGATTTTGACGAAAATTGACCGTCATTTCCATCCCGTTTGAGATATTTCGACGTTTAAGCGCTCTTTTCACTGCACTTTACGCGCCAAATGTAATGCACACACGTTTCAGCGTCGAAACAAGCCCAACGGCTCGCAAATCGCGATGATTTCGTCGATTTTGACGAAAATTGACCGTCATTTCCATCCCGTTTGAGATATTTCGACGTTTAAGCGCTCTTTTCACTGCACTTTACGCGCCAAATGTAATGCACACACGTTTCAGCGTCGAAACAAGCCCAACGGCTCGCAAATCGCGATGATTTCGTCGATTTTGACGAAAATTGACCGTCATTTCCATCCCGTTTGAGATATTTCGACGTTTAAGCGCTCTTTTCACTGCACTTTACGCGCCAAATGTAATGCACACACGTTTCAGCGTCGAAACAAGCCCAACGGCTCGCAAATCGCGATGATTTCGTCGATTTTGACGAAAATTGACCGTCATTTCCATCCCGTTTGAGATATTTCGACGTTTAAGCGCTCTTTTCACTGCACTTTACGCGCCAAATGTAATGCACACACGTTTCAGCGTCGAAACAAGCCCAACGGCTCGCAAATCGCGATGATTTCGTCGATTTTGACGAAAATTGACCGTCATTTCCATCCCGTTTGAGATATTTCGACGTTTAAGCGCTCTTTTCACTGCACTTTACGCGCCAAATGTAATGCACACACGTTTCAGCGTCGAAACAAGCCCAACGGCTCGCAAATCGCGATGATTTCGTCGATTTTGACGAAAATTGACCGTCATTTCCATCCCGTTTGAGATATTTCGACGTTTAAGCGCTCTTTTCACTGCACTTTACGCGCCAAATGTAATGCACACACGTTTCAGCGTCGAAACAGGCCCAACGGCTCGCAAATCGCGATGATTTCGTCGATTTTGACGAAAATTGACCGTCATTTCCATCCCGTTTGAGATATTTCGACGTTTAAGCGCTCTTTTCACTGCACTTTACGCGCCAAATGTAATGCACACACGTTTCAGCGTCGAAACAAGCCCAACGGCTCGCAAATCGCGATGATTTCGTCGATTTTGACGAAAATTGACCGTCATTTCCATCCCGTTTGACAGGCCCAACGGCTCGCAAATCGCGATGATTTCGTCGATTTTGACGAAAATTGACCGTCATTTCCATCCCGTTTGAGATATTTCGACGTTTAAGCGCTCTTTTCACTGCGCTTTACGCGCCAAATGTAATGCACACACGTTTCAGCGTCGAAACAAGCCCAACGGCTCGCAAATCGCGATGATTTCGTCGATTTTGACGAAAATTGACCGTCATTTCCATCCCGTTTGAGATATTTCGACGTTTAAGCGCTCTTTTCACTGCACTTTACGCGCCAAATGTAATGCACGCACGTTTCAGCGTCGAAACAAGCCCAACGGCTCGCAAATCGCGATGATTTCGTCGATTTTGACGAAAATTGACCGTCATTTCCATCCCGTTTGAGATATTTCGACGTTTAAGCGCTCTTTTCACTGCACTTTACGCGCCAAATGTAATGCACACACGTTTCAGCGTCGAAACAAGCCCAACGGCTCGCAAATCGCGATGATTTCGTCGATTTTGACGAAAATTGACCGTCATTTCCATCCCGTTTGAGATATTTCGACGTTTAAGCGCTCTTTTCACTGCACTTTACGCGCCAAATGTAATGCACACACGTTTCAGCGTCGAAACAGGCCCAACGGCTCGCAAATCGCGATGATTTCGTCGATTTTGACGAAAATTGACCGTCATTTCCATCCCGTTTGAGATATTTCGACGTTTAAGCGCTCTTTTCACTGCACTTTACGCGCCAAATGTAATGCACACACGTTTCAGCGTCGAAACAGGCCCAACGGCTCGCAAATCGCGATGATTTCGTCGATTTTGACGAAAATTGACCGTCATTTCCATCCCGTTTGAGATATTTCGACGTTTAAGCGCTCTTTTCACTGCACTTTACGCGCCAAATGTAATGCACACACGTTTCAGCGTCGAAACAGGCCCAACGGCTCGCAAATCGCGATGATTTCGTCGATTTTGACGAAAATTGACCGTCATTTCCATCCCGTTTGAGATATTTCGACGTTTAAGCGCTCTTTTCACTGCACTTTACGCGCCAAATGTAATGCACACACGTTTCAGCGTCGAAACAAGCCCAACGGCTCGCAAATCGCGATGATTTCGTCGATTTTGACGAAAATTGACCGTCATTTCCATCCCGTTTGAGATATTTCGACGTTTAAGCGCTCTTTTCACTGCACTTTACGCGCCAAATGTAATGCACACACGTTTCAGCGTCGAAACAAGCCCAACGGCTCGCAAATCGCGATGATTTCGTCGATTTTGACGAAAATTGACCGTCATTTCCATCCCGTTTGAGATATTTCGACGTTTAAGCGCTCTTTTCACTGCACTTTACGCGCCAAATGTAATGCACACACGTTTCAGCGTCGAAACAAGCCCAACGGCTCGCAAATCGCGATGATTTCGTCGATTTTGACGAAAATTGACCGTCATTTCCATCCCGTTTGAGATATTTCGACGTTTAAGCGCTCTTTTCACTGCACTTTACGCGCCAAATGTAATGCACACACGTTTCAGCGTCGAAACAAGCCCAACGGCTCGCAAATCGCGATGATTTCGTCGATTTTGACGAAAATTGACCGTCATTTCCATCCCGTTTGAGATATTTCGACGTTTAAGCGCTCTTTTCACTGCACTTTACGCGCCAAATGTAATGCACACACGTTTCAGCGTCGAAACAAGCCCAACGGCTCGCAAATCGCGATGATTTCGTCGATTTTGACGAAAATTGACCGTCATTTCCATCCCGTTTGAGATATTTCGACGTTTAAGCGCTCTCTTTTCACTGCACTTTACGCGCCAAATGTAATGCACACACGTTTCAGCGTCGAAACAAGCCCAACGGCTCGCAAATCGCGATGATTTCGTCGATTTTGACGAAAATTGACCGTCATTTCCATCCCGTTTGAGATATTTCGACGTTTAAGCGCTCTTTTCACTGCACTTTACGCGCCAAATGTAATGCACACACGTTTCAGCGTCGAAACAAGCCCAACGGCTCGCAAATCGCGATGATTTCGTCGATTTTGACGAAAATTGACCGTCATTTCCATCCCGTTTGAGATATTTCGACGTTTAAGCGCTCTTTTCACTGCACTTTACGCGCCAAATGTAATGCACACACGTTTCAGCGTCGAAACAAGCCCAACGGCTCGCAAATCGCGATGATTTCGTCGATTTTGACGAAAATTGACCGTCATTTCCATCCCGTTTGAGATATTTCGACGTTTAAGCGCTCTTTTCACTGCACTTTACGCGCCAAATGTAATGCACACACGTTTCAGCGTCGAAACAAGCCCAACGGCTCGCAAATCGCGATGATTTCGTCGATTTTGACGAAAATTGACCGTCATTTCCATCCCGTTTGAGATATTTCGACGTTTAAGCGCTCTTTTCACTGCACTTTACGCGCCAAATGTAATGCACACACGTTTCAGCGTCGAAACAGGCCCAACGGCTCGCAAATCGCGATGATTTCGTCGATTTTGACGAAAATTGACCGTCATTTCCATCCCGTTTGAGATATTTCGACGTTTAAGCGCTCTTTTCACTGCACTTTACGCGCCAAATGTAATGCACACACGTTTCAGCGTCGAAACAAGCCCAACGGCTCGCAAATCGCGATGATTTCGTCGATTTTGACGAAAATTGACCGTCATTTCCATCCCGTTTGAGATATTTCGACGTTTAAGCGCTCTTTTCACTGCACTTTACGCGCCAAATGTAATGCACACACGTTTCAGCGTCGAAACAAGCCCAACGGCTCGCAAATCGCGATGATTTCGTCGATTTTGACGAAAATTGACCGTCATTTCCATCCCGTTTGAGATATTTCGACGTTTAAGCGCTCTTTTCACTGCACTTTACGCGCCAAATGTAATGCACACACGTTTCAGCGTCGAAACAAAGCCCAACGGCTCGCAAATCGCGATGATTTCGTCGATTTTGACGAAAATTGACCGTCATTTCCATCCCGTTTGAGATATTTCGACGTTTAAGCGCTCTTTTCACTGCACTTTACGCGCCAAATGTAATGCACACACGTTTCAGCGTCGAAACAAGCCCAACGGCTCGCAAATCGCGATGATTTCGTCGATTTTGACGAAAATTGACCGTCATTTCCATCCCGTTTGAGATATTTCGACGTTTAAGCGCTCTTTTCACTGCACTTTACGCGCCAAATGTAATGCACACACGTTTCAGCGTCGAAACAAGCCCAACGGCTCGCAAATCGCGATGATTTCGTCGATTTTGACGAAAATTGACCGTCATTTCCATCCCGTTTGAGATATTTCGACGTTTAAGCGCTCTTTTCACTGCACTTTACGCGCCAAATGTAATGCACACACGTTTCAGCGTCGAAACAAGCCCAACGGCTCGCAAATCGCGATGATTTCGTCGATTTTGACGAAAATTGACCGTCATTTCCATCCCGTTTGAGATATTTCGACGTTTAAGCGCTCTTTTCACTGCACTTTACGCGCCAAATGTAATGCACACACGTTTCAGCGTCGAAACAAGCCCAACGGCTCGCAAATCGCGATGATTTCGTCGATTTTGACGAAAATTGACCGTCATTTCCATCCCGTTTGAGATATTTCGACGTTTAAGCGCTCTTTTCACTGCACTTTACGCGCCAAATGTAATGCACACACGTTTCAGCGTCGAAACAAGCCCAACGGCTCGCAAATCGCGATGATTTCGTCGATTTTGACGAAAATTGACCGTCATTTCCATCCCGTTTGAGATATTTCGACGTTTAAGCGCTCTTTTCACTGCACTTTACGCGCCAAATGTAATGCACACACGTTTCAGCGTCGAAACAGGCCCAACGGCTCGCAAATCGCGATGATTTCGTCGATTTTGACGAAAATTGACCGTCATTTCCATCCCGTTTGAGATATTTCGACGTTTAAGCGCTCTTTTCACTGCACTTTACGCGCCAAATGTAATGCACACACGTTTCAGCGTCGAAACAAGCCCAACGGCTCGCAAATCGCGATGATTTCGTCGATTTTGACGAAAATTGACCGTCATTTCCATCCCGTTTGAGATATTTCGACGTTTAAGCGCTCTTTTCACTGCACTTTACGCGCCAAATGTAATGCACACACGTTTCAGCGTCGAAACAAGCCCAACGGCTCGCAAATCGCGATGATTTCGTCGATTTTGACGAAAATTGACCGTCATTTCCATCCCGTTTGAGATATTTCGACGTTTAAGCGCTCTTTTCACTGCACTTTACGCGCCAAATGTAATGCACACACGTTTCAGCGTCGAAACAAGCCCAACGGCTCGCAAATCGCGATGATTTCGTCGATTTTGACGAAAATTGACCGTCATTTCCATCCCGTTTGAGATATTTCGACGTTTAAGCGCTCTTTTCACTGCACTTTACGCGCCAAATGTAATGCACACACGTTTCAGCGTCGAAACAAGCCCAACGGCTCGCAAATCGCGATGATTTCGTCGATTTTGACGAAAATTGACCGTCATTTCCATCCCGTTTGAGATATTTCGACGTTTAAGCGCTCTTTTCACTGCACTTTACGCGCCAAATGTAATGCACACACGTTTCAGCGTCGAAACAAGCCCAACGGCTCGCAAATCGCGATGATTTCGTCGATTTTGACGAAAATTGACCGTCATTTCCATCCCGTTTGAGATATTTCGACGTTTAAGCGCTCTTTTCACTGCACTTTACGCGCCAAATGTAATGCACACACGTTTCAGCGTCGAAACAAGCCCAACGGCTCGCAAATCGCGATGATTTCGTCGATTTTGACGAAAATTGACCGTCATTTCCATCCCGTTTGAGATATTTCGACGTTTAAGCGCTCTTTTCACTGCACTTTACGCGCCAAATGTAATGCACACACGTTTCAGCGTCGAAACAAGCCCAACGGCTCGCAAATCGCGATGATTTCGTCGATTTTGACGAAAATTGACCGTCATTTCCATCCCGTTTGAGATATTTCGACGTTTAAGCGCTCTTTTCACTGCACTTTACGCGCCAAATGTAATGCACACACGTTTCAGCGTCGAAACAAGCCCAACGGCTCGCAAATCGCGATGATTTCGTCGATTTTGACGAAAATTGACCGTCATTTCCATCCCGTTTGAGATATTTCGACGTTTAAGCGCTCTTTTCACTGCACTTTACGCGCCAAATGTAATGCACACACGTTTCAGCGTCGAAACAGGCCCAACGGCTCGCAAATCGCGATGATTTCGTCGATTTTGACGAAAATTGACCGTCATTTCCATCCCGTTTGAGATATTTCGACGTTTAAGCGCTCTTTTCACTGCACTTTACGCGCCAAATGTAATGCACACACGTTTCAGCGTCGAAACAAGCCCAACGGCTCGCAAATCGCGATGATTTCGTCGATTTTGACGAAAATTGACCGTCATTTCCATCCCGTTTGAGATATTTCGACGTTTAAGCGCTCTTTTCACTGCACTTTACGCGCCAAATGTAATGCACACACGTTTCAGCGTCGAAACAAGCCCAACGGCTCGCAAATCGCGATGATTTCGTCGATTTTGACGAAAATTGACCGTCATTTCCATCCCGTTTGAGATATTTCGACGTTTAAGCGCTCTTTTCACTGCACTTTACGCGCCAAATGTAACAGCACCACGTTTCAGCGTCGAAACAAGCCCAACGGCTCGCAAATCGCGATGATTTCGTCGATTTTGACGAAAATTGACCGTCATTTCCATCCCGTTTGAGATATTTCGACGTTTAAGCGCTCTTTTTGCACTTTACGCGCCAATGATGTATGCACACGTTTCAGCGTCGAAACAAGCCCAACGGCTCGCAAATCGCGATGATTTCGTCGATTTTGACGAAAATTGACCGTCATTTCCATCCCGTTTGAGATATTTCGACGTTTAAGCGCTCTTTTCACTGCACTTTACGCGCCAAATGTAATGCACACACGTTTCAGCGTCGAAACAAGCCCAACGGCTCGCAAATCGCGATGATTTCGTCGATTTTGACGAAAATTGACCGTCATTTCCATCCCGTTTGAGATATTTCGACGTTTAAGCGCTCTTTTCACTGCACTTTACGCGCCAAATGTAATGCACACACGTTTCAGCGTCGAAACAAGCCCAACGGCTCGCAAATCGCGATGATTTCGTCGATTTTGACGAAAATTGACCGTCATTTCCATCCCGTTTGAGATATTTCGACGTTTAAGCGCTCTTTTCACTGCACTTTACGCGCCAAATGTAATGCACACACGTTTCAGCGTCGAAACAAGCCCAACGGCTCGCAAATCGCGATGATTTCGTCGATTTTGACGAAAATTGACCGTCATTTCCATCCCGTTTGAGATATTTCGACGTTTAAGCGCTCTTTTCACTGCACTTTACGCGCCAAATGTAATGCACACACGTTTCAGCGTCGAAACAAGCCCAACGGCTCGCAAATCGCGATGATTTCGTCGATTTTGACGAAAATTGACCGTCATTTCCATCCCGTTTGAGATATTTCGACGTTTAAGCGCTCTTTTCACTGCACTTTACGCGCCAAATGTAATGCACACACGTTTCAGCGTCGAAACAAGCCCAACGGCTCGCAAATCGCGATGATTTCGTCGATTTTGACGAAAATTGACCGTCATTTCCATCCCGTTTGAGATATTTCGACGTTTAAGCGCTCTTTTCACTGCACTTTACGCGCCAAATGTAATGCACACACGTTTCAGCGTCGAAACAAGCCCAACGGCTCGCAAATCGCGATGATTTCGTCGATTTTGACGAAAATTGACCGTCATTTCCATCCCGTTTGAGATATTTCGACGTTTAAGCGCTCTTTTCACTGCACTTTACGCGCCAAATGTAATGCACACACGTTTCAGCGTCGAAACAGGCCCAACGGCTCGCAAATCGCGATGATTTCGTCGATTTTGACGAAAATTGACCGTCATTTCCATCCCGTTTGAGATATTTCGACGTTTAAGCGCTCTTTTCACTGCACTTTACGCGCCAAATGTAATGCACACACGTTTCAGCGTCGAAACAAGCCCAACGGCTCGCAAATCGCGATGATTTCGTCGATTTTGACGAAAATTGACCGTCATTTCCATCCCGTTTGAGATATTTCGACGTTTAAGCGCTCTTTTCACTGCACTTTACGCGCCAAATGTAATGACACACGTTTCAGCGTCGAAACAAGCCCAACGGCTCGCAAATCGCGATGATTTCGTCGATTTTGACGAAAATTGACCGTCATTTCCATCCCGTTTGAGATATTTCGACGTTTAAGCGCTCTTTTCACTGCACTTTACGCGCCAAATGTAATGCACACACGTTTCAGCGTCGAAACAAGCCCAACGGCTCGCAAATCGCGATGATTTCGTCGATTTTGACGAAAATTGACCGTCATTTCCATCCCGTTTGAGATATTTCGACGTTTAAGCGCTCTTTTCACTGCACTTTACGCGCCAAATGTAATGCGCACACGTTTCAGCGTCGAAACAAGCCCAACGGCTCGCAAATCGCGATGATTTCGTCGATTTTGACGAAAATTGACCGTCATTTCCATCCCGTTTGAGATATTTCGACGTTTAAGCGCTCTTTTCACTGCACTTTACGCGCCAAATGTAATGCACACACGTTTCAGCGTCGAAACAGGCCCAACGGCTCGCAAATCGCGATGATTTCGTCGATTTTGACGAAAATTGACCGTCATTTCCATCCCGTTTGAGATATTTCGACGTTTAAGCGCTCTTTTCACTGCACTTTACGCGCCAAATGTAATGCACACACGTTTCAGCGTCGAAACAGGCCCAACGGCTCGCAAATCGCGATGATTTCGTCGATTTTGACGAAAATTGACCGTCATTTCCATCCCGTTTGAGATATTTCGACGTTTAAGCGCTCTTTTCACTGCACTTTACGCGCCAAATGTAATGCGCACACGTTTCAGCGTCGAAACAAGCCCAACGGCTCGCAAATCGCGATGATTTCGTCGATTTTGACGAAAATTGACCGTCATTTCCATCCCGTTTGAGATATTTCGACGTTTAAGCGCTCTTTTCACTGCACTTTACGCGCCAAATGTAATGCACACACGTTTCAGCGTCGAAACAAGCCCAACGGCTCGCAAATCGCGATGATTTCGTCGATTTTGACGAAAATTGACCGTCATTTCCATCCCGTTTGAGATATTTCGACGTTTAAGCGCTCTTTTCACTGCACTTTACGCGCCAAATGTAATGCACACACGTTTCAGCGTCGAAACAGGCCCAACGGCTCGCAAATCGCGATGATTTCGTCGATTTTGACGAAAATTGACCGTCATTTCCATCCCGTTTGAGATATTTCGACGTTTAAGCGCTCTTTTCACTGCACTTTACGCGCCAAATGTAATGCACACACGTTTCAGCGTCGAAACAGGCCCAACGGCTCGCAAATCGCGATGATTTCGTCGATTTTGACGAAAATTGACCGTCATTTCCATCCCGTTTGAGATATTTCGACGTTTAAGCGCTCTTTTCACTGCACTTTACGCGCCAAATGTAATGCACACACGTTTCAGCGTCGAAACAGGCCCAACGGCTCGCAAATCGCGATGATTTCGTCGATTTTGACGAAAATTGACCGTCATTTCCATCCCGTTTGAGATATTTCGACGTTTAAGCGCTCTTTTCACTGCACTTTACGCGCCAAATGTAATGCACACACGTTTCAGCGTCGAAACAAGCCCAACGGCTCGCAAATCGCGATGATTTCGTCGATTTTGACGAAAATTGACCGTCATTTCCATCCCGTTTGAGATATTTCGACGTTTAAGCGCTCTTTTCACTGCACTTTACGCGCCAAATGTAATGCACACACGTTTCAGCGTCGAAACAGGCCCAACGGCTCGCAAATCGCGATGATTTCGTCGATTTTGACGAAAATTGACCGTCATTTCCATCCCGTTTGAGATATTTCGACGTTTAAGCGCTCTTTTCACTGCACTTTACGCGCCAAATGTAATGCGCACACGTTTCAGCGTCGAAACAAGCCCAACGGCTCGCAAATCGCGATGATTTCGTCGATTTTGACGAAAATTGACCGTCATTTCCATCCCGTTTGAGATATTTCGACGTTTAAGCGCTCTTTTCACTGCACTTTACGCGCCAAATGTAATGCACACCGGTTTCAGCGTCGAAACAAGCCCAACAGCTCGCAAATCGCGATGATTTCGTCGATTTTGACGAAAATTGACCGTCATTTCCATCCCGTTTGAGATATTTCGACGTTTAAGCGCTCTTTTCACTGCACTTTATACGCCAAATGTAATGCACGCACGTTTCAGCGTCGAAACAAGCCCAACGGCTCGCAAATCGCGATGATTTCGTCGATTTTGACGAAAATTGACCGTCATTTCCATCCCGTTTGAGATATTTCGACGTTTAAGCGCCCTTTTCACTGCACTTTACACGCCAAATGCAATACACTCATGTTTCAGGGTTGAAACAAGCCCAACAGCTCGCAAATCGCGATGAATTCGTCGATATTGACGAAAATTAACAGTCATTTCCATCCCGTTTGAGATATTTCGACGTTTGAGCGCTCTTTTCACTGCACTTTACGCGCCAAATGTAATGCACGCCCGTTTCGGCGTCGATACAATCCCAACAGCTCGCAAATCGCGATATTTTCGTAGATTTTGACGAGAACTAACCGTCATTTCCATCCCGTTTGAGATATTTCGAAGTTTAAGCGCTCTTTTCACTCCACTTTACGCGCCAAATGTAATGCACTCACCTTTCAGCGTCGAAACAAGCCCAACGGCTTGCAAATCGCGATGATTTCGCCGATTTTGACGAAAATTGACAGTCATTTCCATCCCGTTAGAGATATTTCGACGTTTAAGCGCTCTTTTTCTCCATTTTACACGCCGAATGCTGTGCACGGCTGTTTTAATGTCGTAGCAAGCCGTTACAGTAATCACTGCTTGTAAAAGCGGTACTTCAATCGTCGATGTGATGGTACGATAGCGTGTCTCTCCGGCACGGTGACGCTGCAGAGAAAAACTATGATGGGGTGTGTCTAAGAGCACGAGATCATCGGATTCGTCGGGGATAGCCTTCGTTCGGAAAGTGAGGGAAATTGACGTTGCTGTTGATTGGTCAATTTCCCTTTTGGTGGTTAGAAAAGGATGCTGGCCGTCCTTGAGGGAAGCTATATATTTCCGATGCTACAATATTGTCGTGTAAAAAATATTGGATGTTCAACTACTGGTGCCAGAAATGCTAGGCCTCTATTGGTTGGTATGGGGTATACTCGCACTATATCCCATGCCAAGTCCGTTAATAAGGGTACAGTTATTTTGAAGAAAACTTTGGTCTTGATAGTGAATACCGCCAATTTCGATATATCTAGTTTTAATTGATAATTTTCATATTTCGGTTCTTATGCTGTATTGTAAAGATGGCGCCCTAGTGCTTTCGTGTAACTTTCAATGAATAGACGTGATCGATAATTCGAATTGAAAATGAAGATCATAAATTACGCTTTCAGCTTGAAATATCAAATCTGTTATTAGTGTTTCTGTAGTGGTATTGACCATATATTCGTCAAATTCTACTCTTACTTCATCGATTAATTTAATACTATCGGATTTTATAATTCTACGTAAGAGCGCGGTTTGATTTGCTACTATAGTATTCAATTCGTTTCGTTTCTTTTTCGGTCATTTTACCCGCAGCTTCTTTTACTTCTGATACTTCTTTGTCTCTTGCTATCGTTAGATTTTCTATCTCTATTATACAATTCAATCTCGCATGCTCCAATTGCTGTTTCAATATATATTTTTCTTTATCATGAAGTGTTATTACATCTCCTAATTTTTTCTGATGTTTTTTTTCAAAATAAGAGTGTGTTTTCTATGTGATTCTTCTAATTCCTGATTCGCCTCACGTAAACGATTATTAACATCTTCGGAATGTTTTTTAACGGTTTCCAGTTCTTTTCTAAGAAAATTATTCTTTTCGTCAGTATCTTTTGCTTTAGCTACAATTTCTACCCTACGCAATATTTCAAATTTGTTTTCATTGACAAGGATCATTTTTTTTTCTTTTCCAAAATCGAGTTTCAATTTAAGTTCCTTCTTGATATTTATATCTAAGATCACCCACTTTTTTTCAAAAAATTTTCAACAAAATTTGTCATATTCACCCTTTAGTTCGTCTAATTCACATTAAAGGGCAGATAGTTGTCCTTGTAGATCAAGAACTACATTTTGTCGCTTTTGCAACTTTAGCTCCAACTTATCACATTCCTCCATTAAATTACTAACACGTGAATTAAGTTTGGCCTTTTCTTGTTCTTGCATGCCAATTTCACATTTGTAACTTACTGTTATCCTTTCTAATTTTATTGTTAGTTTTTCAATTTGTATTTCAAGAGATTGAGCTCTTTCGACGTTTGTGTGTGTTTTTATGTACCAATTCAGATTCTAACGCTGCTGTTCTTTTTGAGAGATTTTCGATACGATTTCTAAGATCACCTTCCATAGCTTTCCTTGCTTCAATTTCACGTCCTTTCTCCTCTGAAACTTCCAAAAACTAAGAACGAAGGCGCTTCACTCCTGTTTGATGCTGTTGAAGTGGTCATCACTTCTAAGAAAACTCTACATCTGGTCTTTTTAATTTTCTCAAGCACTGGAGCATCGACAGTGTATAGACAAAAGACTGGGACGAAGGCAGACCATAGACAGTAGACAGGCGACGAGGGCTTCGGGGTTTTCAGTTATAGGGTAACACTGCTAGCATGCGGATCTGGACCAGCTGAAATTATATTCCTACTTGTACTTACACTTCTGTATTAAAATATATTCTCTACTTTGTAATTTATCCATGCGTTTCTGTGTTTATACATCTAATAACCGCAACCGTGCTTTTCGTCGTAACCATTTAAAATTTCTTGTTGCAATGTAGCCATTATTTCTATTTCCTGTGTTGCTCCTCCACTTCTGTTTGTTTTTTTATGTAACTCGTCGAGTTGCAATTCTAATTTCACTTCCTTCTTCATGCCCTCGATGTGCTTCTCGAGCTCTTGTATCGTCCTATCTTTGTTGGAATATTCTACTTGAAGATTAGCGAGTTGATGTTCGGAATCGTACTTCAACTTTTGGTCGTTAGCAGTAATAAACCCACGTGACTTCACTTTTGAACTTGATCTTGTTTGGTCTTGATCGTGTTTTCGGAGTGGTTGTGGCGTTCTGAAAGTAAGCGCCACATTGCTTGCATTTTTAGTGCACACTGATACATTGCACTCTGCTCTGGCAGCGCTTTTGTTGTCATGAAATCTCTCTGACTTTTCAATAACAAAACCTGTTTACTTTACTATCTAATTTTGGATCATACGCCCCTGCTGGAGATACATCGTATGTTCTCTTTTCCTTTACTATGCACATGTTTTTCTTCTGCTCTCAATATTTCTATCATCTTGTGCTCCTGTTCTATTGTCCTCATCTTCGCATATATATCCTGTTCGAGTTGATTGATTTTATCTTTCAGTTGAGATACATTTAATTTTATCAGACATTTCTCCTATTTTCAAACTTGCTTCATTTAAGGTAACTTTATGAATTTCCAATTGATGCTCTAACAATTTGTAACGTCGGGTGTCCCTATACCTAGGCCAGGCCATACACAGCGGGCCAGACGGACACCAGATATCCGAACATCCTTACAGCGTACCCTCAATAGTCTTCAAGACCCATCATAAATCCCAGTAATTTGCTAGCTAAGGTCCTTCAGACCGAACAAATATCTTTTTTCTAAATCACTTTCTAAAGACTGTCTATCAGGTATGTAAGTATGAAACCAGAATTTGCCTATAGATGGCCCTAGCTGATAATGTCGTTATCACTAAACTGCGTCATTGATGCCAAAAGTCTTTGTTGACATCTCACAAACATTTTCGACTCAGAACAATGCAAGTTTCATACAACAGCATAGTTTGTAATAGCGTTGAAGATGTCAAATTTTGTGCCTGGAAACTACGATTTGCGGTCAGCATTGATTTTCTGTTACCATTTGAAGTAAACTGCTGCAGAATCGCATCGAATGCTTGTCGAAGCTTACGGTGAGCATGCTCTTGGTAAATCACAGTGCTGTGAGTGATTTCAAAATTCAGAAGTGGCAATTTTGCCGTGAGGAACGAAGAACGTGGAAGACCACCGAAAAAGTTTCAAGACAGCGAATTGCAAGCATTGTTGAATGAGGATGACGCTCAAACGCAACAACAACTCGCTGATCAATTAAACGTGATACGAGAAGCCGTCTCCATACGTTTGAAAGCCATGGGAAAGATCCAGAAGGTGGGAAAATCGGTTCCACATGAACTGAATGAAAGACAGCAGGAAAACCGAAAAACCACTTGCGAAATGCTGCTCGCCAGATACAAAAGAAAGTCATTTCTCCATCGAATTGTGACTGGCGATGAAAAGTGGATATATTTTGAGAATCCTAAACGTAAAAGATCATGGGTAGCTCCAGGCGGACCACCGACATCGACTACAAGACCAAATCGCTGTGGACGGAAGACAATGCTCTGTGTTTGGTGGGATCAGAAGGGTGTGATCTATTATGAGCTGTTAAAACCTGGCGAAAACGTTAATACTGAGTGCTACCGACAACAAATGATCGATTTGAATCAAGCTTTGCGTGAAAAACGACCAGAATATCAAAAAAAGCAACACAAAGTAATTTTGCTTCATGATAATGCACCATCACATACAGCAAAACCGGTCAAGGAAACGATTGAAGCGTTCAGTTGGGAAATACTTTCGCACGCGGCTTACTCACCAGTCTTGGCTCCGTCCGATTACTATTTATTTGCATCGATGGGACACGCACTTTCTGACCAGCACTTCACTTCTTACGAAAATGTACAAAAATGGCTCGATGACTGGTTTGCCTCAAAAGAGCGACAGTTTTTTTGGCGTGGCGTCCACCAATTGCCAGACAGGTGGGAAAAATGTATAGCTAGCGATGGGCAATACTTCTGTGGCGGAGGTTGTCGCTGCCGGATGAAAAGAGAGTTTTGCGTTTCGTCCCGGGACTACCGGTGGACTCGTTAGTAAGGCTATGCCCGGTAGTCCCTGCCTTAGACGTAGAGGGAGTCTCGCTACGTGCGGTATTTTTATCATTCGACCACTAGCGAGATAGACAGACTCGTTGTCGTCGTAGCCCTCTGGTGTTGGCGGTTGGTACCCGCGGATCGCCCGGGAGGTGTTGCGCCACGTTGATGCCTCGACCTGTCGGCGTCCTATTGATAACGATCCGCCACACTTCGAATAAAATATTTTTAATCATTTTCATACAATAAACGTTTATTTTCTATACAAAAAATCCGGTTTCATATTTACATTCCTGGTAGTATTGGTCCTGAGATGCTTCCTTGCGGAACCCCTGCCTAGATGTCTTTGACTTCGGAGTATGTTTCCTTGATTTTTATTACGAAGGTTCTGCTGCTTAAGTAGAATTTTATCAATTGGTATATTTGCTCCGGGAATTGTTTCGTGATTGATTGTAGAAGGCTTTCGTGGTTTATTTTGTCGAATGCTTTCTCTATGTCCATAAAGAGGGCTGTACAGTATTGCGTGTTTTCTAATGCTAGTATTATTTCGTTGCCCAGTCTGTGCATTTGCTCTATAGTGGAGTGTTTGTTTCTGAATCCGAATTGGTGATCCGGTATTAATTTTTCCTTCTCTATTATTGGTTTTATGCGGTCGTAAATTACTTTCTCTAGTATTTTAGAGAACATAGGAAGTAATGATATTGGTCTCTATGATGTAGTTTGATGTGGGTCTTTGCCTGGTTTAGGTAACATTATGATCTGTGCTAGTTTCCAAAATTTAGGAAAGTATTGAATTCTTAGTATTGCGTTAAATATTATTGTGATTTGTCTTATCGCTTTTGGCGGAAGGTTTTTCAAGACTTTGCCATTGACTAGGTCGATTCCTGGTGCATTATTATTTTTTGTTTTCTCGATTATGTTTCTAATTTCTTGTGCTGTTGTTTTAGGTATGGTGTAGTGTTTGTCAGTTGATGTACTAGTGGTTAGCGCATCCTCGTCCGTATGACTATTGTGGTTGCTGTTGTTGATATTATGTGGTGTAACTGTGTTGCATAGGCGGTTGGAAAATTCTTCAGCTTGCTCTTCGTTGCTTCTTGCCCATGTGTTATCTGCTCTTCTGATTGCTGGGATCAGTTTTATTGTCTTCTTTACTTTTTTTTTTTGTGGCTTTCCATAGGGAGTAGTTGTAGTTCTCGTGTGCAGATAGTGACTCGATGAACTTTGTGAACTCGTTGTTGTTGTGTCAGGACCCGCGCTACACACGTGCCGTAACGAAAAACGGAAAACCGTAATATACAAATAACGCGAGTCACAATTCGAATATCCAAAACGAACGCACGATACAACGAAAATGGAAATTTTTAATAAAAGATTAATTAAATGTAGTCATATATAGAGAATTAGTATACGAGGGCAAATAACAGATAATAAAGTAAAAATAGGTGCTCTAACGAAATAGTAAATATAAAGAGTACAACATAACCTATAATTTCATAATTCGACTAAGGATAAACTATGAAGAACCAATCAACCAAAAGTGACTCGCAAATTAATTAATAAATCACGACATCATACTATATTCAATCAGGATAACCTACAATTCGACAATTTAATCAAATCTAGCAATAACATCATGAATAATTCAAAGGAAAGGAAAAAGGAATGGAACGATAGGAATACACACTTTTAAAACAAATATGAAATATCAAGCAATTTAATATATAGCAAATATGGATATACAAAACCACAATAAACAAAATATATTTTATATACAACTAGATATAAAATATATAAAACACCTAGGCATATTAACACACTTCAATAAACCAGGCACTATTGTCAAAATCCGCACACACGAAACATCAAGATTGAAGAAAGGGGATTCCACAAACAATACACTTGAACATGTTAAAACTAACACATAATCGAAACAGACCACAAGAACGATTTCATGAGGCAACTGAGTACGGTGGTATATGGAACAACACTGCTTGTCGAATACTACAGATAGTAGAAACCTAAAAGGAAAAGGAAAACTATTATGTGCGTTCTAACCATTAATTATAAAATGTGTAATTCAATAAAATAACTACAAAACAGTGGAAGTGGAAAGTACCTCGTGAACAATTACTCATCGTAGAAGGAAGTGTATGTGCGAAGACAGGTTATGTGGCCATATCCGTAGAACATAATCTACGACAGCCAGCTGAAACAAATGTAGGAATTAACTTTAATTGTTTCGATACAAAACATAATACTACTAAATGTTTATAACAATATTGTGCCTAAACCAAAGGAAGTGTGACAGTGCTTATCGAATCATGCAGATAGTAGAAATGTAAAAAGAAAAGGAAAATTACTATCTGTGTGTTCTAACCATCATTTAAATACACAACATGTTAATTCAATAAAATAATTAAAAGCAGTGAAAGTTAAAAGTACCTGGTGCACAATTAATCGTCTTAAAAGAAAGCGTACATACAGGAATTTCGCAGAAACAAGTTGTGGACCCACTCCGTAGAACATAGTATGCGACTGTCAGCAGAAACGAATAAATAAACTAACCTCAATTGTCTTAATATATATGGAAGAAAATAATACTATTAAAAATTTACAATTATAGTTCAATTAAACTAAATGAAGCACGATAACAATCAATAATTGATGCTTGACAACAGACTTACAGTTGGCCAATGGAAAATAAAACCGCAAAAATCAAGAAAATTAATGACATTATAACGAAATAACTCAGCGTTGACACAGCGGTCTTTAATAAGAAGAAATAAAATCAATTAATAAGTGTAGGAAGAGTCAAGAAATAACTAAGATAGGTTAAGTGAATGACAACGATAATTCACTACTCACATCGAAGAAGTTTATACAAGGGTCAACGCAGTTATGAGAAACCAACTACCAAATTGGAGTAAATGTGTACGAAGAATCGAAGTTGATACTACTGGAATGATCAAGAAGACGTGAGAAAATTGGAAAGTCAAAAATTAGTGACATTATAACAAACGATTCAACACCGACGGAATGGTCTTGGCAAACAAGAAAAGGTACCTTATAAGTTAACGAGGTTTGTATGCAACCAATCACCGTAGAAGAAAGTGTGCATGCAGGAACTCCACGAGGATTGGCTATGGATCCAACTTTGCAAAACATAATATACGACGGTATGAAGATATCGAAGGTAATAAATACCGAGATAACCAATCATAACCTAAAAAGGGGAAGAATGTTGTAAACCATCTTGGAATAGAAATTGATAATAATAAGAAGCTCGTTACTCACATCAGAAGATGTACATTAAAGCCTACGCAGTTACAAGAAGCCTACTACCAAACTTAAGTGAATACTTATGGAATACTGAACCAAATACTACCGAAACAGTCAAGACGGTAACAGGAAACTGGAAAACCAAGGAAACATTCTGACATTATAACAAAATAATCCAACGTTAACGAAGCGGTCTTAGCAAACAAGATAGTGGACGGACTATTTTACTATACAGATATTTACAAAATATAGTGTTTTATATATATCTATATATATACTTACAAATCTAGGATAAGTAAAAGTAGTCATGATAAATGTTGGACATGTAACGAAGAGCCAGAAGATACCAAACGCGCACCATGTAACTGTTCCAAGTCAAGGACTCAGCGTTGAAGGACTAGAATTGTAGAACCTATAAACAATAAAGATTTTAACTAACAATGTATAGATTAGCTCCAAAATTCTATGTAAAGACGGCAAATTACACGCACAAGGTAACGACAACTTCGTAACAAAGAAACAGAAAATAGCCAATAATATAGGAATAGGTTAGAAATTAATCAAGACCGATTATCCAAGTATCAACGATAAACACGATTAAGATAAGAAATTATTATATTTTACTAAGTTATTATAGTATAATTGTATTAAGTCTGGCATAGAGAAATAAGGTTATGTTACGCAGTAGAACTGGTAATAACATACTATGCAGATATTACTATCAAATTAAGCGAACATTCTATAAAAATAAACCACTCGAAACACAACAATAAAACAGTGCTATTGATAAATTATAAAATTTAACAATAGCACAATCCACATGCTATTATATTAAAATAACACACAATATATATACACATTATAATGATTACACAAACAATACTATTGTCATTCTAACTGCGCTAAAATAGAGGAAACTAAGCAACGGACGAATAATTATTTCAGTATTAAACAAAATAAGGACGCGTCACTATACTTTTACCAGATACATTCACAAGCGGCCATCTTAGATTGTCATGAACATAAGATAGCTCTTACACGTGCGCATCGGAATACATGCAATAATTATACACATTAAATAAATGCAAAATAATATTATTCCCACTTCAATTATACGTCAACTACTAAAATAAAGTTACAAATAATTAACAAATAAATAATAGATTCGACATTACTAAAAGTCACTATATACTAGGGACATTCATAGACGGCCATTTTGGATAATCAACACGTATAGTAACTTTTATGCGTTACAAAATAAATTATATTTTCGATGAAAAAGTAAATATCTAATACAAATGAGAGATCGTAACGAGGAAAGAATAAATAATAATTAATACAATATAACACATTATTATATGGTAACAGGAATATTAGAAATTAATAGAAACCAGCCGTGAGAAACAAATCATGAAAACACATTATTAAGATTAATTAACATTTTAAAATTTGAATAAATCCTATGTGTAACTACATTATCAAATACAAATATAAATATATATATATATATGTCGGATTAACATTAGAATTTAAGGCACACAACGACTCTTCATTTGAATTAGCCATCGTTTTACGAAGAATAAGTTTAACGAATGATGAGATTAACGAATGATTGGTTTTACGAGTTACAAGTTTAACGAATAATGAATTTAATTAACGCTATTAACAATGTCCCTGAGTTCTAACGAATCCACGGCCAACGGGATAACTATTTACTAAACTTAGGATAATTTTAAACACAAAAATACAATTGTTGAAACACTCGGTAAATTGCTCGATGTAACACTTTCCAAGGCGATCACACGAATGAATATCTGATCAAAATCTGTTTTTCGCTGTACGACTGCTTTTGTTTGTTATATGTTCGCTGGAAACATCCAGAAGGTTCCAAACGCCGTTGCTAGGCAGTTTCTGTCAAAAGTTTGTTGTATACTCTTTGGAAGCATCGAGAAAGATCCAAACACCGTTACTAGGCAATTTCTGTCTGAAGTTTGATTCCTTCATCAGGCAAAACGTTTATCCCGTGACCGTGGCTACGTTCGGCGACCAGTTGTCACCTCGAACCCACTTTCGCTATCGCAAATATCGAAGTATTACAATCATATTGAATGACAACAATTGTTTAATTACAGCTATGATAAAGTCCAGGCTAAAGCATTAAAAGACTCTCCCAACAGTGCACAGGAAAGGCTCCGGTTTTCCTTACATCTCCGACATATATATATATGTCGGAGATGAAAGGACACCGTAGCCTTTGGAATTCTGGATAGTCCCACAATATTGTAATCTAGATATGGAGATTGACCAATTAGCAGCAACGCCAAATTCCCTCACCGTTTGAACGAAGGCTTTTCTCCACGAATCCGATGATCTCGTGTCCTTAGACACACCCCGTATAGTTTTCCTCTGTGGCATCATCGGGACGGGAAAGGCATTCTCTCTCGCGATCCCATCGACAAAAAGAGTAACCCTTTACGACCAGTGAATATTACGCGTCCGACTTAGATTTTGTGAGCACATTCATCTATCATCCCGTCTACAGCGGATTCGTTATTGAACCTAGGATCACTGTCATTTGTTTCTCGAGTATCTAACTACCACGGTTACTTGTCCGGTTCTATGATAATCGTATTTGTACTAGTCAATGTCTTCTCTATTGCATAATGACAAAGTGTAACCCAAACGAAGATTCGTTTTACGCCCCTGACCCTAATTATAATGTAAACCCGACATTAGAAGTGGGATAAAGTGCCGGTTATAACAGTGCAAAAGCTTACGACCATCGTGCGCGAGTTAATTTATTCGCTAGTGCAAAAATCGAGAGTGGAACCTAACAATTTTTCGCCACCGCGTGTTAACCCTGAAACCGCGGGCTTCGGCTCCGCTGCATGGTGCGCAGCTGCCAATCTGGTTATGGAGGAAAATCCTTTACAAAGCAGTACCCTGAATATAATTTCAATAACGAGTGTCGAATCTATTTCTACGTAGTGGAGGCACCAACTGGTAGATCAAGTCATCCGGGTGAGTCGTTTCCATTTTACTCCGATTTTGGAGCCGAGTGCTCGCTAATTAAAGAATCTGTAGCCTCGAGAATTTCTAGCAAAAGAACGATTGATATAGTAGTAATGCAAGGAACAAGAAATATTTGTACTAAACGTACCTCCCAGATTTTGTCCGCTGCAGGTGTTAGTGGTTAGAGATAAATTTTTCGTGTCCTCGCGGATAGTTATTTAAAATATGACATCGCGATAGATGTGAAATTCTAAGTCAAGGTTTTGACGTAATATTACACAAAATAGCCTCGCTATGTGTAAGACGAATAATTACTACCTGTAATAATACCGCTGAAAAACGAGATCGATGTTAACGCAGTCGACATTGATGTACGCGGTTGTGATACAAGTCGATTAATTTTTCTTTTCTAAGATTCAAAGATTCATTCGTTACGGGTTTCCCACGTACTCGCGTAAATACAGGCCAGTTAGAGATACAATTAATTGATCCTAACATCACCATACAAAGAAGTCCTTATAGATTTCGCGAGGAAGAGCGCAGAATAGTACGTGAGAGAATAAGCGAATCAATTAGAGCCAAATAGCATGAGGCCTAGTAACTCACCATTCGCGAGCCCCATGTTACTCGTGAAGACGAACGATGGTTCAGATACACGATTTGTAGATGTTCGAGAACTAAATAAAACTACGGTCGCGGATCGGTATCCTTTACCCCTTATTGCTGATCAAATCGCGAGATTGCAAAACGCGAGATACTTTACTAGCCTAGACATGGCCAGCGGGCTTCACCAACTTCCCATTCATCCTAATTCGACAGAGTATATACAGTGTTCGTTAACCCCGACGGACAATGCGATTACATAGCGATGTCGTTTGGATTGGAAAAATGCATCCTCCGTTTTTCAGAGGGCCGTTCTCACTGCCTTAGGCGACCTCGCGTATTCATACGTTGTTGTTTACTTGGATGACGTCCTAATTATTGCCGACTCGATAGATCAAGCTCCAAAGGGATTGTACACCGTATTAGATACCTTCGTAAAAGCCGGATTCTCTTTTAACTTTCCAAAATGTTCTTTTCTAAAGACATCGATACTCTATTTGGGAAATGTAATTCACAATGGAGAAGTTCGTCCCAGTCCTGGTAAAATACACGCCTTGAGTTCTCTACCTGCGTCAACGACCGTCACACAGCTCAGACAATTCATAGGTTTAGCCTCTTACTTCCGAAAATTCGTTCCTAAATTCTCACAGATAATGAAACCCTTGTACGCACTTACTTCCGGCAATAAAAGCGTAGCTTGGCCGGATAGATATGAAAAAAAAAAAATAATAATTCAAAAGGTAATTTCCGTTCTGACCGACGCGCCGGTGTTAATGGTATTTGACGCGAACTATCCGATAGAACTTCATACCGACGCTAGTTCGGATGGATATGCGGTTATTTTAATGCACAAGATTGAAGGTAAAAATAGAGTAATAGAATATTACAGTATAAGAAGTAGCCCTGCGGAATTTAGGTATCATTCCTATAAACTAGAGACGTTAGCAGTTGTTAAGCGCTGTTAACCATTTTCGCCACTATTTACACGAAAAAGAATTTCTTGTTGTCACTGGTTGCAATCCCTTGAAGGCATTTAATAATAAGGTGAAACTTACAAACTTTACTTACTTATGTACAAGATTTTAATTTTGACATTGTGTATCGATGCGGTAAACGAATGGCTCACGTAGGTTTCTTCTCGCGAAATTCCGTAGACTTGGATCATCGTACGATCAACGAAGTCGTAGAGAAGGAAGTCAATCCGACCGAAATCTCCGAAGATCGGCTATTAGCGGAATAACGTCGCGACCCACAAATTGCCGAGATTGTCAATAAATCGCAAAACGAGGAGCTCACGGAAGATATCGCGAATACGTATGAATTACGGTCCGGTACCCTTCATCGTAAAATACAGAGAAAAGGCAGAACTCTCTGCTTATCCATTGTCCCCAGAGGTTTTAGATGGTCCGTTATTAACCACGTGCAACAGTCCATTATGCACTTAGGTTGGGATAAAACGCTCGAGAAACTGTACGAGTGTTACTGGTTCGAAGGAATGGCGAAATATGTTCGCAAATTCGTAGAGAACTGTCATGCTTGTCAAGTTTCGAAGGCCAGTTCAGGTAAAATACAAGCTGAATTACATCCTATACCTAAGACCAGCATACCTTGGCATACAGTTCACGTGGACATAACGGGCAAACTAAGCGGTAAAAGTGGTTCGAAAGAATATGTCATTGTCTTGGTTGACGTCTTCACTAAATTCGCATATCTGCATCATAGTCGTAAAATAGATTCTCTTAGTACCGTTAAAGCACTTTACTATGCTATATTTTTATTCGGCTGTCCTTGCTGGATAATAGCGGATCAAGAGAGGTGTCCTACGGGTAAAGAATTCCAAGATTTCTGTCAAGGTAAACACTAAAACTCCACTTAATCTCAACCGGTGCGAGTAGGGCCAACGGTCAGGTAGAGCGTATTATGGGTACGTTGAAAATTATGTTCACAATCATAGAAACGACCGGGCGATTGTGGCTAGACGCGATTGGCAAAATACAGCTGGCTTCGAATTGCACCACCAACCGCGTGACTAAATCGAGCCCATCGGAACTATTAATTGGTAGAACAGCAAAGACTTTACGACTCGTTGATACCCGATAATATCGAAGAAAGGGAAGTAGATATCTCTGATGTAAGACAGCAGGCAATAGAGAATATAGAAATTAGTGCTAGGTACGATAAAGGTGGAGTCGACAAAACTAAAGCTAAAGTAGTTAGGTTTAACCTTGGTGATTTTGTATTACGCAAACACGAGGAAAGAAACCAGACGAAGTTAAATCCGAAATTCAGGGGTCCATTCGAGATAGCAGAGATTTTGGAAGGAGATAGATATACTTTAAAAACCTTAGACGACAAACGATCATATAAGGACAGACATGACAGACTGAGAAAAATGCTAGAAAGTTGCGCCTTTGCTGGGTTGGACGTCTGCGGTGGTGATACCGACGGTGATAATAACGATGCAAGTACACTGATCTCAGAGGATCATTACACCGCATTGTGGGCATAGTAATACACCCAGTGCGCTCTCTGTTGTAACCCGTTCAGTGGTTTTCTGCGCTCTCTGTTGTAACCCGTCCAGTGGTATTCCGCGCTCTCTGTTGTAACCCGTTCAGTGGTTTTCCGCGCTCTCTGTTGTAACCCGTTCAGTGGTTTTCGGCGCTCTCTGTAATACGCTCAATGTGGAGTTCGGCGCTCTCTGTAATACGCTCAATGTGGCGTTCGGCGCTCTCTGTAATACGCTCAGTGTGGCGTTCCGCGCTTTCTGTAATACACCCAACGTGGCAATATGATCCGACAAACTGAGATTCATCGGTGTACGAAATCGAAAATGATCTGTCGTGTCATTACGGTCTGACTGGCGACTCACAGAACGCAACTAACACTTTGAATACAAATCATAACGCTACAAATTCTTGTTCTCTTTTATTTTTCTGTTGTCAAACCTCCGAACGAAATCTTGTTATTGCACTGTACCCTTGACTTACTTGGACATTTAGTTAAATCGTAAATAATGTCAGTTGCATCGAATCTAATGTAAGAAACCACGATATTTTAGTTACACACGAGGACGTGTGATAGTCAGGATGGCCGTGTCGGAGATGAAAGAACACCGGAACCTTTGGAATTTTGGATAATCCCGCAACATTGTAACCTAGAGTTTACTATAGCTGTAATTAAACAATTGTAGTTATTCAATCCGATTGTAATTGTTCGAGAGTTGTGATAATGAGCTTGGGCTCGAGGCGACAGCCAGTCGCCGAACGTAGCCGCGGTCACGGGATGAACGCTTTGTCTAACAAAGGCATGGAGTAATTCTATAGGTTCTCCTTAAAAAGGAAATAGTTTTAACACTCGACAGTAAACATTCCAACGGTCTCTGTCCCGTAGCTCGCCACACGCAGACCCTATTCTTCGAGTAAGATGATTGCCAGATGTCGATGCGTCTCCGCAGTACATGTTCAGCTAGCCCGAGGGCCCGTTATAAATCTTAAGATCTAGTTACCTAAAGTCCTTCAAATAGACAAACAGTCTTTGTCCCAACTACGGGAAAATAGGGGAGACCTATTTTTCAACGAGCGGCGTCTCCCACTAGCAACTTTCCCTCGAGGGCGGCTAGCATCTTTTTCTAACCACCGATATGGAGATTGACCAATTAGCAGCAACGCCAATTTCCCTTACTTTCTGAACGAAGGCTTTTCTCGACGAATCCGATGATCTCGTGTCCTTAGACACACCCCGTATAGTTTTCCTCTGTGGCATCATCGGGACGGGAGATTCATTCTATCTCGCAATCTCATCGACGAAAAGAGTAACCCCTTACGACCAGTGAATATTACGGGCACGTTCATCTATTATCCCGTCGACCGCGGATTCGTTATTGAACCTAGGATCATTGTCATTAGCTTCTCGAGTATCTAACTATCACGGTTATTTGTCCGGTCCTATGATAATCGTATTTGCACTAGTCAATGTCTTCTCTATTGCATAACGACAACGTGTAACCCGAACGAAGACTCGTTTCACGCCCCTAACCCTAATTTTAATGTAAACCCGACATATATATATATATATTTATATTGTGTGTCATTTTAATGTGACTAATGTTTTGTAATTTTTCCGATAGTGTTATTTATTGTTCTGAGTAGTTTATTTTATAGTGTTCAATAATATAAAACACACACAAACGTATATATATATATATGTCGGGTTTACATTAGAATTAGAGTTAGGGGCGTGAAACGAATCTTCGTTCGGATTACACGTTGTCGTTATGCAATAGAGAAGACATCAACCAGTGCAAATACGATTACTATAGAATTAGACAAATAACCGTGGTAATCAGGTACTCGAGAAACTAATGACAATGAACTTAGGTTCAATAACGAATCCGCGGTCAACGGGATGATGGATGAACATGCTCACAATATCTAAGTCGGACTCTTTGTTAAAACGTGGAATATACACCGAGCGTACAGACACTACGTAACTCGCGAATACGACCTCACGAGAGAATGACTTTCCGTCGCGCTGATGCTGCGGAGGAAAGCTATGATGGGGTGTGTCTAAGGACACGAGATCATCGGATTCGTTGAGGATAGCCTTCGTTCAGAAGGCGAGGGAAATTGGCGTTGCTGCTAATTGGTCAATCTCCATATCGGTGGTTAGAAAAGATGCTAACCGCCCTTCAGGGAAAGTTGCTAGTGGGGGACGCCGTTCGTTGAAACATAGGTCTCTCCTATCTTCCCGTAGTTGGGACAAAGACTGTTTGTCTGTTTGAAGGACTTTAGGTAACTAGATCTTAGTGTTTATAACGGCCCTCGGGCTAGCTGTTCACGTACTTTGGTGACGCGTTGACATCTGGTAAACATCCTGCCCGGAGAATAGGATCTGCGTGTGGCGAGCTACGGGACAGAGACCGTTGGAATGTATACTGCCACGTGCGGCTACAAATCTTTCTTTTAAGGAGAGACCTTTGTTAGACTAAGCGTTCATCCCGTGACCGCGGCTACGTTCGGCGACTGGCTGTCGCCTCGAGCCCAAGCTCACTATCACAAATCTCGAATAAATACAATCGGACCGAAGGACGACAATTGTTTAATTACGCCTGCGATAGAATCTAAATTACGGTGTTAAGGGATTTTCCCGAAGTTCTAAAGGAAAGGCTCCGATGCCCTTTCATATCCGACATATATATATATTTCTGACAATGTAACCTTTATTTCTTTAATAATACAATATTGTATGTTTTATGTATTCGTTAGACTATAAGTTCTTTGATTTTATATGCTCATATATTTGTAGTTTGATAATGTTGGATTTGTTGAATAGTATTGGAAGTATTGTCTCTAATATTTTCTGGGTTATTACATGTTTGGCATATATGTTTATATTTATATGTAACTCTCCAAGTTGTTGCTGCGTTGATTGAATAAAATACATTTATATACACATATATTCCTGGCGTTTCAATTATTTCCCTTTTTGTAGTTATTCTTATTTCCTGGTTTATTTGTTTGGTTCGCGACTCGTTCAATTTATTAGTAGATTCTATTTATTTTAATTTTATACTGGTTGGATTTATTAGTCGCCCTCATTTGTTAATCCTATATTTCGTTTCGTAATGCCGTGTGTTAGTTTGTGTATTCAAATCCTTATTCGCGCGTCTTGTATAGGGTGGTTTTCTTTTTCTTGTTACGGCACGTGCGGAGCGCGGGACGTGATACCCCCGTTCTTGGAGTTCAAATTTCCGAAGGAAATTTGACTGATGGTGTCTCTTAGTTCGCTCAAGGCGGATGTAGATGCCGTTGGTTCTTGAGTGGCTACCGGTGTTATCGATATCCCTTGAGGTTGTGTTGTTTGATCGTCGATATTTTGTTTTCTCTTGAGGTATGTTAGCAGGTGGGTGACTGAGCCGCATATTGCTCCTAATAGGGCGATTCCACATCCGTAAGTTTCACGTAGTTGGTATCCGTGTATGACTATACCTATTATTGTCTTGATTAGGTTAAATATTACAAGTATTCCAAATATTGCTGCACTGACAGTTCCAAATTCCATAAAACCAGTCCATAAGTTTGATACGGTAATTTTCGCTATTGTTGTTAATGTATTTTCGTCCATCATTCCCAGGATGTCTACTGTTCCAGGGACGATTGTTTTTCCTGTCGCTCCTCTGGCCTATGTGTTCAAGACTGCAGTTTTTTCTGCCGGGAACATGACGTGATCCCGTAGTGCGTCCAAGTCCTTTTGGGTGTATATTCCGCTCGTGGCCAATGACGATGATGCTGAATATCGCCACGTTTGGCGCACGTCTGGACGGAGTTCCTGTGGTGCGATTGTTTCCATGGGTTTTGGTACGAATTTGTGCCAGAGTCCGTCGATACTGTATAGCGTAGGTAGTACTGCGCTACATTCTCTATGGTTTCCGTGTTGCGTCAGGATGTGTGTTTTTGGTGTTAGAAATGCGGTGCGATTCCCTTGCCAGACGGGTAGCTCCGAGTAGCATTCTGTTGTATGTTGTATCCTACCAGGCCATATGCTATTTTGATGAGGGTCAGTACGATGACCAGGTGACTTATTAGAAATAAGAATAACCTTTTATTATTATTAAAAAGAAAAATTTTTATATTTACATATTTTTCTCTTCTCCCTTTTCCTTTTTTTTCTCTCTCTCTTTTTTTTTAGAACTTTTGTTTTAAATAAATTTTATGAAGTTATAAAGTTTCATGAGATATAATTATATACATATATGCGTACGTATTGGTGAGTAATATAAATGAGATTTGTTTTATCGTTATAATATATAAGTATATATTATCAGTAGATATAAATATATGTACAAATGTAACTTGTTTTTCGAATATATATATGTCGGAGAAGGGCCCTCACTAGGGCTGTGGGCGTTTGATAGACCTCCCTGGGAGTTGGCCATCGCTGTGTTATAACGAAGGTACGGCCGGATACTACGAGTATAAACACTACCAATTCGACAATAAATAGCGGCAGTTGGGCACTTGCGATGTTCGTGGCGTTGGTCTTAGGTTCGATAACGAATCCACGGTCAACGGGATGAAAATACACTTGCTCTGCTTCGCGGATCTGAAGGCGCTGCTCCCTTCGTCGATGGTATCTCAAGAAAGAATGAATTTCGTCCCGATGATGCCACCGAGGGCAACTCTGATGAGGTGTGTCTAAGGACACGAGATCATCGGATTCGTCGAGTATAGCCCTCGTTCTGAAAGTGAGGGAAGTTGACGTCGCTGTCAATTGGTCAATTTGGGACAAAGACTGCTTGTCCGTTAGAAGCATCTTAATTGCCGCAAAAACCCAGGTTTTATAGCGGGTCCTAGGCTAACTGGACTTGTGCTGTGTAAGTGCCTCAATATCTAGTATTCCTTGTCCGAAGGAACCGTTGGCATGTTTTACTGCCAGGTACCTCTATGGGTATTCTTTTAATGAGGGTCGTACTATCGCTCCATACCTTTGTTAAATAGCAGGCCCTTCCCGTTGACCGCGGCTACGTTCGGCGACTGATGGTCGCCTCGGGCCCAAGTTTATTATCACAAATCGCAAACAAATACAATTGGGCGGAATGACGGCAAATTGTTTAATTACGACTGTAAACTCTAATTACGATTTTATGGATTTTCCCGAAGTTCCAGGGGAAGGCTCCGGTGTCTTTTCCTCTCCGACATAAACATGTGCGTGTAATGATAGATATGACGGCTTATTTTTACGAGTCAGTTGTATTATCAACGGAAGTGAGTGTTACAATTATCACCTACTTTACAACATGCGTGTGTGTATATTGGTAAACATGAATGAAAATTATATGTATAGTTATAAATGTTGTTTGTTTACAGGTGGATAGCATAAGTATTTGCCCTCATGCATAGCATACAAGTACGTTATAGTTCCATGGTCCGGAGTATCATTCCTTGAACTAAAAAGTCTCTTTCAAGGTGAGTCAGATTATTGTAAACGATCATGCATTGGAGGCATGATATAGCGGGTTGTAGCTTCGCTATGTTTATATCATACATACGACTTGTTCTTATATTTGTATTCTGTGTTCTTGTAGGTATTCCGTATAGGAAATGACTGGGCGAGTCGTCACATAGGTCCTGGTCGTCTGGATCTAGGTTGTCGAAACAGTCTTGACAAAGAATATCATTATCGAAATGGTAGACAGTGTGTATCAACTGAGCACAGAGGCAAGACCGAACCTCCTCCGTCTCCTCCAGATCGAATGCGAGGTTTCCTATGTTGATGGATTCGCCACCCGTTCTGTACATACATACAAAAACAGTTAATATATTTTTTTTTTTATATATAAGTTTCGTTCGGACCTGTTTCTTTGTACGAATACTGTATCCCTGTATATAATATAATATATATATATAATATGTTATGATTATGTTAGTTGTTATTTATTATTTTTTTTTATCTCTCTCTCTCCCCCCTTTTTTCCTCCTTTTTTTTTCTTATTAATACCTAACATAGCTATTATGATGCTATATTACATTGTATTGGCTATTATTCGTGTGGAGGTGTGTATGTGTGAGGTGTGCGCGACGGATTTTTCAACATGGTCGCTCGCGTGTAACTTTGGTATGGTGTTGTTTTAATGTCAACAGTAGTGTATTATTGAAATATCTAATTATTTGTTAATCATTATGATTTTATTTAGTAGTGTTTTTTGTAATATTGTTTTGTGTTTCATGGTATTGTGTGTGTAAATACCGTGTGTTACTTTAATGTAATGACATGGGTTATGTTGTTATCGAATTTCGATAGTCAGTGTTTTGATATAAATCTCGTTTAATTTAGTTAATGTTTTGTGTATTGTGTTACCAGTCACTTTCGTGTAGCATGACTTTATTCCTTGGTACTGAGTTCAGTCATGACTTGTTAATATTTAGTTAGTCTATCTTGATTAATTTCTCACCTGTTTCTGTGTTTATTAACTTTTCTCATTTTCCCTATTAATTTTATTATTGCTTGTGCTTGCTATTTGTTATTATTTTATATATGATATGAATTAGTTTCCTTATTAGTGATTAAGTTTTATTTGTTAGATTGACATTGTTTGTAAATTTTTTTTTTTTTTTTTTTAGATTGATTTTGATGCTGTGTTGCTTACCTGGATCATTCCCACAACATCATCAGATTCTTCGGTATACCTTGGATACTTACTACGGTTGCCTTCAATCATCCTATGTCTGCGATCATAAAGGTACTGTTTAATTTATTAATTCAATATGTGTATGATATATTGTGTGAGCGACCGCTGTTGTGTATTACAAAATACGCTTCTACATGTTAGATATAATAGTTAATACAATATATTATCTTTTTACTCCGGTTATATCTATTACTAATTTCCAATTAATCTATCTTAATTATCTTCCTAACCACTTTCTATACTTATCAGCTATTTTATTTCTTCTTACTAATCTGTGAAATTCATGCCTGTACACTTCCTTGTATGGTGATTGATTGTTCGTGAGGTAAGTTGCATCTTCACTTGTTTTAAATATTCGTTGAACTAACACGTTTCATATTCAAACAGTAATTGGAGCACTCGTAGTAATCTTCCCTTTCTTTTCAGGTTTCTACTATCTGTGTTATTCGACGAACAGTGTCACGCTTCCACAGTATTGTTATGACGTTTAGTAGTGTTGTATCTTGCATTAAGGCAATTGAAGTTAATTCATTCATTTACTTTCAGCTGGCTGTTGTACATGGTGTTCCACAAACAAGGATCCATAACCTATATTTGCACATAAACCTTTTTGTATAACGATTACTTGTTCACAAGGTAACTTTCACTTTCACCCCTTTAATTATTCATTGAATCAACACGTTTTATATTCAAACAATAATTGAAGTACACATAATAATCTTCCTTTTTTCTTTTAGGTTTCCGCTATCTGTATTATTCAACGAACAGAGTCACACTTGCTTTTGATTTAACCACAATATAGTTATGACATTTAGTAACCTTGTATTTTGCATTGAGACAATTGAAACTGATTTATTCACTTATTTTAGGTAGCTGTCATACATTACGTTCCACAAATAAGGATTCATAACCTATATTTACACGTACACTTTCTTGCATGTTGATTACTTGTTCACAAGGTAACTTTCACTTTCACTAGCTAATTATTCATTGAGTTAACACGTTTTATATTCAAACAATAATTGAAGCACATATAATAATTTTCCCTTTTTCCTTTTAGGTTTTTGCTATCTGTATTACTCGACGAACAGCACTATAACACACACATACTGCACTACGTTGCCCACTGAAATCACTTTAGTTATTGGTTATTTCGATTATGCGCTAGTTTTAACTTGTTTAAGTGCACTATTCGCGGAATCCCTTTTACTTCAATCTTGACGTTTTGGTTCTGCAAGATTTCTAGCACTTTATGTGGTCCAGTATATTGATCGGAGAATTTTCCTTTACTAGGTTCTTTTAATAGATATATCGAATCTCCTACTTTAAAATTTTGAGGGTTGATTCGCCGGTCGTAATATTCTTTTGATCTTAGTTTGGATTTTATCAAATTTTCTCTTGCCATTTGTTGTACGGTGTTAATTTTATAGAACAAATCTTTAAGGTAATCTGCGTATGTCGGTTTCACGTCCTCTTCGATTATTGTTTCACTTAAACTTTGCAATATTGGCTTCAAGACTAGCATGTATCCAATTACTATTTTCTTCCCTCTCTTTATTTTAGTTTTTATTTTGCGCCAAAACGCAAGTTTACTGACACGGATCCAATTATCCAATTGCTTGCCAATAGCATTCAAAATACAAATTTTTAAAAATAAAGCCATAGCTATATTAACCCAAAAATATTTTGGATATAGTATAGTGTGATACCATCTATATTTTCCAGGAGGATTCATAAGATCAACACTCATGTTGTCTACATCAAATACTAGATGTAGTAACTAATAAAGTATTTTTAATCCAATTATAATCCAATGGCTAGCATATTTATTCAAGTATATATACATATCTTCGACTGGTGATTCCCTCTTTTCACTCATTTGATTTCCTTGAGCCCGTTGAACTTGCGTTTCTTCAGCTTGAAAATGTTTAGAATCCTTTTCCTCAATCATCCTTCTTTCTTCTTTATTTACTTTATTCACAACACGTTGAGTTTTCCCTACCTTTTCAGGATGAATAGTTTCACTGGAAGTGCTTATTATAATTAAATTGTTATTTGTTTGTATGGAACGTTTAGGAATATTTTCGGTAGATTTAGAATTATTCTTTGAATTTTTATTACAAACCTCTTTGCTTATAAATTCTATTTTGGATTTAGGGATAGCTATATTTGATTATGATTTGGCTTTGAGTTCGATAAAGTTACTTTCCGATGGTTTTATAGAAATTTTTGAGTGAGATACATTCGCTACTTTTTTTCCTATTATGGTTGAGACATTTACGAAATTCGTGGAGTCCTGCTTTTGTATCTTTGTCAAGTCGAACGTGGAGAGGCAATTCGCACTTCCCAGCGGGTCCAATATCTCCGTGATATTAGGCAGTGGATAAGCGTTGCCTATCGTCTTGTCAATTTCCTAGTTTCTGCTTCATTATTTAACGTGACATTATCCCTTATCATAGGAACGGAATGGTGTTTACATTGAAAAGTTGATTGATTCAAATGATCAGCATCCCTTTTTTGATTTAGGTTTCTATCGAGGTATTTATTTATGCATTTTTCTTCCCAAGTTATTGCTCTTGCTTCTTTCCTGACATCTTCTATCCCCGGGTTGTTTAAATGTTTCCGCGACGGCGGTACAAATCTCCAGTCCTGGCGGTTGTTTCCAATGTAGTTACTATTGTATGGGGAATGAGCGTTGTTTCGGTTATAATTATTCGGAGGTATCGGATGTTGGTATCGTATTCTATTGTTTGCTTGTTTTAATTCTCGTGTTGCTTTCACGGCTTGGCGGTACGCATCGTCCAAAGATTGGTATCCTGCTATCTTTACTTGTAAATACACCTCGTTTGGAAGAACCTTAACGAAAGCTTCCCTCGTGTCTCGATCTATCCTATCTTGAAATACGGTGCCGTACTCGTATCTTTCTCCGGTCATTATCGCCAGTCTGAGATCTTTGACGCGGTCTATGTAGTCTAAAATATCTTCTCCCAGTCGTTGAAATATGGTAGCTAATTCTCCTTTATATTCGTTAACCGTTTTTCCCGGACCGAACATATCTTTTAATTTGTTCCCGAAATCGTTTAAACTTGTCACTTCTGTGTCTTCTATGGCGAGAAACGCGTGTCCGCGAAGCTTGTTCGTTAATAATTTTACTAACTAAGATTCTTGATGCCTAGGAACCATGTTTCGTGCACGCTCGCATGCTCTTAAAAATCGAAAAACCGAGGGTCGATGTCCGTCGAAAACTGGTACTGTCTCTATTGCATCTTTTAACTTAATTGGTTGGGGATTAATTTCTGTCGGTATTGTCGCTTGGGGAATTATCGGCGATGATACGGGTGTCTTGATTTCCTTTTTTATCTTCAGTGAACGCACATTGTCTTGTAATTTATTCATTTTTGTACTCATGTCGCGAAAATTCGTGTCCCATGCTTTAAGTTTTTCCGATAACATCAAGACCATGTCTTTGTCCAATGATTCTAATTTAGTCGACATTATTTCTTAGGTATATATTTTATCGATAATCGTAACAACCTTAATCCTCTGTGGAACGAATCTCACTGTTTAAATCAATTTTAATCCTCCGTGGAATCAGTCCACTTTTTAAACCAACTTTAATCCTCCGTGGAGCGCATCCCACCGCTGCCACCAAAAATTATACTTCTACTAATGTTACGTTCTTATTTGTTTTGATCGATTTTAAACCGTTGAATTTACAAGATTTTTTTTTTATTTGTTTTAATTTAATTTAATTTAATTTAGCTCGATTTAATTTGAATTTCAATAGGAAGGGAAAATTTAAACGATATAATTATATTTAAGATATTGAATTAAGATTTCCGATTAAGATCTATTTCCAAGTTTGAAAATTTATATTATATGTTTTTCCTTATCGAAACTTTCGATTTACACGGTAGTTGCTGCCACCAGAAATAGTCTAAGGACTATTTCAATTAGAGAAATTTATTTAGATTTGTTGTTAATGAATTAACTATTCGTGGGTAGCGTTAACTAATATTTAGGCTACTGATAGATAAATTCCACGTTTTCGGCTAACCTGCTATGCGCAGGGATACTGGCACGGGAGAGGATTAAAGTTAAATGCAATAAATATTTATCCTCATTGAACGGATTTTTATTTGAATGTCGAATCGCTTAGGTTGTTATTCACATATATGTATATGTATATATATTAATGTGAGAGGAGGTAGAACAAGAATTTTCGCGTTAATGGATTGGATAAGAATGTGAATTTTCCCGTTGTTCGATACAAATTTATTTTTGCGTTTGCCTTCTTCTTCTCTTTTAATTTCGCTATAGTAATATGTCCAACGCTCAGTTCGTTTACTACGATAGTTTCTGTTGTCGCGATTTTCTTGCCTTTCAAATTTAATAATCGAGGGTGATTTTAACAATCCTCTCTGTGCGGGGTTCGTGTGATTTCGCAAGCCTTGCCCAAAGACGGGCAATATTTTGCCAACAGTGGGAGGAGGAATGCGAAGAACCCCACCCCAAAAAAAAATAAATTTCTTACCTTGATAGAAAAGTGCTGTCTGGTGAACTGTGGTGTGTTTTTTTTCTTTTTTTTGTTATTTACTTATAAACTTTTTTTTTATTTTTTATTTAATACACATTTACAATTTACTATCCGGACTGATACCGCAATACAAAATATTTTATTTATATTCTTTAATTTTTTTAAATGAAATAGGACCTTCGAAAATTCATAACGGACAACCCCTTTTGTTATATAAAGTTTAAAACAAAATTTATATTCAAACCGTTAACGGAAATAAAATAATGATCGATGATAATAATAATCTACGTTCAATAAAAAAAAAAAAGAAAAAAAAAAAAAATCGGTGGTCTACTGGGGGTATGCTTTCGTGGGAATCGGGACGTTGCAGTTTTGGTTTCCTGAAATCGTACGCGAGAGGATGTGTTTTCCATATTCCGACTCAGTTCCTGTCGGTCCTGTGTTTCTGCTGAGCTAGCGTCTAGGAGGCTTGAAGAATTCCATGCTAATTTAGTTTTTTTCGAGCGAAACTTCGACGTTTGTATCGTGGGAATTATTTATGTTTTCTTCGGCACGTGCAAGGGCTGGCGGCTATAGCATCATTATCATTTCGCTGTTCGCTCGGGCAACACGCGTAATCCGCTGTTCTCCCACAACGAGGACCTTCTCCTTCGAGTTATTTTGCGTAAGTTTGATTTAGATGGATATTTGCATATTATGGTTGTTTTCGTGATTTTGATCCTTTTCCCTTTTGTTGTTTCCTTAGGCTTCGGTGATTGACGTTTGAACAATGTTTGTGGAGGCGTTTCTATCGGAGGTTCTCATGCAGATTTCCTTGGTGCGTATTTTATCTTGTTTTTAGTCCGCTTGATTCGTCCTGTTTCGTTCTATTTAAACTGTATTGTGTCGTTTCAAAGAGAAAAAGGGATTCCGAAGAACTCGTGGGCGACTCGTCGTGGGTTCCTTATTATTATTTTGATTATATGTTCAATATATATATATATATATATGTCGGATTAACATTAGAATTTAAAGCACTCAACAACTCTTCTTCTGAATTAGCCATTGTTATATGAAAACTGAGATTATTTTAACACGTAAACAAGGTTTCACAAATATATTAAGAATATGAAGTAGTAATAAGTTTAACCCAAAATTAAAATTAACGATTAATATGTTTACAAATAATGAATTTAATTAACACTAATTAACGATGTCTCTGAGTTCTAACGAATCCACGGTCAACGGGATAACTATTTATTAAACTTAGGATGATTTTAAACACAAAAATACAATTGCTGAAACTTTCGGTAAATTGCTCGATGTAACACTTTCCAAAGCGATCACATGAATGAATATCTGATCAAAATCTGTTTTTCGCTGTACGACTGCTTTTGTTTGTTATATGTTCGCTAGAAACATCCAGAAGGTTCCAAACGCCGTTGCTAGGCAGTTTCTGTCAAAAGTTTGTTGTATACTCTTCGGAAGCATCGAGAAAGATCCAAACACCGTTACTAGGCAGTTTCTGTCTGAAGTTTGATTCCTTCATCAGGCAAAACGTTTATCCCGTGACCGTCGCTACGTTCGGCAACAAGTTGTCACCTCGAACCCACTTTCGCTATCGCAAATATCGAAGTATTACAATCAAATCGAATGACAACAATTGTTTAATTACAGCTATGATAAAGTCCAGGCTAAAGCATTAAAAGACTCTCCCAACAGTGCACAGGAAAGGCTTCGGTTTTCCTTACATCACCGACATATATATACATTTTAAATGTAATGTTATCTATCTTATGTTTGTTAAATATACTTGTTTAATTTTATATTTTCCTTTTAATTAATTATATATATGTCGGAGATGAAAGGAAAGCCGAAGCCTTCCCTTGGAAATTTTGGGAACATCCTCTAGTACCTTAGCCTAGATTTTATTATAGTTGTAATTGCTTAAGATTTGTAATAAGCGAGATTGGGTTCGAGGTGACAATCGGTCGCTGAACGTAGCCACGGTCACGGGATGGATGTTTTATCTAACGGAGGTCTGGAGTGGTTGTATGTGTTTTCCGAGAAATGTGGTTGTGGCGGCATGCGGCCTCGAGAGCGGGCCTAGCCACGTGTGATGTTGCCTCGGAGGTGCCGATGCAATGGGACATACATTGTATTAGTAATCAAAACTCCAGGCAGAAACTGCCTAGCAACGGCGTTTGGAACTTTCTCGATGCTTCCAACGAGTGTGCCTAGCAACGGTGTTTGGAACCTTCTCGATGCTTCCAAACGGGTATAGAAAACAAAATGCAATCGTACAGGGAGAAAAATCTCCACGAGGCTGGCATTCTTGCGATTGCCTTGGAGAGTGACAGATCGAGCATTTTCGACGATCGCATTTGCGTCTAAGTTAGTTTCGCTTAGTGGGGGGTTGTCCCGGTGACCGTGGATTCGTTTGAGCTGGAACATTGCTAATAGTATTATTTAATTTAATTATTCGTAGATCGTATTATTCGTTGGGCTTAGTGTTTGTTGGACTTATTATTGGTTGTACTTATTATTTGTTAAGCTTAGTGATAGACCTGTATATGCGTGTGGATGGGATCTCGGCTTTGTGAAGCGATGGCTGGTCCACATGAGGAGTCGTCGCGCGCCCAAAATTCGAATCGTGATCCGACATCAGAAGTGGGATTAGAACCGTTTAAAGTGCTACAAGAGCAAATGGTCCTTATGCGCGAGTTAATTCAGACGCTAGCGCACAAAACCGGGGAGCAAAGACCGAGTACGGAATCTAAGGATGCAACGTTACCACGTTTTGACCCCGAAGGCGCGGGCGCCGATCCATCCGCGTGGTGCTCTCATGCTGATCTGATTTTGAAAGACCACCCGATGCAAGATAGTGCGTTACTTTCCGCTCTAAATCGCGCCCTAAGGGGTTCTGCTGCGCATTGGCTTTCACAAATGGTGCGCGGTGGAAAGCTTACCTGGCCAACGTTTGGGGAACAATTTCTTTCGCGTTTTGGTGGCAGAGAGACGGCCGCTTCGGCGTTAA
The DNA here is from genome assembly GCA_019677175.1 of Bombus sylvicola. Taxonomy (NCBI): domain Eukaryota; kingdom Metazoa; phylum Arthropoda; class Insecta; order Hymenoptera; family Apidae; genus Bombus; species Bombus sylvicola. The sequence goes on from JACSOB010000116.1 coordinate 83,345, forward strand.
TAAGGATATCCAGAGAACGACCGTCGGAGACTGAATCCCCGGGAGCGTACGGTAGTCGCCTCCGCTCCATGCTGCAGATGAAGTTGCAAGATCTAACGATGCCCGAAGTGATCAATGCCCTCGCCCTTTATATACTGAGTTCACAAGATCGACGCTTTCGGCGACTAACGCTCGCGAATAATATCAGGACGGAGGACCAATTTCATGATGAAATGAGGATTCTCCCTTACAACGATCAGCCGACATTTTCGCCAAGAAATTCACTAACGGAACCTGAAGCTAAACGAAGCAGGCTATCAGTTCCTCGGATTAAGTGCTACCGCTGTGGTGCTCACGGACATAGGAGAACGGAGTGTCGCCTGCAAACACAAACGGGGAAGGAGCAGGATATACGAAACCCAAAGGAAAAACGACCAGCCGCATCGTCGAAGGTGACCTGCTTCAAATGCCACGAGGAGGGACATATCGCGCCTAATTGCCCATCATCGCGGAAAGGAAGCTACGATTCCATTGACGAGCGCCGGATCGACTCCTGTGTGGTGGAGGCTCCGGCTGGTAGATTGGGCCATCTGGGTGAGTCGTATCCATTTTGCTTTGGTTCTGGGGCCGAGTGTTCGGTAATCAAAGAGTCCCTAGCCTCGAAATTTTCGGGTAAAGGAGTGACCGGTGTGGTGGTGATGCGGGGGATCGGGAATACTTGTATTGAGAGTGCGCTTCAGATTTTGTCTACTGTTTGTATTAACGGTCTTGCATTGGAGATAGTCTTTCGTGTCCTTGCTGACGATTACCTGAAATACGACATCGTGATTGGTCGCGAGATTTTGAGCCAGGGATTCGACGTAAATATCACGCAAAATAGCCTCGTTATTTGTAAAACAAAGGTCGTTAACGCTTGTGGTAAAGTCGCGGAAGATGCGGTCAACATTAACGAGGTTGACACTGATGTGATCGGTAACGACAAAGATCGATTAATCTCTGTTCTCGAAAAATTTAAAGAATCATTCATTACGGGTTTCCCGCGTACTCGCGTCAGTACGGGCCAGTTGGAAATACGGCTAATTGATCCCAACGTACCAGTGCAGAGAAGCCCTTACAGGCTTAAGGCGAGGAAGAGCGAAGAATAGTACGCGAGAGAATAGACGAATTAATTAAAGCACAAGTTGTAAAACCTAGTAATTCGCCGTTCGCGAGCCCTATGATACTCGTGAAGAAGAAGGACGGCACAGACAGATGTGTGTAGACTTTCGAGCGCTGAATAAAAATACGGTCGCGGATCGGTATCCCTTTACCCCTTATTGCTGATCAAATCGCGAGATTGCAGAGTGCGAGATACTTCATTAGCCTGGACATGGCTAGCGGATTTCACCAGATTCCCATTCATCCTAACTCGACGGAATATACTGCGTTCGTTACCCCCGACGGTCAATACGAATACGTGACGATGCCGTTTGGGTTGAGGAGTGCACCAGCCGTTTTCCGGAGGGCCATTGTCGGGGCCTTGGACGGCCTCGCTTATTCGTATGTCGTTGTTTGTTTGGACGAGTTGCTCATAATCGCCGACTCAATGGATCGGGCTCTGGGGGTTGCACACTGCGCTGGGCACTCTCGTGGACGCCGGATTTTCTTTCAATTTCGCTGAATGTTCTTTTCTGGGGGCGTCGGTGCTTTATTTGGGATATGTAATTCGTACCGGAGAGGTTCGTCCAAACCCGGGGAGAGTGCAGGCTTTGAGTTCTTTACCTGCACCGTCGACCGTCACACAGCTTGGGCAGTTCATGGGTTTGGCCTCTTACTTCCGAGGATTTGTTCCTAGATTTTCGCAAGTGATGAAACCCTTGTACGCACTCACTTCTAGTAACAAGCACATAACTTGGACGGACAGGCACGAAAAGATAAGACAACGGATAATTTCCGTTCTGACCGACGCGCCGGTGTTAATGATATTTGATCCCAATCGTCCCATAGAGCTACATACCGACGCTAGTTCGGAGGGGTATGGAGCTATTTTAATGCACAAAGTCGAAAAGGAAAACAGAGTCATCGAATATTATAGTAAAAGGACCAGTCCCGCGGAAGCTAGGTATCATTCGTACGAACTGGAGACACTAGCAGTAGTAAGCGCCGTCAAGCATTCCCCACACTACCACATGGACGGAAATTCTTAGTAGTTACCGACTGTAATTCTTTGAAAGCCTCCAGCAACGAAGTAAACTTAAACGACCGGGTTTTATAGGTGGTGGGCTTGCCGCAAACATTCGATTTTGACATCATGTATCGAGAGGGGAAAACGAATGGCCCACGTAGATTTCTTTTCGCGAAACCCCGTAGACTTGAATCGCCGTATGATAGACAAGGTCGCAGAGAAAGAGATTAATTCTGGCCAGAGATCTCCGAAGATTGGCTATTAGCGGAACAACGTCGCGATCCGCAAATCTCGGAAATCGTTAATAAATTACAGAACGAAGAGCTCGCGGAAGATATCGCGAATACCTACGAACTGCGATCTGGTACACTTTACCGTACAAAGTACAACGAAAGGGCAGAACCCTTTGCTTACCCATTGTTCCCGGAGAGGTTTTAGATGGTCCGTCATCAACCATGTGCATCAGTCAATTATGCACTTAGGATGGGATAAAACGCTCGAGAAGCTCTACGAGTATTATTGGTTCAGGGGAATGGCGAAGTATGTTCGCAAATTTGTCGAGAACTGCCATGCTTGTAGAGTTTCGAAAGCTAGTTCAGGTAAAATACAGGCTGAACTGCATCCATACCTAAGACCGGCACACCGTGGCATACGGTGCACATGGGCAAAACGGGCAAGCTGAGTGGCAAGAATGACTCGAAAGAGTATGTCGTCGTCTTGATCGATGCCTTTGCGAAATTCGTGCACTTGCATCACACACGCAAATTGGATTCCGCTAGCGTTATAACAAGGCACTTAAGTCCGCCGTGTTTTGGTTCGGTAGTCCCTGTCGGATAATAGCAGATCAGGGTAGATGTTTCACGGGCCGGGAATTTCAAGAATTCTGTGCAAAGCAAACAAATCAAAGTTCATTTGATCGCGACCGGTGCAAGTAGGGCCAATGGCAAAAGTAGAACGTGTTATGAGCACGTTAAAAAATATGTTCACAACGGTGGAAACGACCGGGCGTTCATGGAAAACGCGATCGGGGAGATGCAATTTGGCTTTGAATTGTACCATCAACCGCGTAACCAAATCGAGTCCTTTAGAAGTCTATGGTGATTGGTAGAGCAGCAAGACCGTAATGACTTATTACTACCTGATAACTATCGAGGAAAAAGAAATAGATTTCCCCAGTGTAAGACAACAGGCAACAAAAAAGATGGAAACTAGTGCTAGGTATGAAAAGAGAGAGAATCTGATAAAACCAAAGGCTAAAGTACTTAGGTTTAATCTCGGTGATTTTGTACTAAGCCCCAAAATGAAAGAAAGGAACCCAGACAAAAATTGGATCCAAAATTCAGGGTCCGTTTGTGATATCGGAGGGTCCTGGAAGGAGACCGGATATACCTTGAAAACACTGGATGGGAAAAGGTCATACAAGTACAGTCATGACAGGTTAAGGGAAAATGCCGGATAGTTGCATTCCTGCGGAGTTGGATGTCTGTTGGGATGACGAGAACAGTGACCATGGCGATGCTGAGTACCGGACCCCGACAGAGGATCGTAGAATTATATGAGCCCAGGTGCGGCCAGGGATGGAGTTCAGTGCGGTCAGGCACTGGGAGTGACGATGTCACGAAGCTGGGAAGGTTAGTACACGACAATGTCACGAGTTTGAGCTGGTCTTAGTACCGAACAGGACAAGTCACGGATTTGAAGCTGGTCTAGTACCGACAGGACGATGTCACGAAGCTGGGAGCTGGTCTAGTACCGACAGTGACAATGTCATGAGGCTGAGGTGGTCAGTGTTGAAGCGGAGTCTTACGAAGCTGGTTAGGTGTAACGAACTTTGAGAGTATGTGGATCTGAAGGATGAGACCCATTTGGGTGTAAAATGAGAATGGGTCAGGTCATACGACGACTGAAAGCACGCAGAAGCAACTGGCACTTTGAATGCTAACACAAGAAAATAACTAACTTTTTGTTGATACACCAGAAGGGGGGGGAAGAGAAGTTCTAAATTTTGGGAACATCCTCTAGTACTAGCCTAACAGGTAATTCTTAAGATTTGTAATAAGGAGATTGGGTTCGAAGGTGACAATGGAGCAACTAGCCGAAGCGGTCACGGGATGGATGTTTTATCTAACGGAGGTTGGGAAGGGTGTGGGTGTTTTAGAAATGGGGTTGTGGCATGGGCCTCGAAGGGCCCGCACGTTGATGTTGCCTGGAGGTGCCGATGCAATGGGACAGCACTACATGATTAGTAATCAAAACTCCAGGCAGAAATCGCCTAGCAACGGGTTTTGGAACCTTCTCGATGCTTCCAACGAGTGTGTTTGGCCAAAACGGGTTTGGAACCTCCTCGAATGCTTCCAAACGGGTATAAAAAACAAAATGCAATCGTACAGGGAGAAAAATCTCCCACGACAGGCTGGCATTCTTGGGATTGTGAGGAGTACAAGATCGAGCATTTTCGAGATCGCATTTGCGTCTAGTTTCGCTTAGTGGGGGGTTGTCCCTGGGTGACCGTGGATTCGTTTGAGCTCGAACATTGCTAATAGCAGTATTATTAATTTAATTACGTAAGATTATATTTAGGTTTGTTGGACTTATATTGGTGTACTTATTATTTGTTGCTTAGTGATAGACTGTATAGTGTGGAGGGATCTGTTGTGAAGGATGGTGGTACAGAGGAGTGTGCCAAAATTGTATGTGATGACTATATATATTTTTTTATACTTTGTAGGATGACAATGTAATTTGCATATAATATATTTAGAAAAATGATAACAATGTAGTTTTCATGATTTGTTGGGTGATTTCACCAATCCACAACATTCCTGTCCGTGTTAATTTATTCCTCACCTCATCAGAGTTCCATTTTGTATTAAATATTTACCTGTGCTCTTTCCTCTCTTTTCTTCTCTTTTTTCTTATCGAAAGTATAATTATTTTTTTCGTAATACATAAGAATTAGTGCAGAGTATTCCAAAATGGGCGTGAATGTCCTCGCATACAGTGATTTTTATTATCTGAAAGTAACAGAAGTAAAGTGTTTGGTGGACGTATAGTTGAAGTGAGAAGATTATATTATTTTGTATTTATCTAATGTGTATAAATTATGGTGTGTCTGAGTGGGTGGCAATAACAAGAAAATAAGTGAGGGGAGTGGTTAGTTGATATGGAGTTTAAGTAGTGTTTTCAAAAACATATATATTAGGAAAAAACAAGTAGATGTTATATAAGGAGTAGAGTAGAGTAGGTTGTAAAAGTGAAACAGGGAGGAGGTGGGTAAGAGTTTTGGACATAGGTATGCAACACATGTTAAGGGGTGTGCACAGGAAACGTAAGTACTTATGAGATACAAAAAAATACCTCTAAACCGATGATGAGAGGAAAAAAAGGGGTGTGAATAACGGATCGTCGGGACTGTTCTAGGCCACAACCTCTCGTTCAGAAGTGTTGGAAATGGGGCTACACCGGTCAATCTTCGTCAGGTTGTGAAAATATTGCCAGCCGCCCTCGTGGGGTGCTGCCCGCTGCCGGAAAACATGCCTCTTATCCCTCTCGCAGCCGTGACAACAAAGGGTTTTGAAGATCAGGTAATGAGATCCAGTTTATAACGGCCCCAGGCCAGCTGACGTACGGATCTAACGACATTGGCTAAACATCCTTACCTCGTAGGATAGGCCGCATGGCGCGCTGTTTTAATGCTATAATCGCGGAACATGCGTCGAGCACGCAACCATTTCCTTTGTGAGCCATAGAATTAATATTTCCGTGTTGGAGCCATCTGATTGTAGTTAGTGAAAGATCGATTGCGCCCCGAACCTGCTTATTATCACAAAATTCACAAACGAGTACAATGATACAAATCGCTTACTCATAACTAAACTTTAATTACGATTTTGGTTTCTGGAGTTCCAGGTCTCGATTTCACTCACATATATATAATGGAGATGAAAGGGCATCGGAGCCTTTCCTTAGAACTTCGGGAAAATCCCTTAACACCGTAATTTAGATTCTATCGTAGGCGTAATTAGAACAATTGTGTCCTTCGGTCGATTGTATTTATTCGAGATTTGTGGATAGTGAGTCATTCGAGGGACAGCCAGTTGCCGAACGTAGTCGCGGTCACGGGATGAACGCTTTGCCTAACAAAGGCATGGAGTAATTCTGTAGCTCTCCTTAAAAGAAATATTTGTGGTGACAATTCCTCGGCAGTAAACATTCCAACGGTTCTTCTGTCCTGTAGCTCGCCACACACGCAGACCCTATTCTTCGAATAAGATGATGCAGATGTGATGGTTCCTCGCAGTGGGCTAGTTCAGCTAGCCTGAGGACCGCGGCAAACACTAAGATCTAGTTACCTAAAGTCCTTCAAACAGGATAAACAGTTTTTGTCCCAACTACGGAAGATAGGAGAGACCTATGTTTCCAACGAACGGCGTCCCCACTAGCAACTTCTCCCCTGGAGGGGGCTAGCATCTTCTTTTTCAACCACCGTATATGGAAGATTGACCAATTAGCAGCAACGCCACTTCCCTCGCTTCTGAACGAAGGTCCTCGACGAATCCGCCATTGATGTGATCCGTGTCCCAGACACACCCTTATCATAGCTTTCCCTCCGCAGCATCAAAGCGACGGAAAGTCATTCCTCCTCGTGAGGTCGTATTAGCGAGTTACCTGCAGTGTCTGTACGCCTCGGTGGATATTCCACGTTTTAACAAAGAGTCCGACTTTGTTGACAGCGATCGTGTTACGAAGCTGGTTATGTAACGAACTTTGAGAGTATGTGCGATTCGAAGGATGAGACCCATTTGGGTGTGAAATCGAGAATGGTCCGTCATGTCATTACGACCCGACTGAAAGCACGCAGAATGCAACTGGCACTTTGAATGCTAATCACAATGATACTAATTTTGTTTCCCTTTTGTTTTGTTGACGAAGGTACACCCGAGGACGTGTGATAGTCAGGATGGCCGTGTCGGAGATGAAAGGAAAGCCGAAGCCTTTCCTTGGAAATTTTGGGAACATCCTCTAGTACCTTAGCCTAGATTTTATTATAGTTGTAATTGCTTAAGATTTGTAATAAGCGAGATTGGGTTCGAGGTGACAATCGGACGCTGAACGTAGCCACGGTCACGGGATGGATGTTTTATCTAACGGAGGTCTGGAGTGGTTGTATGTGTTTTCCGAGAAATGTGGTTGTGGCGGCATGCGGCCTCGAGAGCGGGCCTAGCCACGTGTGATGTTGCCTCGGAGGTGCCGATGCAATGGGACATACATTGTATTAGTAATCAAAACTCCAGGCAGAAACTGCCTAGCAACGGCGTTTGGAACTTTCTCGATGCTTCCAACGAGTGTGCCTAGCAACGGCGTTTGGAACCTTCTCGATGCTTCCAAACGGGTATAGAAAACAAAATGCAATCGTACAGGGAGAAAAATCTCCACGAGGCTGGCATTCTTGCGATTGCCTTGGAGAGTGACAGATCGAGCATTTTCGACGATCGCATTTGCGTCTAGTTTCGCTTAGTGGGGGGTTGTCCCGGTGACCGTGGATTCGTTTGAGCTCGAACATTGCTAATAGTATTATTTAATTTAATTATTCGTAGATCGTATTATTCGTTGGGCTTAGTGTTTGTTGGACTTATTATTGGTTGTACTTATTATTTGTTAAGCTTAGTGACCTGTATAGACCTGTATATGCGTGTGGATGGGATCTCGGCTTTGTGAAGCGATGGCTGGTCCACATGAGGAGTCGTCGCGCGCCCAAAATTCGTATCGTGATCCGACATATATATATTTTTATACTTTTGTATTTGACAATGTAATTTCGCATATAATATATTTAAGAAAAATGATAACAATGTGTTTTCATGATTTGTTTCTCGCGGCTGATTTCCACCAATCCCCAATATTCCTGTCGCGTGTTATTATTTATTCCTACCTCATCACGACGTTCCATTTTGTATTAAATATTTATTCTCGTCGCTCTTTCCTCTCTTTTTTCTTTCTTTTTCTTATCGAAAGTATAATTTATTTTTTCGTAATACATAAGAATTAGTGCACGCATGTTTCAAAATGGCCGCCCGTGAATGTCCCTTGCATACAGTGATTTTTATTGATCTCGAATCTATTTGTCAATTATGTGTAAATCTTGTTTCGGTGTTTTGACGTATAGTTGAAGTGAGAAATATATTATTTTGTATTTATCTAATGTGTATAATTATTGCGTGTGTTTCGACGTGCGCGTATAAATCTAACATGGCTGCTCATAAATGTCATCAGTGAGGTTACAGTAGCGGATCTTTAGTTTTTTTTGATATCGAAGTGATTTTCCGTTTGTAGCTCGTTTTTCCTTATTCTATCGCAATTAGACTATATATATATTTTTAGTTTTGTTATTATTATTATTATTAAAATGACAATAGTATTGTTCATGTGAATATATATATATATATGTCGGAGAGGCGTCAGAGATAGAGTTATGGGCGTTCGATAAATCTTCGTTGGGACTGGCCATCGTTGTGATATAACAAGGGTACGATTTGCTGACACGAGCGTGGACAGTACAGGCTTGACGACCGCCTCGGTATCTTGAACGATCGCGATACTTGTGATATTGGTCTTAGGTTCAATAACGAATCCGCGGCCAACGGGATGCTAAATCTACTCGCACACTACGTTAACTCAAGCGTGTCGCACACGCGAAACGTAAGGCGTTACTTCTCGTCCATGAGATCACAAAAGAATGCACCTCTGTCCCGATGATGCCACCGAGGAAAACTATGATGGGGTGTGACTAAGGACGCGAGATCATCGGATTCGTCGAAGACAACCTTCGTTCAGGAAGTAAGGGAAATTGGCGTAGCTGCTAATTGGTCAATCTCTATATCGGTGGTTAGAAAAAGACGTTAGCCGCCCTCGAGAGAAAGTTGCTGGTGGGAGGCGTCGTTCGTTGGAAAATATGTCTCCTCTATCTTCCCGTAGTTGGGACAAAGGCTGTTTGTCTATTTGAAGGACTTTAGGTAACTGGATCTTAGTGTTTATAACGGGCCCTCAGGCTAGCTGAACGTGTACTGCGAAGACGCATCGACATCTGGTAAACATCTTACTCGAAGGATAGGGTCTGCGTATGGCGCGCTACGGGACAGAGACCGTTGGAATATTTATTGCCGAGTATTACAACTATTTCCTTTTTATAGAGAGCTATAGAATTACTCCGTGCCTTTGTCAGGCAAAGCGTCCATCCCGTGACCGCGGCTACGTTCGGCGACTGACTGTCGCCCCGAACCCAAGTTTATTATCACAAAATTCACAAACGAGTACAATGATGACAAATCGCTTAATTACAACTGTAAACTTTAATTACGATTTTGCGGGTTTTCTGGAGTTCCAGAGAAAGGTCTCCGATGTCCTCTCATCTCCGACATATATATGTCGGAGATGAAAGGGCATCGGAGCCTTTCCTTTAGAACTTCGGGAAAATCCCTTAACACCGTAATTTAGATTCTATCGTAGGCGTAATTAAACAATTGTCGTCCTTCGGTCCGATTGTATTTATTCGAGATTTGTGATAGTGAGCTTGGGCTCGAGGCGACAGCCAGTCGCCGAACGTAGCCGCGGTCACGGGATGAACGCTTTGCCTAACAAAGGCATGGAGTAATTCTGTAGCTCTCCTTAAAAGAAATATTTGTGGCGACACTCGGCAGTAAACATTCCAACGGTCTCTGTCCCGTAGCTCGCCACACGCAGACCCTATTCTTCGAATAAGATGATTGCCAGATGTCGATGCGTCTTCGCAGTACATGTTCAGCTAGCCTGAGGACCCGTTATAAACACTAAGATCTAGTTACCTAAAGTCCTTCAAACAGACAAACAGTTTTTGTCCCAACTACGGGAAGATAGGAGAGACCTATGTTTCAACGAACGGCGTCCCCCACTAGCAACTTTCCCTGGAGGGCGGCTAGCATCTTTTTCTAACCACCGATATGGAGATTGACCAATTAGCAGCAACGCCAATTTCCCTCGCTTTCTGAACGAAGGCTATCCTCGACGAATCCGATGATCTCGTGTCCTTAGACACACCCTATCATAGCTTTCCTCCGCAGCATCAGCGCGACGGAAAGTCATTCTCTCGTGAGGTCGTATTAGCGAGTTACCTAGTGTCTGTACGCTCGGTGGATATTCCACGTTTTAACAAAGAGTCCGACTTAGATATTGTGAGCATGTTCATCCATCATCCCGTTGACCGCGGATTCGTTATTGAACCTAGGTTCATTGTCATTAGTTTCTCGAGTACCTGATTTCCACGGTTACTTGTCTAATTCTATAATAATCGTATTTGCACTAGTCAATGTCTTCTCTATTGCATAACGACAACGTGTAATCCGAACGAAGATTCGTTTCACGCCCCTAACTCTAATTCTAATGTAAACCCGACATATATATATGCAACAAAAACAAAATTTCATATCATGAAAAGATTATAAATCAAAAAGACTGAAGAACTATTACCTGAAATGTATACGTGAGTGATGGATCCTTAAAGCCTTTTTTAAGAAAACGAAGCTATTAGAAATCTATATTTATTGCATCATTCTCAAAATATGTAATGATACGCGTCATTTCATAGCAATATTATTAATAAACTAGCTTGCATCCAATTTATCTTAAACAAAATAGCAAACTATAAAATTTTGGTACCAACTGTTCCTTTTAATTAATTTTGAACAAATACAAAACTATGTTTCTAGAAAAGAGGGTATTGTATACCCCCAATTTACTTAAAATGTAGCGTTCTTCAATTGTGCAATCTTCAATAATAAATTGAAAATACTCACGTAAATTAAACAATGAAAAGAATAAAACATATCATTAATATAAATAAAGTATACAAAATATATAAAAAATAATGTTAACGTTTTGTATTCTCTCCACTGGCTTTCACGGTGCATTGATAGTTTCGATATATCGAAACATTGATTTCTAAATTATTCTGGTAATTAGTAATCACTATAAGAGAAATGGTAATATATTCAATAAGGGAATAATACAATAAATATTTTTAGTAGTATGAAAAAAATGTGTATGTTCAATTTAATTTTTATGAAGACCCAATTCTTCCTGGCTTGTATCGTGAATGCCTGTATTTGTATGGTGTATTTGTTTAGAATTTTGTAATAAAGCATTTATTAATATTTTTCTCTTGGAAGTTATTAATTATGATCCGCAGTGTTTCAGCGGAAATAAACGCAAGGACCCTGCACAAATTCACAAAAATTTAATTAACTAGACTTTATTCTTCAGGATAAAATTGACGATAAATGTTGCATCTTATTTAAAAACAGATCGAGACAGGAAGCTGCACAAGTTGAACGAATTTTTGCACGGCAACCCTTCTCTTTTTCTATTTTATTTTGTTTTTCAACACGTGTAGTGTATGATTATAATGCAATATATAATTATTTAATTTTCTTCCCGTCATTTCCGTTAAGGTGACACTACAGACACTGAGTATTTCTCACTATATACATAGTAATTCTTTATATACATAGTAAATACAAGGAAGTGTGTGCTCGAAGTCTGCAGCAATGAATTCAGTTTTCTCATCTTTTTAAACATTTAACGGTCAACTATTGTATCTCCGATAAAATTTGATAAATACCAAGATTCGACATAAATTCCGAGAATTAAAGTGAGATAACGTGGAAAATCCCGATAAAAGAATAAACATTGTACTGCAGTAAAATTTCTATCTGTTATAAACACAAATTGTAATCAAGAATTTTACGTTTATTTAAACCAAATAGTGGATTAATGCGGAATACTCCCGTTAAACTCTTAGGTACGATGTGCCACTGTAGCGGCTTTCGTGGATGCCATCTTACATTACGACGCGCCACTATAATGGCTCATTCTACTCACTCATTCGCTCACCGTTTCAACTAAATGATCTATTTCATTTGTCTCGCTTCACACGTTTTTTGTCCTCGCAATGTTTTATAACAGTGTTAACAATATACAGGCAGAATATATAGTCTTTGTTTTTGATACGCCAGTGTTAGATATCAATTGTTACTTTTCGTTAAAATAAATATACCATTATTGAATTCTCCTTTTAACATGCCGATCCGTATCCCTATAATTTTTTAGAATCTTCAACCTCAAAATGTCGCTTCAAAATAGAAAACTAAGAACAATTTGAAAGACACTATCGCTCTATGAGTGTGAAAATTGAGACGTGGATCTATGTGTCGTAACATGCTTTAAAATATATCACGCTCAATCCTATTATTAATTATTAAAATAAATTATTAAAGTTAAATTTTATGCATCATATCTTTAAGAAACATTGTAATTTAGTTATCAAAAACTTCGTTCCAATGTGCTTGCGTAGGGAACAGCATTATCCGTCACACATTGCAGTGCAGTATCGTTTACGTAATTCGCACCAAACTCTGCTGTACAAAAAACAGTTCCGCGCAAAATTCAGCCGTACCTAAGAGGTTAATTCCCTTTATTCGGCTACCACTTTCCTCACCAGTGTCACTACCACCGGCGTCTTGGTCATCTTCAGTTTCCCAAGTCGCCATTTCCGAGCGAGAGAGTGCCTTGGGATCAACCTCCTTCTCGTCGTTCCTCCAATAGTTTGATGACCGTCGGGTCGAGTCTGGTAGGCTACTCGAGTCTCCGACGGGGCCTGGGGGCTCCAAAACCCACTGCGCCTCACTTTTCTTTCCCTTGTTCGACGTTTCCATTATAATTATTAATATTGTTCGTTGTCCAGGGTTGTAACCGTGTAAGTCATACATCGCCGTTCCATTTTCATAATCCATTACATTTCTCAGGGCGTCATAAAAGCGATATTCCCTTTCCATTAACCATATTCCTTGCCAAGGTCGTCATTAATACTCTTGTATTATTAGTACCCACGAGGTACCCAATCCTATTCAAATTTAGTTTATACCATTCTAACCGTTTGCGGACGGGGCCTTTCGACGAGCGAGCGTCGCTGTGGACGAGAGGTATTGGGACGCGTATTTGAAAAAATATACATGTTGAACGTTTGCGTTATTCATTGTTGAGGCTTGTATTATTTTCTTTAATATTTAGTTCATTATCACTGTCGCTATCGCTAGAAATATTAAAACGTCTGAGCCAATTCCTTGTTGAACGGAGTTCGTTTTCACTATCTGAAGCACTGTTATCGTCTTCTACCTTGTCAGGTTCAAGATAATATTCATCATCACTACTATCACTATCGAACATGTCCTTTCTGAATCTTTTAGGCATCGTGTATAAGGTATTATAAAAAATATATATAATATACGAAAAGCTTGCTGATTCGTCTGACGATGCCATTGAAAAACTGAAATTCGTTCTGACTCACCACCATCCTACATCGCAAGTTTACGTTAAACGGAAAATAAGATTTCTAAAGATCTGCGCCAACGCCCTGGCCGCGCTGAGTGCACTCGTTCCCGTCAGATCACGAAAGTTAGGCAGCGCCGAGCACGGATAGTACTTGGATGGGTGATCGCCTGGGAACTCCGTGTGGCGTTGGCGAAGCGTGCTAGGCCCGCCGCGCCCCCGTGAGGTTCTGGCTTGGACGCTGGCAACTTAGTGCCTCGGGGCCGCCAAGCAGTCCGGTAAGGGAACCGGGCTGCCTGGCACGGTGGCTCCGGCGACGAGGCGCGGTGTGACAATGGTTACACACCACAGCCCATCAGCGGTGGTATTAGGCGCGCGGGGGAGGCCCCGTTGCGACGCTCACACCGGTTCCCGGGTCTCTCTCGATCGCAGCCGGGAAGGTTATCGTGGAGGTTTTAGTCGGTTGGAGTCCGACACTACCACGCCGCTTTCCCCAGAAGCGGCCTGGCGTCCGTGCGGATTTTCTACACGTAAATATATATATTAAAAAAAAGATTTCTAAAGATCTATAATTTTCATTCATCAGAAACATAGTACTGTTTAGTTTACTATACCCATGCGTAAATACGCATAAGATTATTGCTCAGAAAAACAGACGTACGCCAGACACTTCAAAATAAGTGTCCGGAACTGTAAACAGATTCGGATGGCTATATGCCGACACACGTCCGCAACGATAAAAAGACTTGGGCAGCTATTTACCGATACTCGTCCGCAAAGGGCTAAGATGTCAACACAAATCACATCTAAATCACGCTATTATAATATACAATATTATAATAATGCAAATATAATATGCTATTTGTAAATTCCATCAGAATAAATACATATGAACATATACACGATATAAGTATATATATATATTATATATATATATCGGGTTATGGTTAGAATTTTGGGCGCGTAACAACTCTTCACGTGAATTAGCCATTGTTTCACAAAGTCGAGATTATATTTACACGTATATACAAGACTAATACAAAGTTTAACGGATATTAGAGTTTAACGAATAATAGGTTTAACAAATAATAAGTCTAATGAATAATAAGTTTAACGAATAGTAAGTTTAATGCACGCTATTAACAATGTTCTTGGGTTCAAACGAATCCACGGTCAACGGGATAACTCTTTACTAAGCGGAAACTAATCTTAGGTGAAAAATACGATCGTTGAAAATGCTCGATGTGTTACTCTCCAAGGCAATCGCACGAATGCCAGCCTCGTGGAGATTTTTCTCGCTGTACGATTGCATTTGTTTTCTATACTCGTTTGGAAGCATCGAGAAGGTTCCAAACGCCGTTCCTAGTGTGACATCAATCACATCTTAGTCCGCATCAGAGAAAAGACATCGACCCCTGTTGGACGCCAAGGCTGCGACGCACCTTAGTCCCCATCAGAGATTAGATCTCGACCTCCGACTTTCGGACTCCAAGGCCGCGACGCATCTTAGTCCCCATCCGAGATAGGATCTTGACCCCGACCTTCGGACTCCTTTGGAACCCACACTGAACCCCTTAACATCTTCAAGCCAGGGCGTATATAAGCCGAGACTTCACCCAGCTCTTGCAGTTCTTGTTCTTGTTCTCAGTCGCTGTTCTCGTACAACCCCTTTTCTCCGGTTCAGTGTTATTCTATTGTAAGTGCCAAAATTATAATAAAGTTCGATAAAAGAAAATTAATAGTTGGGTTACGACTCAGCTTTCTTTTCTCTTACAACCCAAGTATCAATTTTACGTGACAGTAGGCAGTTTCTGCCTGAAGTTTGATACATACTCGTTGGAAGCATCGAGAAAGTTCCAAACGCAGTAGCTAAGCAGTTTCTGCCTGGAGTTTGATTATTAATACAATGTATGTCCCATTATATCGGCACCTCCGAGGCAACCTCACCACATACCACCACAACCGCCGCCACAACCACATTTCTCGGAAAAACCATACAACCACTCCAGACCTCCGTTAGGCAAAATGTCCATCCCGTGACCGTGGCTACGTTCGGCGACCAATTGTCACCTCGAGCCCAATCTCGCTATCACAAATCTCGAACAATTACAGCTATGATAAAATCTAGGCTAGAGTACTGGAGGATGTTCCCAAAATTTCCAAGGAAAGGCTTCGGTTTTTCGGCATATATATAATATAATGCATATGGGGATTATTCTAATATCTGTTGCGTCATTGAATTTACCCTATCAGTGTAAAGATATAGAATAAAGTAAAATAAAGTACAGAAGTCGTATGAATAAAATATGTCAAGTATGTTAGTATATAAAGTATAAATTAACGTGGTTATAATGTATAAACTAAACATTAGTTATGTATCTAAACTAGTGTAAATCTCATAATCGTAGGGGGAGGTCGTCATTCGTATCTCCCATTCTTTATATATGTCGGAGAGGCGTCAGGAATAGGGTTGTGGGCGTTTGATAAATCTTCATTGGAATTGGCCATCGTTGGGTTATAACGAAGGTACGGTCTGTTAATACGAGTATGGATACTACCGACTCGACAACCAACCGCGGCGGTTGGACACTCGCGATACTAGTGATGTTTGTCTTAGGTTCAATAACGAATCCGCGGTCAACGGGATGATAGATGTACGTGCTCACAAAAATCTAAGTCGGACTCTACGAAAACGTGGAATACCCACCGAGCGTACAGATACTAAGTAACTCGCTAATACGACCTCCCGAGAGAGTGACTCTCCGTCGTGATGATGCTGCAGAGGAAAACTATAATCGGGTGTGTCTAAGGACACGAGATCATCGGATTCGTGGAGAGATGCCTTCGTTCGGAAAGTGAGGGAATTTGGCGTTGCTGCTAATTGGTCAATCTCCATATCGGTGGTTCGAAAAAGATGCTAGCCGCCCTCGAGGGAAAGTTGCTAGTGGGAGACCCCGTTCGTTGAAAAATAGGTCTCTCCTATCTTCCCGTAGCTGGGACAAAGACTGTTTGTTTGAAGGATTTTAGTCAACTAAATTCTAAGATTTAAGACGGGCCCTCAGGCTAGCTGAACATGTACTCCGGAGATGCATCGACATCTGGCAATCATCTTGCTCGAAGAATAGGGTCTGCGTGTGGCGAGCCACGGGACAGAAACCGTTGGAATGTTTGCTGTCGCGTGCCGCCACAAATATTTCTTTTAAGGAGAGCTATAGAATTACTCCATACCTTTGTTAGACAAAGCGTTCATCCCGTGACCCCGGCTACGTTCGGCGACTGGCTGTCGTCTCGAGTCCAAGCTCATTATCACAACTCGCGAATAATTACAATCGGGTTGAATAACTACAATTGTTTAATTACAGCTATAGTAGACTCTAGATTACAATGTTGCGGGATTATCCAAAATTCCGAAGGCTACGGTGTTCTTTCATCTCCGACATATATATTGCACTTTTATTTGATTTCCTCGTTTGTATAAGTAAATTTTGCATCATTTACAAGTAACAGTGTTGTGAAGTGTTTGTATGTAATCATTCTGATTTTGTAGAAGTATCTTCAAGCTGTGAAGAATTTTTGTATAATATTGTTTTCAGTAATTTTCATAAACTATCACATCGATCAATGGATTACCATCTTGCCTATTAGGAATCTTAATTTCCATCGATCGTAAATCCAAAGAGACCTTTACATTCATATTGCTTACGTACAGGATTCCCCTTTATATACTTCCGATTGTGTATGTGTTATTTTATGTTGCGTAAATAATAATCTATATGTTCTTTATAATCTTTACATTCGTTAAATTCATGTACTTGTTCGGCTCTGCGCTTTAAATCCAATATATTAACTGTGCTACAGTTATTTCTATTCTTTTGCTATAATATTCTGTTTATCAGTTGACTGCCATTATCCTATAAGTGACATTCGGGCCTCCATTTGCATTTACTCCTTACTCTACTAAAAGAGATCTTCCCGTAGCCAATGACTAGCTCTCATCTTTGCTATATTATACTCTGGGTTATGTGACACTGTCAATATGGCGACTGTTAATGAATTATGCACGTGTCTCGTGTAATCTAGTATCATAGTGTTAATATAATTCCTATGATTGACTATTACATGTCGAGGACTACTTTTGTTTCATTTCAGTTTATCATTAATTATTTAATACTTCGCTTGTCCTATTTAGTAACTATTACTACGATGATACTAAGTTAATATATTATTGTATTAATTATTAGCGTTATTTTTTACATTTTATTAGCAACTATTTATTATTATTGTTCTATCTCTATATTTATTTATCGTTGCATTTTATTAGTTGGTCATCGTAATTAACCTATAATTAAGATTAACTTATAATTAAGATTCTATTTTATCTGCTAGTTCTTCTGCTAGCCGATAGGTGACTTCTAGTCCTCCTTTTCCGTTATTTTCGTTCACGGTTAATTAAACTCACAACCGACTGCTGGCGCATCTCGTCGATTTGCTATGCTCTAAGGAGGGGCCTCTCTTTCAATATGACGTCAACAACATGAATTAAATCTGATCTACACCTAACTTAAACCGAAGTTAGACTCACGAGGGAAATTCGGCAACTTGAAAACTTAAAAAATTTTGAAACTGCACAAATGTGGTTCACGTGATGCTAATAACGCAACAATGTCTTTCCTGTCGAAAAACGATGTTAAGGATAAAAACACCGCTACAGAAATTTTGGCTTTTCGTGATATGAAATATTAATTATATAAATCATATTTTAAAAACTACATAAAGTGTAGGAAAAAAGTTAAATTAATAGTTGTAATGTTCTTGATGGTCTATATTGTGCAAGTGAAAAATTTTCAACAATATATTTTTTCCACTATTTGCTCCCATCACAGAATGTATTAAAACATTTGTAAAAAAAGTTCGTGCGAATTAACCTGCAGCACGATTTTCAAAATGGTAATAATTTTTATCGTAAAGTATGGTCATGATCCTATAGTCTTTTAAGTATTATTTTTCCTCCCAGTTTTGCTAGCGTGAAGAATAAGCTTATGATTCTATAGCGGCACTAGACCGCAAGAAACAACTCTCTTTTCAACGGTTTCGTCGGTACATACTATATCATTGCTGAAAGACTATTTATGAGAGATCGACGAAATATAAGCAAGGCTGCGATAAATATCATATCAAAAACACAAGCAAATGCCGACAGGCCTAATGGACTATTGATATCCCTACGATACTTCCGCCAAATACTCGGAAGAAGGCGTACGTGACAACGATGACGTACGCTTAACACGTTGACGCCGGTGTCACGTCGAAGACACAAGGAATCACGAAACCGATAGATCGCCAGTGATCTCGTTGCGTTGCAGTTCGAACGTTTCACGAATAAAGCGAAGAAATTGAACTTCGTATAAGATGATGGAAATTTTATTATATAAATTTCAACAGAGTGACGGTTCAAAGTGTTACAACAGAATAATGTGTTGAGCGCTAATTTAGGAGGGTTTTTATATGGAGGTTTTAGTCCCTTTGGAGGGGTTATCGTCGGATGTATATCAGAGGCGGCTATTCAGTTGCAGTTTGGTTATTATTTCGATAGCTGTGGCAGACAGGATGTTTCGTCTACTTAGTTACTATGTCTGAGCGGGTGGCCTTTCTCGAGCGTATGACACCAGCGCCGATATTCATGATTTTTTGGGTGAGGCGGCGCCCGAATGCACGCTTTGCTTCGTGGGACGGCACAGTCTCAGATTACACTGTTCAACACGATTTTTGCGCGGCAATATCCACTAGGTGATTCTTATAGATCTCGACGAGCTAAAAAGGAATCTAAAGCCAGTTTTTGTCCATCACCCTCAGTTGTTGAGAAAATCAATTTTGAAAAAAAATCGCAATTTTTCAACTTTGACCTCAATTCATAGCAAAATTACAAAAGCTATATGATTTCTGTTGAGTTCAATAAATTCCGTGCACTTCACCTAATACATTATATACAATATTTCGGCAATATCAATTTGCATATATCTGTAACTGTTAAGTAAAGCTGACCGGACTAGTTTTGGCCCTAATTTTGGAGTACTGTTTTCGATGTTTCTCAAAAAGTAGAGGTCTAACGCAAATTCTGACTATCGCACGCAATTCTGTGAACATTTTTCTATAAGAAACGTTCATAACGCGAATCAAAAAATTTTTCAATTCCGTACAGGAAGAAAGAATAGTCATGCATGTTCGTCGGAGAACAACGGCGCGCGTAAGGAACATGCATGACGAAAATAGTGTTAGGTTACGTTAAATTTTTAAAATGGACTGACAAACGGCCAGTATGTATGCTAGCTACTTCCAAAAATCACAGGTTTGTTATTGTTCAGGGGAAAAATAGTAAATTAAAGTCAGACACTGTTTTCTTTCTTTTTTATAATGATGCTAAAAAGGGGGTTGATATATCCGATCAGATGTCATCCTATTATAGTTGTTTGCGCAGAACTGTATAATGGTATAGAAAAATTGCAATAGAATTAATATGCGATACTTGCGTCGTAAATGTGTGGTATCTACATGAAAAATCGGGTACCAAAAATACTAAAATTTCAAAATTTCGCGAAAAAATTATTGGTCACCTTTTAAATTTTTAAATGCAATGAATCCCCACAGAGAAGAAATGCCAAGTGAAAATGAAGTACTGCCTAAAAAACATTCACATTTTCTGCAGTCGTACCAAGGGCCCGCAAGAAAAACGAGACGGCGGTGTAAACAATGTCATAAACGCATTTCTAGAATAAATAGTAGAGAGTATGCCGCGAATGAAGCCAAAAAGGTAACAACATAATGTGATCGTTGTAAGAGCCAGCCGGCACTCTGTCTAACATGTTTTAAAAAATTGCATTAAAAAAGTAAATAATTATGTTAAGTTTATAATATTGAATTGTTGTGTTTTTACTATGTCCGTTTATAATGTTGAGATAAAATAACAAACCTATTTTGTACTACCTATTTTGTGAAATACAAGTGTGACCCACCGTAATGCGCGCCAGTGTCAACGTGCGTAACACGTGCGTAGTGGGGATATCGAAAGAAGACAAAAGAGAAGAAAACGGATTAAGAGAGAAGTTATGATCGAACAGTCGTCAGTGTGAATCGCGAGTCGAGAGTTATAAAGAAGCCGCTAGTCGAGTTAATAAACGAATTGTTAAATAAAACACTGAGTATTTCTTTGGCACTCTACTCTTACTACATCTCAATTCTGTAGCAGGTTGGTGCGGTTTCTGGCTTATGGAGTTTAGTATGGACATTTTGTGTGCGATTTTTCACTGCTACGAAAAGTAACATAACCTAAAAGTGTCGTTAATTATGTATGTAATTTGCACCATAGCTTCCTCGCTTTAACTTATTATTATGTTTTGGATTTGATCAGGCCCTGGTGCTTTTTGCGATAGCAGTTTTTTTTCTACTTCTCAATTCTTTTTATATAGTTTGTGCGACCTCCTTTTGTATAATTTATTGTTTCTGTGTATTATAATATTCAGGAAAAATCACTCTACCATCTTCACTAGCACAGCTGTCGCGATATGATTTAGTATTTCTAGTAATCAAAGAATTAGATATTAAATATCTTCTCATATAATGAATATTGATAAAAATAACCGAGTATGGATCAATTTACTTTTACTCCAGATTCATCAGACAAGATTTTATGAAAATAGATGACAAATCAACGACTATGACCTTTCATATAAAACGTAACGGTACAATCCGTTTGTTTAACAGTAAGCCTACCGGCGCGGTCAAATTGACCGCCCTCGAATTTCTACACAAATTTAACTATTATATAAGTTTTTTCCACACACAATAATCTTTTCTATCATATACTGGTATCTTGATATAGTTTTTAGCCATTCTGTTTCTTTGCTGGTTGTCGAATGTTCCTTCGTGTTCTCAAACGGCAATCATATATTCACAGCACTCACTATTACACAATAATCACAATCAGTCTTGCACTATGATTGCAACCACGCTTTGCCACCATGTTAAAGTATTACTATATAACGTTTTATTAAATACAAAATTTATTTAGAAGAGAATAATTATTGTATAGTAATCTGTATTTATTGCATAGAAATTTCATTTTTCAATTTTTATAGTAATAACTATTAAAATAACTGAAAATATTAACGAATAGCGCTCTATTTTCTTATACTTGTCAAACAGGAATGAATTTGTTTTATTGCTCATTCATTCATTCAACACATACGCAATGCGCTCGTTTGATGGCGTTTTCCTTTTGTCTTCCTCTCTTTCATTCCTCGCTCATACAATAGAGATGTACATACATCTATTTGCTAACAATATTTATATATGTGTGTGTGTTTATTTACATGTATATATGATTGTTAGCCCATTAAAGTATTTTGTTTCTGTTGTTCCGTTCATTTTCCTTAATCGTCGTTATTCTTGATTAATTGTCCTATCTTTCATCTCGCGTTACGGTTCGTGCGGAGCGCGGGACGTAACAAAATGTTGTCGGAGCATTGGCCGCATTAGCAGTTAAATAGATTTAATCGATCGGCGAAAACAGATCAACATCTGCACAAGTATGCTGTGTACAGTAACGAGTTCACCGATCGGCGCTAGGCGACAGAGTGTGTGAGATCGCCGAAAGTAGAATAAACATTAGAACAATTAGTAGAACAAACAGCTTAATCATTACAAGTGACACTATAAAGGGAGTTTATACCAAATTTTCCCTGGTACTGATTAGATATCCCACACAGCCTGTAATTCTCGTATATTCTCGATATGGAAGATTGGAAGAATTGCAAATGGCAGAGAGTATCGTTTTGTCTGGTAGGTTGACACCACCCATCTGAAATAGTCAGTCGAATTTTTGCCGCTTATGGTTAACGAAACGTGAAATATATGTTACTTACCAACTTCGCGACTCGATTAACGTGTTCGGTAAACTACAACTGCAACAAATATGATTTTCATGAATGAAAATTAAAACAAATAGGTTCGCAGTTCAATTTTCTCCGCCACCCCTTCTTCTTAATCAGAATTCCGTTAATTACTTATATTGAGATATATGTAATTTCATATGCTACACTGGATCAACCGCGCAATAGTGATACACATATATGTGCGTGAGTATGTGTGTGAGTATGTGTGTCAATATGCGTGTGAGTATGTGTGTGCGCAGCGTCTCGTAGAATAAGCGAATGTCACTGTTGCGTGCGCTTGGTGAGAAAAAGTGAGACTAGAAGAGTGCTGAAACACGTGTAATAGATATCTATAAATATCTTGTAAATCACATATTAAATAAATACAAAACTATTTTATCATCATCTCTACGTGTAATGTAAGTGTCCCTATATACTTATTTTGCCGATTACAATCCACAATTCTTAACAACTTAACGATCAGTAAAGAGTACACACTCTTGAACACGTTTAACGTTCTCCACCAACGGTTACTCGAGGGTGGAGTTGGGAAAGCTTTTCTCGTGTTTTATAGCAATGAGCAATAACCCTAAGAAACTTCTCGACTTTTAAAATGTTTTTAACAATGGACTGTAAAAAATACTAAACTTTGTAGCGGTTCCTTAGGATTATTATGGGCCTGAGTTAATATGTCTTGACAGCTGGTGGCTATCTTGATCGACGGATGGATTGTTTTGTAACAGCTGTTATTTTTTATTTCTGATTTTGTTTGTCATCTGGCCTTGAGATAGCCTTTTCTCTGTCCTGATTGCATTTATTTTAAGAATAACTAACATATTTTGTCGGGCGGTCAAAATGACCGCTCACGGTAGGCAAGGCAGAGTACAAATTTTTCTCAGAAAATAAAACAGCAAACTAAAATTAAATACCGAAAAATATACTGTATGCATGTTTTGGGAAAAGTGAAAGATTATGAAGCGATATGATAAAGTTTGAATATAATAGAAATGATTTTGAAATTCGAGAAATGCGTTGAAGTTATAAAACGGAAAAAGATCGAAACAGATAAAGCTGATTGGGATGAAAATGATTTATGAGCAGTGTCTTCAGAAAACCCTCAATATTTTGCCTCTATAACCTAACTCGATTATAATTGTTCGAGATTTGTGACAATGAGCTTGGGCTCGAGGAGACAACCAGTCGCCGAACGTAGCTGCGGTCAAGGGATGAACGTTTTGTCTAACAAAGGTATGGAGTAATAGTATATCTCTCCTTAAAAGAAATAGTTGTAGCGACACTCGACAGTAAACATTCCAGCGGTTTCTGTCCCATGGTTTGCCACACGCAGACTCTATTCTTCGGGTAAGATGATTACCAGATGTCGATGCATCTCCGCAGTACATGTTCAGCTAGCCTGAGGGTCCGTTATAAATCTTAAGATTTAGCTAACCAAAGTCCTTCAAACAGACAAAGAGTCTTTGTCCCAACTACGGGAAGATAGGGGAAATCTATTTTTCTCACGAACGATGCTTCCCGCTAGCAACTTTAACTCAAGGGCGGCTAGCATCCTTCTCCAACCACCAACATGGAAATTGACCAATTAACAGGAACGTCAACTTCCCTCACTTTCCGAACGAAGGCATCTCTCCACGAATCCGATGATCTCGTGTCCATAGATACACCCCATCATAGTTTTCTTCTGCAGTAGCATCGTGACGGAAAGTAATTCTCTCGTGAGGTCGTATTAGCGAGTTACTTAGCGTCTGTACGCTCGGTGGATATTCCACGTTTTAACAAAGAGTTAGTTCAGTAATACTTGTACCGTAGACAAGGAAGTTGGGTACAACTTGGACTTTGGGAGAGGACGCATTCTGTTATCCCGTTGACCGCGGATTCATTATTGAACCTAGGATCATTGTCATTAGCTTTTCGAGTATCTAATTACCACGGTTTCTTGTTAAATTGTGCAATAATCGTATTTGCACTAGTCGATGTCTTCTCTATTGTGTAACAACAATGTGTAATCCAAATGAAGATTCGTTTCACGCCCCTAACTCTAATCATAACGTGCACTCGACATATATATAGTGTTATTTCGAATAAGCAATTGGAATACATTAGCGTAGAAGAAACGGCGTATGATACAATTAGAATGTTCGATGAGATGTATTTGAAAGAATCAACGGCACTGCAGATTGTGTACAGGAACAGATTGGAAAAAATGAAACTTAGCAACTATAGTGATTCAGCGACATTTTTCAGTGAATTTGGAAAGGCGGTAAAAGAATTGAAAAACGCGGGTGCTACTGTGAAGGAAAAGGAGAAATTGAGTTACATGCTAAACGCGTTGCCGGACTCATACAGCTATATAGGAGACTTAATGGGCGCATTAATGGAAAAAGATAAAAGTGTGGCGTACGTTAGAAATAAAATACAAATGGCAGAAATGAAAAATCAAAAGGACGACCGAACAGGGAGAAGATTGAATGTAAAACCAAGAAGGAGAGACTTTGTTTTAAGTGTGGAAAAACTGGTCATTCCGTATGAGATTGTCAGACTGGCCAAACGGGAAACGACGCCGGTTCTTGGCGGGGGCCAACACGTGGTCGCGGCTGAGGCAGAGCTGGAAGAGGATACCACCAGGGAGGGCGCGGGAACTTGCGAAGCTTTCGTAATCAAGATGAGCAGAATAACGCAGGAACGGGTTCATGGTTGGCAATGGTAAATACAGCATACAACAGCGAAGTAAATAGTTTAAATAATGATGAAGTAAATTTGTTATTAGATAGCGGTTGTACTGATCACATAATCAATAGTGATGAATATCTTGATGAATGCATTGAATTTAGAGAACCCGTAAATATATATTTAGGAGATAATAGTGTCGTTAAAGCAACGAAAGTAGGAAAATGTATTTAGTTATTTTGAAACGTTTGGTAAGAGAAATGAGATAGTAATGAAGAATGTGTTTTATGCGAAAAATATGCATTCGAATTGA
This sequence comes from Bombus sylvicola, assembly GCA_019677175.1. Taxonomy (NCBI): domain Eukaryota; kingdom Metazoa; phylum Arthropoda; class Insecta; order Hymenoptera; family Apidae; genus Bombus; species Bombus sylvicola. Next base: position 108,771 of record JACSOB010000116.1, read on the forward strand.
GTAAGTTACGGGAAGATAACTGAGAACAATACGATTGTTTCTAAAAGAAATTTATCAAAAATTATAGATAAAAATGGTAAGGTTACAGCAGTAGCTTTTAAACAAAATAGAACGTACACAATGACAAACAAATTAAAGCGCATAGTGTGTTCGATAAATGCTGTTAATAGTAAAACTAACGAATCAGAAAGAAAAGTGGCATAGAATATTAGGCCATGTATATTGTAGCTATTTAAATACTTTGTATAAAGAACAGTTGTTAACGGGTATCCCAATGGAACTTGAAACAGAATTTATGAAATATAAGACGTGCATAGAAAATAAAATTCATAATTTATCATTCAAAAATAGTAGAACGAGGGCCGAAGATATTCTAGAAATAGTTGGTACTGACATGTGTGGCAATTTTACAACAACCGGTATAAATGGAGAAATGTATTTTGTCTCCTTTATTGAAGATTATAGTAAAATTGCAAAGATTTATTGCATAAAGTCTAAAGCAGTTTTTGATTACGTAGTTCAATTTGTAAATGAAAGTGAGAATTTAACCGCTAAAAGGGTTAAATTTTAGAGATGCGATAACGGGAAAGAATATTTAAACAATAATATTTCCAATTTTGCCAAAGAAACGGGCATAACTATTAATAATTGTCCAGCGTATGTACACGAATTAAATGGAACCGCGGAACGATTTAATAAAACAATAATGGGCTTGGCGCGTTATTTATTAGTAGAAGCACAAGTACACAAACGATATTGGCCGGAAATAATGTGCGCAACTGTTTATTTGAAAAATCGCACGTTAGCAAATACTATAGTAAAAAAAAACACCTTCCGAAATATTTTTCAAGAGAAAACCAAATGTTACAAATTAACGTTCATATGGAAGCAAAATTTTTGTGAGAAGACCAGAACAGAAAAGAATTTCTAAATTTGAAAGAAAGACAGATATGCGAATTGTACTATGCGGGGGATACAATGGGGTCGGTTATAGAGTTCTTATAAATAATAAAATAAGAGTTGCGAGACATGTTGACATCGTAAAAAAAAATGTAAGATGTATCGGTTTAGATGAATCAGACGAAGAAAATAATGATTGTGTAAATGACAAATCGTCGGATGATAGCTTCGAAAGCGCTGATGAAGTTGAACAAGGAAAAGTTAAAGAAAATAAAAATGATTCGGAATCTGAGACCAATTTTTAGAGTATACCACGTAAATCAAAACGCGAAAGGAAAGAACCAATTAGATATCCAGGAAATACATATAGTAATAATATTTATGCAAATTATTGTAGTGTAGATACTCCTTTTACATTTGAGAAGGCGATTGAAAGTAATGACTGTAAAAATTGGGAAAGGGCTATGGATAAAGAAGTAGAATATCTAAGTAAAAATAAAACATGGAAATTAGTTGATGAGATACAAGGAAAAAGGGTTCTGGATGTAAAGTGGATTTACACAAGAAAATCAGATGTTAGATATAAAGCTAGGTTAAAAACAGATGTAATTAATGACATATACTCTCCTGTAGCAAAAAAGGCAAACGTTAAAGATATTACTATCTCATTATTGTAAAATGGGCCTAGTTATTAAACAAATGGATGTAGAGACACTGTATTCCTAAATGGTAAAGTAATCTCTGAAATATATGTCAATCAACCGAAAGGATACGAAGATGGTATGAATAGGATATGTAAACTCGAAAAGGCATTATATGATTTAAGAGAGAGTCCGAGAGCTTGGTATGAATGTTTAAATAAATTTCTGATAAATTTAGGATGTAGATTACAGCCTATATACTTTTAAGAAAGGAATAGATATTGTTTATTTACTCGTATATGTAAATGGTTTATAGATTTGTAGCATGAGCAAAGAGAAAATACGACAGATAAAGAACCTTTTATCTGATAAATTTAAAATGAAAGATTTAGGTGAAATAAAAGAATATTTAGAAATTAATATTGAATATGATTGTCATAAAAATGAAATGAAGCGAAGTCAGGCAAAATATATTGAGTCGTTAATAAGGAACTACAAGTTGCAATATAGTAAATTATATAATACACCTCTGGAAACGAATTTGAAAATTGAAAAAGATGATGAAGGTGATATTATTGATAGGAAGTCTACCATTGGTTAAGTAATTCGATTATATGGTAATGTAATTCATTGGAAATAAAAAAAAAACAAAAATGTGTAACAAAAGCTTCGACGTTTGCTGAATACGTAGCATTATCAGAAGCAGTTGATGAATTAATATTTATAAAGGAGGTGGTTAAAACATTTAATGTAAGGATGGATAAGCCAAAAAAGTTGTGCGAAACTATAATCCCGGAACTATTAATATAGCGAAATATGGAAGTTTTACGAAAAATTCAAAACATATATGTAGTATCGGGGAAAAGGGCCTAAGAAACATCAAGTTAACCATGGACAATGTCGCGAGAGCCGAGGCGCTGTCGGGTCTATCAATGTGTCCTCGGTCTTTTCAAGTGCATAGTTTCGTAGAAAAGACCTACGTGACCCTGGCCACGAGCGTCTGCGGAACACGTGTGTGGTGGGCCTAGCAAAAGACAAAAGAGATGCTACAACGGCCAGAATGTTAGTTGAGTGTATCGACGATATTGTAATCGGCCCTTTTGTTATTGAGTATCGCTTATTAAACTACACTAAACTCTAAAGAAAACATCATTCCCTGTCCTTACTCTAAGATCCATACGTTACTACATATGTAATATCGTAAAGTTCGTAAAAGTATCGTAAAGATCGGTTGAAATTAGAAAAAACCGTGTACGTCGTCTTTCTGTGGTCCGTTTACATTTAAAAGCGCCTATGTGACAAAGTCACCTAGTTCTTACAGAGATATGACAAAAACAATAAACAACGTTAGAACAGAATGACGGTTTCGTGTTTCAAGGGGAGATGACCGAGAGGTCAGAGTATGCGAGTCGAAAAGTAAGTGTGTTGCGAGAGTCAGAGTTGATTGAGACGTCGGAGAGTAGAGTTGAGAGATTTGATCGAGTTGTCACTGTTGTAGAGTTGTTAGAGTTGTTAGTGAGAGAGAGAGAGAGAGAGAGAGAGAGAGAGAGAGAGAGTGTGTGTGTGTTAGATTCGTTGTGACGAGAGTTGCCAAATAACTGTAAAGTTATTTGAGATAGACACGAGTATCGCATTTAGTTTTAGTTAAACAAACATCGTTTTCTGTCCGATTAATATCTGTATATTCAACTCATTATTAATAAATTGTAGGTAATCGGGAAAAAATTTATACCTTAATTTCCACGATACTACATATAGAAATTCATTATCATTAAGTACATGAGCATGTAGAAGAAAATGCAATCGATGCAATCAAAATGATCTAATGAGAATATTGCGGACATGTCCACAAAGTCTTTATGCAAAGAAAAATATGAAAAATTTAGACAACTAGTGAATATAAAATGAAAAGAAATAAGTAAGACTGGAGTGTACAGGACAAATGTAAGGAGGCGTGTTAGAAAATAGATGTATGTACAACTGTATTGTACGAGTGAGGAGTGAAAGAGCCATGAGATGAACGCATCGCCTATGTGTTGAATCAATGAATGTGCAATAAAACAAATTAATTTCTGTTTGAGAAGTATAAGAGAATAGAACGCTATTCGTTAATATTTCAGGTTATTATGTTATATATGAAACAGTTATTCTGTTCTAAATAAATTTTGTATTTAATAAAATGTTATATAGTATTACTTTAACAAATATATATAAGATACGCGAATGTATATTATGAAATAAAATCAAAATCGAAACAAGGAGCATCAGGGAAACTTTCCTCGGGATATATCTGACGGAACATGTTCATACACCAGAGACGTACAATGGGCGAAATTCCTCCCTGACCGGAAAGATGATGACGTATGTGAGCATCTAACATCTCAGCGGGAATCACCTCGGGCAGACGAACTTCTACACACTCGTCGGTGATGAGAAATTCGACAGAAGGCGGACACGGTGGAAGCCCTGCGGTATCTTTTTCGGATAACGTAAAATCGACGACGGGAGGATCGACGACGACAAAGGATTCGCGGCATCGATCCAGGCCGACAGAAACTGCCAACGCTTGAGTGATCTTCGCTCCTGTTCTGGACATTTCAGGCTCTCACGTTTACCGCGCCGCCTTGAACCGTTTGGCTTATATCTCCTGCGTTGCTTCCTCTCCTTGCGCTAGAAGAAAACACAAGAAAATGGAAGGAGAGAAATAAATACCAATCGAAGAATGAGCAAGGAATAAATTCAAAACGTAAAATGACATACCTTTTTAACTGGATCAGATATCAAGGATAAAGGTGGCTCCATGTTCATAATTAAAGAAAACCGAAACGCGTATTAAAAATCCACAAAGGTTACAAAAGCCTGTTATAGTCCGAAACAATAAACCACCAATCAATCAAAATCAAAGTAAAACACTGAAAGCGACGATCACATAGAAATACTGATCGAAATTTGCGATTGGGATAATCGAAATAATTCAGCACGTCACAATGGATAAAGAAAGGATAAAACAATCAAAACCGATAAAACCACGCACTACGATCAGTAAATCCACTTCACGCCACTTTCCACAAAATACTAAATCAAACTCACTACAAAACGCGCGAACACTCGGAGAAACACTGTATTATCGAGAGCGCGAAGTAATGCGTGTTGCACGGTCGAGAGTCGGCGGAACAATCGTCCGATAACGCGCACCACCTTGTGTATGCGATTCTCCACCACGACACTCGGCGTGACAGTCAGACAACGGACGCTGAGAGACCTTGATATTCTCTTACGCAGCGTAAGTGGGAAGCTAGTCAGACGACAGATGCTGGGAGATGACATTCTCTCACGTAGCATTGGTGGAAAGCTAATCAAGCGACAGATACCAAGAGACCTTGACATTCTCTCACGTAATGTCGGTGGGAAGCTAAGAGATTAAGACGCAACGTTATCAAGATAGCCGAACAGACGAAACATCAGCAAAAGATAATGGCAGCGGCATTCTCTCACGTAGTGTCGGTGGGAAACTAAGAAACTAAGACGCGGCGCCAACAAGATAACCGAGCAGACGAAGCGTCGGCAACACGTAAGTAATCCCAGCATTGACATTCTCCCGCGTAGCCTCTGTCACGTGACAATTATCCCATGGTAGATTTAGATATAAGCGTAGCTACTCAGAGCAGTCAGTTTATTAACGTTCGTCAGTTGGTGTACATCGCTTAGTTAATATTTATCTGCGGTGCAATTAATATCCAACAGACAGTCAGTTTATAATTATCGTAAATCATTTACACGGTCAGTTATAGTCAATCAAACAGTTAGTTCAGGAGTTGAAAGTTTATAATTATTAATTACGCCGATCAGTGAGTTGAAATTAGATTGCCAGAGTTCAGTTAACTGACAGTTCTGTACATCTAAGTGCGATCGACAACACATATTCAAGGTGAGAATTTTAATTTTTCTATATTCTCTTCTCTGTTAATTTCGTATTGGTACAACATTCGGCATCGAAATAGCACTATTCGTCGACAATTATAATTGACGATCGAGAATAACAATTATGCAGTTAATTCGGATTTTACTTTAAGACATATTGAACTCATAACGACCGTTCGCTGTATTAACTAGTGATCTGACGCAGCCGAAAACGTTGCGCTGATTACGATGTTTTCAATCATCGGAAGCACCTACAGGTTTTCGTGTTTCTCTTCCCACTGGTAGCAAATATTGCACATCTTTGAGCGAGATTTACGAAGCCACACTGGTTATCCACAGAGAACACCGTCGTAATTCGACGTATTCGTTCTTGCTTATTCTACACTCACGATTTTTTCTAAATTTAAAGTATTAATGATAAAACGATTATTTTGCAAACTTTGAAGTATTAACGATAAAACGATAATCACTGTGTTAATCTGTGATCCTGCGTAGCCGAAAACATTGCGCGGATTACGGTGTTTTCAATTGTTGAAAACTCTTGCGGATTTTCGCATTTCTCTCCCCATTGCCAGCAAACATTGCTCACCTTTGGGCGAGACTTACGAAATCACACAGGTTACACACAGAGAGAATCATTAAAACGACTTTGTTCGCATGAGATGCCCAAAGCAAGAAAGAATCATAGAGGCCAAGGTCGCAATAGCAGAAAGCATGCTGAGCGCTAGTTTAAATGACTAGTAGCAACCGAAATTAAAGGAGAGGAGGAAAGAGTTAGAAAAGAATTAGGATTAATAAGCGGCAATCCCGAAATTAGTTTCTCACCTTCTAATTCGCCGATGCCGGAACGTAATAGTGCTCTTCGACCAGAAGAGCCACATCCATTTTCGTCCTGAACAGCATTGCCTGTGACACAACAACGACAGTTATCTTTGCTATATTAAATACCCAGAAGATTAAAGATAGATTTAGTTAATAATAATATAACCGGGTTAAATCGAATAAATCTTTGCATATTGAAAACATTTATTTATTTCGAACAACTTTAATCCTCTCCCGTGTCAGTATTCCTGCGTATAGCAGGTTAGCCGAACCGTGGAATTTAGTTGCCACTTGCGTTTAAACGCTAGTTAACACTACCCATGTGCATGAAATTAATTGATTATAACATTGACAGAATACAACGGTTTGGAATCTTCGAATAATACTGCGCTTTAGCTAAACGCGACAAGTTTTGATTCATCCCTTTCAGTCGTAAGCCTCATTTCGGAAATAATAATAAATACGAATTTGTTGAAATAATCTTCAGACTGTTTCTGGTGGCAGCAACTACCGTATTGATCAGAGATTCGAATTTAGATTCCAAATAATATCGTCACGTTGAATGAAGACATGGCATTCATTAAAACGAGACAATTTCATCCTTTTCTATGAGCGTTGCGATGACTATTTGTATACCACAGGAAACTAATCGCGCCATGCTATACTCAATATTTTACAAACTAGAAATAGCAGCACAAAATTACTGGAAATCGCACGACTTCCCCGACCTTTACAGCATTTCGTATCAAATTTACAATTTTTTTTTAAACATTAAGCGTTCGTCAATATCGTTTTTGAAGAGTTTATGGTATTTCTTATAAGATACGACATGGAAATTATTAAGAATAGGTTTAAAAATTCAAATTATTAACAACAGTGAAGGAAGCTTGTAAGATATGTTACGATAAGAGGGCAAGTTTTGAAACTTTTGGATTGCAAAGAGAAAATGGAAGCTTTGATACTAAAACAGAAAATTCGATAACATAGAAAAATGAAAAATTGGAACGAATTAAGTTTTTAAAAGGAAAATTCTAAAAGCTTAAGTATAAATAAACATATGATTTGGAATGTACGTAACATTTTCATCACTCTTACTATGTTCTTTAAAGAAAAAGTGTTTAAATATAAATATTGATTAGAATTTTCCTTTAAATTTTCTAGAATTATTAGAAATTATTAGAAATTTATTAAAGCTTTTAAGCTTTCGTTTAAAAATGCTACATCTAAGTATACATATTTGATTTTATATTACTTTAAAAGTTGATTTTGTTTCTCAACGGTATTTCGATACCGAACCCGATTTCATTTTATTCGTAATTATTCATCGACCAGAATGCGACTGATGCCCGCAAATTTTGATTTTTATAAATATTACTTTTAATAGTGAAGAGATTTAGTTTTTCGTTTAGACTCTAAATATTATTTTTAATATAAGCTGCTCTTTTCCTGCAATCAACTTTCATACAGTGACTTAGAAAATTGTTCGAACACTCTTCAAAGCAGAATGATTTTTTAAATATTGGACCAAACGATTTGAGTTCCTTGAAGAAGTTAAGAGGATTAGTTTACTAGATGACGTGTAAAGAAGATTACAATTGGTCGGAATCTTTTTGCTTCTCATGCTTCATTAAAACATGCAATTTTTTTCATTTTCTCTGCAAGTTATAAGACTGATTGTTAAAACTGTTCATATAATTAAATTTAATTCGATTAAATTTCGATTTGAAATTATTTTTATTAAAACAGTTTTAAATTTATATTTAGTACAAACAAAAGGGTTCTTAGTCTATTTTGAAAACTTAACGTAGAAAAAGTAAAATAGAAAATATATATAATATATTTCGCATAATTTTCATACCAAATAAAGTTACTTCTATAATAGTCGTTTTTTTATCACTGGTAAGCATTCATTAATAATAGATGCTAGATGTGGTTCACTTGAATTCAAATAGAAAATTTTGAAAGGTACAATTACTATAAATATAAATGAGCTAACAACAAAGGAACATTGAGGAACTAAATTTTCTTTTATATTGTAAGTCTTGATAAATCTGTAATATAAGTATAATATAATATGTCAACAATATCATAATATGAATCGTAATAATATTAGGAATAATTATACACACATTTCCAAGATATACATTTTTTAAAAGATTCTCTTTATCGAATGAAGGGACTAAAGTTCTCTGTTTGAAGAAAGACTTTGATTAGAAATTTTGTTATAATGCATACTTCGGTAAAAACAACTAGAAGACATACGTATAGATTGATAGTTGGACTAAAAAATTTCGTAAACGACAGTCGTACCAGGATAACAAATCTCAAAAGCTTTTCTCTTGCAGACCACCCAAGTAGGAAAACTCGCAAACCACAACTTTATTTTTCTTCTTCTACATTTCCTTATACACTTAGATTATGTTGTAATATATTTCAATATATGTCGGCTACTTACGCGTACGAAACACTGAATTTTTACTATTTTACACTTAATAACAATAAATATTTTATTGGATTATCTTATTATCTTATGGATTTGTACCAAGCTCTTGAAATTTCACGAAATCCGTATAACGCCTTTGATAACTTACATACTTTCCTACTTTTATCATCGTAACCTATAGGTTGTTTCACAAGTACTTCCGACTTTATAGTTCCGTTTAGGAATGCTGTTTCTACATCGATCTGCATAACCATTAAACCGTATGACAACAACAAGATAATAATAATTTCAACGTTTGCATTTATACTACTGGAGAGTATAAATCTTGCAGCACTTTTTTCTGTTGGAAGCCTCGAACAACTAGTCTCGCTTTCTTACAATTATCAGATTTATTCGTATATATCCACTTCTAATCTAATATTTTCTTGTCTTTTGGTCTCTCTACTAATTGCCAAGTTCTATTTTTAACTGAACAATTCATTTCTCGATCCATTGCTTCTTTCCATGAATCGCTGTCATCTCCATTTAAAGCTTCTTCATAGGTTTTAGGATTGCCTGCGCTAACTACATTCACATAAATGAAATATGAGCTCGTTTGGTCGTATCTTTGAGGTTGCTTTCTTTCCCGTCCTGATCTTCTCAAATTATTTTTTATGTCCTCAAGTTTCCCTTCTGATTCGTTACTTAAATTTCTGTCCGTTTTCATTACAACCTTCCGATCCTTTCGTCATTTATTTCACTTTCATGAATTTTGTTTGAATCAGAATGTTCGTCAAAATCTTTTTCCGTTTCATTGTCTGATTCATCCTCTCCTTCAAATCCTACTAAATTCTCATCTTCACCTATAAATTCTACGTGTCTTGCAATTATAATTTTGTTATTAACTAAGATTCTATATCCAACGTTTTCATAACCTACAAGTAGTCCAGTGTCTGCTTTTCTGTCCCATTTCGAATTTCTTTTAATTTCAGGTATTCTTACGAAAACTCTACTTGCGTGCAATCTTAAATTATTTATATTCGGTTTTCTTTTAAAAAATATTTCAAATAGTGCTTTATTTTCATATGTGTTCGTATTTCTTAAGTACGCTGCGGCTCTAACTATTTCAGGCCAATATTTAATATTCAGCGTCGAATCATGTAGTAAGCATCTAGCAGAATCTATTCCATTTAACTCGTGAACATAAGGTGGGTGTCACATCTAGTATGGTTCTTTGGTGTCGGGTACTTTCCTGAGATATAGAATCACATACAGCACCCGGGTATCCCCAGAGCCATCGGAGTTGGGATACGCCCAACCAGCGCACATGGTACCGAGTACCTATGTTACCTAGATTAGTTAGGCCTGCAGGGGCTTTCACTCGTCTCAGGTGAAACGGGGCCCTTTCCAAGCCCTTCCGTCTTCTCGGGACGGTATCCGGAGCAGGTGGGACGCTGCTCACCCGCCGAAGGCCATTCGGGGGAACCATGTCCCCCTTAAATCGGCCCTCTTGCCAGCATTTGGCCACAACCACTGCCACCACGAGTCCATACCCATAATTGGCCGAGCCGAGGGCTCGCTACACCCTCTGGGCTAACACTCGGCCGCCCGTGGTACCATTCTTAGTCAATGGTGGGACTGTTCTTTGTGGATGTACCGCCACGTCTCTGCTGCACGGCTATCTTGCTAACCGTCCTCGACAGACCCAGATGAGACTCACGTAAGCGGGAGTTGAGGAAATGTACCTCGGCGGCTCTCCCGACGGTCTCACCCTTCGCTTCAGGATCGTGGGTGCGCTACTACCCAAGGCTCCGTGGGGAAGACTTAGTCTTACACCACGGCATACCTTCCTTGCGGTGTACATAGAGGACTCACGTAAGCGGGACGCTGTCCCGACGGACCTCCCTGGCTGCGGGAACGTGGGTTTGCCAGCCCCCATAGACTCGCAAGAGCGAATCCTCCCTGCGGGAAGGTGGGTGTCACAGGTGAAATTCGAGCAGCCATATGATAAACCAAAATTCCGAGCGCCTTATCACGTGTGACCGTCCGGTCAGCACCCGTTCTCAGCCGCCTGGGTGGCATTCGGTCACTCCAGCCGTTCTCCGAAATATATGATAAGTACAAGCAAAACCTTCTCCCACTCCAACGAATAAAAGAATATAAATGCTCCCTTCAAAATCATCCAGTCAGTCTAAAAAATTCTTAACTAACCCAAGTGTCGAAAGTGTATCATTGCGAACTGAAAATAATATTGTACAAATTGAGTAAAAATAAAAAGAACTCGATCTCCTGTTCGGAAATTGACAAATTTCTTATTTTTATCTTAATTTTACGCGACATGAGCATGGTTCTACGAAAATTACCTTTTCCCTTATTCAATTGTACATGTCTTTGTTCATATATTCTTTTCCATTATCGCGTCTTAGCCTCTTCATCTTCTTGCCAGTAAGATTTTCAACTTTGTTTATATCATCAAGGAAACGATTATAAACTTCACCTTTTGATTTCAAAGTATAAATCAATGCGCACTTATTATAGTCGTTTATAAATGTTAAGAAATATTTTGATCCACCATACCCGGTATTATTATGAGGTCCATTTAAATAGGTATGTACTAATTCTAAAATTTCGCGTGCTCCACTACGGTTATTTTGGAAGGGTAAATTGTGCATTTTATTTTGGATGCATGTTCCACATTTTAATTGTACTTGCTCAAAGTTTTCCGACACCCCCTCAACTAATTTCTTCTCACATATTGTATTTAAATGATTAAAGTTTGCATGTCCTAAGATTATGTGAAATTTTTCATTTTGTGTCATTTTTTCTATGTTTTTAGCGTAAGACTCTAGCCTTTCAATATAACTACTTATTTTATACAAACCATTCTTGAACGTTCTTTAAATGCGATCCATATCAAGTTTCTGTATTTGTTATAAATTTTTGATGTATTTCATACTGAGACAATCTTATCTTCATCCGTTACTCTCGCATAGCTAATCAAGTTTTTGTCCATTCCATTCACGTAAAATACATTGGACATAGTGATTTTAATTCTCATTTTGTTTATTACAATGTAAGTCGAAATTTTTCCAACTTTTGTTCCTTTTAGAATTCTACCGTCTCCTATTTTTACTTGCGGTAGGATAAATCCAATTCCTTGGCCGTCGTAACCCTCGTTGTATGAATAACTGTCGTCGTGTTGACTGATCCTGTCGTAGCGTTGCTGTCAGCCTCTGCTTCGTCCTCGTTGACCAAATCCTCGTTGACCATATCCTTGTTGACCATATCCTCGTCCTCTTTGGCCAAAACCTCGTCCGCTGCGATCCCTATTCTGCTATAACTGATACGCACCTCCTTGCCACTGCACTCCGTCATTGTTTCCGCCATTGTTTCTACCTCTGCACGTGTTTGTGCAATTTTTCACCACGTGGCCGTACTTTCCACAGCCATGGCACTTTATGTCCCTTTTTTCGACTTTAAATACATTCGACCTTTTCCTATTATATTCATTCGTGTCATTTCATACGTCATCGCGTGTCCCACATAGTAATTTTATTTTTTAAAAATTCACAAGTTCAAATTTAAGGAGGCGTGTAAAAAAATTATGAAAGCAAGACAAATTTAGGAAGGGAAACGCAAACTAAGAAGGCGACGGAGGTGAGGCAGGAATAATGTGCCTACATAAAAATACTTAGATCTCGCAAGCACCGACTGGTTATACCCACGTGTAATAACGGCGACAGTGCGAAATCACACGCCGTAAATTCTTTTCCATCACTGGAGACATGTGGCAGGATATCCGATAAGACGAATCTATTTAGAAAAGTTACTGTAATTACATATCTTATTGTTGATTAATTGATTTATCTATTTATATCTATATTTGTTTAGGTATGGAGAGAAATTGGAGAGGTATTACAAATAACTTTACTAGAATACTCACATAACTTTGCTCGTGTCACACGCACAAGAAGGCCACCCGCTCAAAAACAGTAATTAGGTAGACGGAACATCCTTCATGCCACAGCTATCGAAATAATAACCAAACAGTAACGGAATAGCCGCCTCTGATATACATCCAACCATAACCCCTCCAAAGGGACTAAAACCTCAATATAAAAACCCTCCTAAATTAGCGCTCAACACATTATTCTGTTGTAACGCTTTGAATCGTCACTCTGTTGCATTTATATAATAATATTTCCATCATCTTATACGAAGTTCAATTTTTTCACCTTATTCGTAAAACGTTTGAACTGCGACGCGAGATCACCGGCGATCTATCGATTTCGTGATTTTGTTGTGTCTCCGACGTGATACTCACCGCGTGGTTACTCGCCGGAGGCTTAGGGTACGAGACTTCTTTCTTTTTTCTCATAGGAGGCCTAGGCCGTCATGCGACGCTCATATACATATTAGAGAGGGGATACATATTAGGTGGTATTAAACGTGTTAGTTATTAAAGAGACGAGTGGTAATTTGTAATAGTCAATTATATTAAAAACGCTTCAAGTACAAGTACAGAGATAGTGTAGGTCGCTTGTAACTGTCGCTCGTATGAGTCGCTGCGATAATTCGCTATATTCTTCGCTATTCTGGCTCGCTTTCTAGACTCCCTTCCTAGAGAGGACGCTCGTCTATTTATATTGTCGGGTGGACTTACAAAAAGTCGTATTTGATTCAAGTTGACGATTACTCATAACGGCGATACTGTTTTTGTCTTGAGTTCGTTTATTCTAGATGTTCGACCGTTCGTGGAGAGGCGCGATCGCGAGGAAGTGCGCCAACAGGAGTTGTAAATTCCCATTACGATTATATACTCGACGCCAGTCGAGTCGAAGTGATCGATCCCCTATTTCGTTTAAGATCATAGGAGCGGTTGATGGATTATAAGACTGAATTAACAGGTATAAGATATTTTATTTCAACAACTTGCTGACATAGACAGTTAGGCTTGGTGCGTGTAGATATGAGTTAAGGGGCTATTCTAATCCGGAAATTTGAAAAAATCGAAAATTTTTTTTATATTTCCAAAGTTTAGACATTCAAGGGACTTTTCCTTAATGTGGGATTTGTCCTTAAAGGGATTTTTCAAAATTTCGATTATTTACCGAGTCACAGCGATTGTGGTGATTTTGGCAACTAAACTATTCCGACCGGAACAAATCGAACAAAAAATTAAAAGCTGTGGCCGAGAACGCTATCGATGAATTTGTCCATGAAAATCTTCCTCTAAGTGACGATGTATCAAAAGTTATGTTATTAAATAGGTTTTGGAGTTTGATATTTAATTGATTCACACAGATTCAGTTTTTACGTTCTGTATTTCACCACCAAGTACAGCCATATAAACACACTGGATACACTTAGATAATTGAGGTGGTTGTTGGTGAAGGTGCCCACAAGAAATACTCTTGAAGTTCAACAAAAAAGTTTATTAAACTATTAACAATCAACAGTCAACGATTTATAATCAACAATTAACAATTAACGATTAACGATTACCTATGAAGAGTCAATAATCACGTATCTCAAATTGTGTTTACTTCACTACGCGCTTAACCTTTCGCAGCTCGGGGCAGATCAATCTTTGGTTCTAAACCAAATGGATTCTTTTCTTTCTTGCCTCTCGATATCTCCACTACGCACGCGTTTATTAGATGTCCGCGACGGTTGCCGCGTATGCATTCTTCTGAATATTCGGCGAAAGTACCGTAGGGTACATTAGGCATGTCGGCCTTACGCTTTGATGGTATAGCGCTTTGTGTCGTGAAGCCATCGGAAAGTTCCGTCGTCGAGTGCCGTCACATAATTAACACGTGGTCGACGCCTAAGACAAAGGAGCATCGCTAGAACTCGTACCAACTTAGCATGCAGGAACTAGTGATCATATCAACCTAACATTTTCTCAACAAGTTATAAAGCCAATGTATGAAAGTTTGTCTGCAAATACCTTATTACAACGATGTTTGGGTTCTGAAACTCAGAATAATAACGAATAGTTAAATTCTTTGACATAGACTTTTGCTCCGAAACATATTCATGCATGAACGAGAACCACTGAAATTGTTACTTTTCTCGCTGTTAGTATTTTTAATCCTTTCGCTACGAACGTTGCCATAGGCGGCCTCCGCGTGACGACCTGTGTGGACGGGTGCCGCCTATAGGCAACGTCCGCGCGGTGACCTGTGTGTACGAGCGTCACCTATAGACGACGTCCGCGGGATACCACTTAACCATGAGCCTGTCACGTAAACTTAAGGGTTGGTTGATGAAATAAAATAGCTGAGTCGTAACACAACTATTAATTTTGTTTTAATTAAACTTTATTATCAATTCAGCAATATGAATTAACATAAATCACAATTCACTCCAACCACGTTATGTAAGACTTAGTTACACTGATACGTTAAGTACGCGACTGTTATAAAGGTAGAGACCAGTAAAGATATGTTGACTATTCTAAGGATACAGAATAAGTGCGTGTTACTGACGATACTGTGTCTGAGAAAGGCTAGAGGTGGGTGTGTCTGAGGACACGGGACTATCGGATTTGTTGATTACAATTTTGGTTAAGGAAGTGAGGGTAGTAGACACCGTCTCCGATTGGATAATAAGGCGGTTGGTGGACCAGGAAGGGTTTTAACTGCCCTCGCGAGAAAATAGCTCACGGAACATACCAGATGTGAGGAAAACCAACTTTCCATGTTAACACGTAGTAAACAATAAACGTAAAAGGAAATCTAAGACAAGAGATACTCGCTTGGTCTGAAGGACCTTAGCTATGAAAATTCCAAGACCCCTGGTGGATACTTAAGACTATTGAGGGTACGCGCCAAGGATATGCAGACATCTGGGTGCCATCCTGTTCGCGGTGTGTGGCCTGGTCTCTGATGTGAATTGACGTTACACACGTGTCACGTAAACTTGAAGGTTGGATGATAAAATAAAATAGCTCAGTCGCAACACAACTATCAATTTTGCTTTTATTAAGCTTTATTATAAATTCAGCAATCACAATGGAATATACACTGAATTAACACGCATAAATCACAATTTACTCCACAACTTTATGTAGAAGCTAGTTAGACTGATACGTTAAGTACGCGACCGGTCTAAGGGTAGAAACTCGGTAAAAGGTATTGACTATTCTAAAGATAGAGACTGAGTAGTGTTTAGTAACGATGTTGTGGCGGAGGAAAGCTAGGGATGGGTGTGTCTGAGGCCATGAGATGAGCTGATTCGTTAAGGACAATTTTGGTTAGGAAAGCGAGGGCGATAGACATTGCTTTTGATTGGAGCGCAAGAACCCTGGTGAACTAGGAAGCCACCTTTGAGAGAAAGCTGCTAACGGAAAATACCGAGTATGAGAAAACTAACTTTCCCGTATCTTCTCGTAGTAAACATAAATGAAAAGAACACTGGAAATAGAAGATGCTTGTTTTTGGTTTGAAGGACCTTAACTATGAAATACCAAGATTTATTGGTAGGTCCTTAAGACTATTGAGGGTACGCAGTAAGGATGCGTAGACATCTGGATGCTATCTTGCCCTCAGTGTGTGGCCTGGTCTCTGTTGTTTTTTTTTTTTTTTTATTTAGTTGTTTACATTCACAATTTGTCCGATTTGGACATTTGGTAGAATTTTTGGCTGTTTATCATGTGGGTGGTTACCCCCAGCGGGGTACCATCTTCGTGTCTGTTAAGGTATATCTTTTGTGAGGTCTGCTGGGTGTTTCCTTTCTAGTCTCCTTTCTATGGTTATGTTGATCGTTTCCGCTGCCAGCCGGTTCGGGTGCGTTACTATTCTTTCTCTGTACCTTCTTGCGAATCTGCTAGTCTCTTCCTTGACCGTTGGTATTCCAAGGTCTTTCCGTATGTCCTCGTTTCTAACGTACCATGGGGCGCTTACAATTGCTCTAAGAATTTTAGCTTGGATTGTCTCTATTTTGCTTATATGGCTCATTGCTGCTGTTCCCCAAAGTGGTATTCCGTACATCCAAATTGGTTTTATGATCGTTCTGTATATTTTTAGTTTGTTTCCCATGCTTAGTTTGGATTTTCGACTTGTTATCCAATACATTTGTCTGCTTGCTAATTGTATTTTGTCTATTATAGATTTAATATGCTGTTTCCATGTGAATCGTGTATCTAAGTGGAGTCCTAGGTATTTGACTTGCCTTGTTTGTAATATGTGCGTGCGTGCGTATCTGTTTTCGCTGTGTGAATGTAATATGGTTGCATTTACTGGGGTTTGCTTTTATTTGTTTAACTTGTAGCCACCTTTCCATTTTTGTGATATGTTCTTGTAGTAATGTAACTGCTGTTACAGGGTTAGTGTGCCTGACTAGTACCGCTGTGTCGTCCGCGAATGTCAGTATTTTGCTATTGGTAGTTTTTGGTATGTTGGCAGTGTATAGTGTGTATAGTATTGGTCCTGAGATGCTTCCTTGCGGAACCCCTGCCTAGATGTCTTTGACTTCGGAGTATGTTTCCTTGATTTTTATTACGAAGGTTCTGCTGCTTAAGTAGAATTTTATCAATTGGTATATTTGCTCCGGGAATTGTTTCGTGATTGATTGTAGAAGGCTTTCGTGGTTTATTTTGTCGAATGCTTTCTCTATGTCCATAAAGAGGGCTGTACAGTATTGCGTGTTTTCTAATGCTAGTATTATTTCGTTGCCCAGTCTGTGCATTTGCTCTATAGTGGAGTGTTTGTTTCTGAATCCGAATTGGTGATCCGGTATTAATTTTTCCTTCTCTATTATTGGTTTTATGCGGTCGTAAATTACTTTCTCTAGTATTTTAGAGAACATAGGAAGTAATGATATTGGTCTCTATGATGTAGTTTGATGTGGGTCTTTGCCTGGTTTAGGTAACATTATGATCTGTGCTAGTTTCCAAAATTTAGGAAAGTATTGAATTCTTAGTATTGCGTTAAATATTATTGTGATTTGTCTTATCGCTTTTGGCGGAAGGTTTTTCAAGACTTTGCCATTGATTAGGTCGATTCCTGGTACTTTTTTATTTTTGTTTTCTCGATTATGTTTCTAATTTCCTGTGCTGTTGTTTTAGGTATGGTGTAGTGTTTGTCAGTTGATGTACTAGTGGTTAGCGCATCCTCGTCCATATGATTATCGTGGTTGCTGTTGTTGATATTATGTGGTGTAAATGTGTTTGAATAGGTGGTTGGAAAATTCTTCAGCTTGCTCTTCGTTACTTCTTGCCCATGTGTTATCTGCTTTTCTGATTGCTGGGACTGGTTTTATTGGCTTCTTTATTCTTTTTATGGCTTTCCATAGGGAGTAGTTGGTGTTCTCGTGCGCCGATAGTGACTCTATGAATTTTGTGAACTCATTGTTATTGTGTTCTTTTATTTTGTTTTTAATTTCTTTTGCAAGTTTGTTTAGGTGTTTTTTATTTTCTTTTGATCTATGTTTTTGCCATTTTGCTTTCGCTTTTCTTTTCTCTCTAATTGTTTCGAGGATGTCTAGCGGAATTATTTTTGTTTGTCTATTGGTTGGTTCAGGTATAGTGGTTGCCCATGCTGCTTCTTGAATAGTTTCTGTAAATGTTGTTACTGCTTATTCGATGTGTTCAGGTGTTTTCAATGGGATGTTGCAGTTGGTTTTGCTCTAAATTATTTCTTTAAATGTTTGCCATTTGGTGGTTTTATTGCATAGTGTCTCTGAATTGCTGTAAAGTATTGGTTTGTTTCTGTATGTAGTTATTATGGGTGTATGATCGGAGGTAAGCTCAAGGCTGGGTGCTATGTTTAGTTTATTTGCGTTTAGTCCCTTTGTAACTACAAAATCAAGTAGGTCAGTTATTTTGCTCAGGTCTGTCGGCCAGTATGTCGGTCTTCCCGTGGATAATATATCGAGGTTATTGTTTCTAATGTAGTTTTCCAAGGTTCTACCTCGATGTGTAGTGATTCTTGATCCCCATAGTGTGTGCTTTGAGTTGTAGTCTCCAGCTGCGATATACTTGTCACCTAAATGGTGAAAGTACTCTTCCCACATTTGTGATGTAATTTTGTGTCGCAGTGATACATATACTGCTAACAACTGTAAATGGTTGCTGCTAGTTTGTACAGTAACGGTGGTTGCTTGTATATGTTCCTTACTAACTTGACTGTGTAAGTGATGTTTAATGTCGTTTCTTATTACTACTGCGGTCCCTCCGTGTGCTTTTCCTGAGGGATGCTTGGTATCATATATGGCGTAGTACGGTATTTTTATGTAACTTTTTGTAGTGAAGTGTGTTTCCGATACGAGTAGTATGTCGATATTATTGTTATACAGGAATGTTTTAGTTTCTAGGGCCCTTTGTTGTAGGCCGTTAGAGTTCTAGTCTGCTATTTTAAGCATGTCCGTTTTTATTTTTTACTTAGCAAGTTTGTGAGTAGTTGTAACATGACTGTTGTTTATTGTACTTGTTGCCTTAGTATTGTGTTTAGCTCGCTTACTGTTTTACCTAATATCTCCGTACCTTTAATGGATTGTTTGAGCATTTCTTTGATTTCTGTATCGTCTTCTGTGTTATTGCTTTGATTCAGATTGTTTGTGAGCGTTGGTTGTCTAATGTTTTGTGTTACTTGCGCGTAGCTTCGGTTTCCTTGGGGATCTGTATTTCTGTTTATAGCTTTTGGTTCATTTTGTGCTTTCAATGTTGCTTCATTACCCGTTACACTTTGTTATGGTTGGTAGTTATTGATTGATCTATTGCGAAGTGGTGGAAACAGTTCACGTTGTAATTGTTTCCTGATTTCACATCCTTTATAGCTGGTTGGATGGTTTCCATTACAGTTGTAGCACTTTACTTCATTTATTTTCCCTATGTATGGACAGTTTATTGTTACGTCATTTTTTGCACATTTAACACATGCCGGGTGTTACGTCGGACGACCCTCTACCTAGACCAGGCCATACACCGCGGGTCAGACGGGAACCAGATGTCCGCTCATCCTTGCTGCGTACCCTCAATAGTCTTAAGGACCCATCATAAATCCCAGTAATTTGAGAGCTAAGGTCCTTCAGACCCAACAAATATCTTTTTTCCGAATCATTTCCAAAGAGTGTGGTCTACTACGGCTTGACAAGGGAAAGTTAGTTTTTCTCACGTACGATGCTTCCTACTAGCAACTTTCTATCGAGGGCGGCTAAGACCTTCCTAGTCCACCAACCTTCGTTTATCCAATCAGAAGCAATGTATACTGCCCTCACTTCATGACCAAAAATATCATGAACAAATCCGATGGTCTCGTGCTCTATACACACCCATCGCTAGCTTTCCTCCGACACAGCATCATCACTCAACTTTACTTCCTCTACACCGCTAGAAGGGTCAACTTACAACTAACGTCTAAATCTAACATCTTAGTCTAAGCACGAACATTCACTTCCTATTAAGTATCCTCTAGTGCTACGTCCACTAACATACGACTCCCGTTGACGTCTCTCCTCGCAATTGCGTCCCCCGCGATTGGTCGAAAATACACCGGGCTTCTGTTACAATCATTTTTTGTGTGACCATATTGTTGACACCGCGTGCATTGTGGTATATCTTTTTTGTGGCGTGGTGGTTCCACTGTTAAAATCGTATTTAGAATTCTTTTGATTTCATAAATTTCCTTGTTGTTGGTTCTAGGTTCCAATTCTATTAAGAATAATGGTAATGGTTGCTTCGTATCGTATCTTGTCATATTGTTTATTGCTCTTGTTTGGTGGCCAATTTTTGCTAATTCGTCATTTAATTTTTTTGTGTTAATTTTTGGATGTAATCCTCTTATAACTATTTTGTAGCTCCTTTGCGTTTTGAACTGGTACGTGTGGTATATAGCATTTTTTCTTTTTAATTCTTTTATCACTTTCCTATAACTTTCTGGGGTGTTTGTTTGTATTTTTACTTGTTCTAGTTTTGTTTGTTTTATTGTGTAGTTTTCCTTCCCAACTATATCGTTTACTCGATCAATAAGCGGGTCTATTATCTGGTCCTCGACAAATATTGGTGGTGGTTTTGTAGTGTGCGTTGATTTAGTTGTGTTTTTGGTTGCTGGGTCGTCGTCTATTTCTTCCGTAAGTGAGCTGAAGGAGTTTCTTAGTGGTAATTCTTGCAGTCATCGCTGCTTTTCTGTATCTGGATTTCCTGTTATTTTTCGTTTTTTGTTATAACTCGCCATCTTCCAGCTTTCATCCTGTTGGGTTATTTCTTTATTGGTTTCCATATCAACTTCGTTTGTAACTGAGCATTTCTGTTCTTGATTTATTGGCTTGGGTTTGATATGTTTTATTTATGTAGTATTGTTCGTCTTTGTTAATTATTTTTATTGGTGAGATGTGCTTTTTCATTTTAGATTTGCTTAGTAGAAGACACGGGTTTCCACCATTTAGCTATGGGCGTTGCCGTTAATAACTTTCTTTTCCCCACTTGCCGCACTTTTTCTGAAGCACTGTTTTACACGTCCGTTTAGCTCGGCTGCTCGGGCAGAACTGGGTCTCTGTTGTGGATTGAGATTTGGTTGATGTTACACACGTCAGGACATCCCTTTTTTGGACCCCCCACTTTACCAACCGATAACTTTTCGAGTTTTGAATTTTTTTTAATTTTTTATATGTTCTTAAAATATAAATAAACGAATGATAAAAAATTGAGAGTAAAAATATTCTTTGTTTTTTTTTACAGAGCTCGAAAAAGCGCCCGAAATTTGTGTCTCTAGACTAGAATACCCCCTTAAACAAATGACTGATTTAAAGATGGACAACCAGTCAAGAGATGTTGACTGATCTAAGGATAACAAATAATGAAGAGATGTTGACTGATCTGAGGACGATGAACCAGTCCAGTTTGGTGACGATGATGTCGCAGAGGAAAACTATTGCTGGGTGTTGGCCGCCCCAGCACAGGTCGCTTACGGGTGGAACTGACCGTTGAACATGGAAAAACCCGACCTACCCATTTTTTATCTGATTGGACAATAACCATAAGAAACCTCTTGACTTGAAGGTGTTTTATACCAATTAGCGGCCTTAACGGTCAAATCGAAAAGCTTAGGTTTATGACAGTTCCCTATGATTATTAGGTCCGACTAATTATATTTGCACAGCGCGTTGCCGTCTTGCCCGAGGGATGAATTCTGATTGATGTAAAGAGTCACCGGACGGAACATTAGAACTTCGCGAACCCAAAACAGCATTAATACTCCGAGGCACAACACCCCCGATAAGCCACTCCCGATTTGAATTGTCCTACAACTCATGTGCTGCTACATATACTTGTGTGTGTTTTCGCTCTACGTTCCTTCACTCTCGCACGTACCATACGAATGTACATACTATATATTCAACACGCCTCCTTACATTTATATCGTACATTTCTATTAAGACATATTTCTTTACTTTACATTTAAGAACAACGATTAACTTAAATACTTAAATACGATCAACAATCTGAATTTTTCGAACTTATCTTTACATAATGCTTTTGTAAAAATATCCACGACATTCTCATCTGTGTTTATTTTAATTACGGTTATCAGGTTTTCCTTTATACACTCGTGAACATAGAGATAATGAATTTCAATATGTTTGGAATTCTTCGTAAAATTCCCTTATTTCACTATATTTATCACTTCAGCGTTGTCCTTGCACACTTCAAATCCGATGGACTGATGATGGAGATAAAACTGTGACGGCACTCGGTCCTTCCGTCGAGAAGGCGTGCGTGGCAACGGTCGCGGACGCCTAACAACGAACACGCGGATAGTGTGGATATTCAGGGGAGACGAAGAAAAAAGAAACAGATCCAATCGAAAGTTAAATTGTAAGAGCTTCAGTCTTGGAAAGTCACGGCTGGAGTTCAGAACCAAATCGTATTTAGTGTAAACTAAGTGTTCAAAAATAAATTCTCTTTTTATTTTTCTTTTATATTTTATTTTTCTTTTCATCTGAGACTTTATTTTTTCTATTTTACGTGACATCCTCATAAATCTTCACAGGTTTATTATCTAGAATTACATAGAATATTTTCATTACTTCTTTGATAAACGTTAGTTCGCTCACCGCTTCCGATAGAGCCACATACTCTGCATATATCGAAGCCTTTGTTACACACTTTTGTTTTCTTGACTTCCAAACAATTACATTTCCACACAATCTAATTAAATATCCAGATGTGGATTTCCTATCTAAGTGATCTCCTGCCCATTCAGCGTCTACAAAACAACCTAGCATTTCACAGTCTTCATTTCTTTTATAACATAATTTTGAATCTTTTGTCCGATACAAATATTTCAATATTCGCGATGCATGCTTAAAATATGTTTCGCTATAACAGTTCTGAAATCTGGTCGTGTAATTTACGCTATAACTTACATCTGGTCTTGTATTTGAACTTATATACAACAATGCACCAATTAAATTTCTCTATTTAATATCCTCTTCACTTATCTCAGCCTTTTCCACATAGGTGTACCGTACACTTTGCTATCTTGTAATTTTTTTTGTATTTACATACTAGTGACTCAATGTATTTCGTTTAACTCAGTTTCATTTCATTTTTGATATAATCATATTCTATGCTGATTCCAAGATATTCTTTTATCTCACCAAAATTTTCCATTTCAAATTTGTCGGTCAATAATTTCTTTACATTCTGCATTTTACAAATAGATAAACAAATAGATAAACAAATTATCCACGTATATTAGCAAACAAACAACATTCTCTCCCTGTCCATGAGTGTATGTTTATACAACTAAATGCTAATATCCTTACATACTTATCATAACATTCATATCAATCCCTCGGACTTTCTTTTAACCCATAAAGCACCTTTGCTGTTTTATATACTCTATTCGTCCTGTCTACATATCCATTTGGTGATTTACATATATCTCCGGAGCTTACTTCGCCATTTAAAAATGCACTTTCTATATCCATTTGTTCAACGATTAGTCAGTCCATTTTGACAACAATATGCTAACAAAATTTTTAAAGTTTGATTACTCGCTACAGCTATCTGCTATCGTATAAATCCACTTTACATCTAGTACTTTTTTGCTTTTTACATTTTTTACTCATTCCCAAGTTTTATCTTTATAAAGACATTCTATTTCCTTGCCCATAGCCTGTTTCTAATTTTCACGATTTTCGCTATAGGTCGCCTCCTCAAATGTACATAGGATATCTACTCTACAGTAATTTATATAAATCTCACTTCTGTTTTTTGGATACCTCACTGGGATTTTCTTATTACGTGTAGATCTCCTAGGAATCTTCAAGTTTTCAGGATTACTATAATTTTCGTCTTCTTTACTTTCTAAATTTTCTTTATTCGCGTTTTCTAATAAATCATTATCTTCAATGTCATCGTTATCTTCATCGAATGAATTTTCCTCAAGGTCGATATATTTTGTACCCATTTCTACGACCTCTACATGTCTATTATTAGGTGGAAAAGTAACAGTTGCTAGACTCTATAGGCTTGTGACGGCACTCGACGACGGAACTTTCCAATGGCTTCACGACACCTATATCCGTACGGTTCTTTCCCCGAATATTTGGAAGAATGCATACCCGGCAACTGTCGCGAATATCTAACAAACTCGTGCGTAGTGGGGATATCGAGGGGCAACAAAGAAAAAGATCTGTTTGGTTTCAAACAAAACATTCACTTGGTTTCGAACAGCAAAGTGCGAAGGGTCTAGCGTAACAGCAAACACATTCGACGATTCCCGCTAGCAACTTTCTCTAAAGGGCGGTTAGCATCCTTCTTCAACCACCAACATAGAAATTAAGCAATTAACAGGAACGTCCATTTCCCTCACTTTCCGAGCGAAGGCTTTCCTCGACGAATCCGATGATCTCGTGTCCTTAGATACACCCCATCATAGTTGTTGCGTATTATCGACTAAAGAGCAACCGGTCAGGTCGATATCGCGTACCTCGAATGACTTAACGTTCAAGGTGGAGGAGATGGAATAACTCGAGCATTAGATTTTAACGGCACTTTATTTGTATTCGTTGTAGCACTTAACCGAACTAAATTGGGACTTTGTCGTCCTGTGTCTGTAGTCTTCGTTGCTTGTAGTTGAACTAAGTTGGGACTCCGTCGTCCTGTGTCTGTAGTCTTCGTTGCTTGTAGTTGAATCCCGTTCCTCCTGCCTGATTCTCTCCTCCCGCAGTTCGATTTCTTCTCCCCACCGTGCCCTTCCGGCTGGTCTTTTCCCGGGGTTTTCCTGGCCTCGAGTCATTACGTTTACCGCCCTGGGAGGACATGTAATTCGGAATTTCCTAACGAGAGGAATGGGCCTGTCCGTGTCATAAACGGATGGTCACTCAAATTCCAAATTACAGCCACGGGAGGACCGGTAATTCGGAATTTCCTAATGAGGGAAATGGGCCTGCTCGTGCCATAAACGAACGGCCACCTGAAATTCCGAACATACCGCCCCCTTGAACGGTCCCGTTCAAAAGTTGCTGTTAGTGGTGTTTGGTTGGTTTGTATGTTTTTTTTCCTCGGCGTCGATTGGTAAAGGTGCTATTTTATTGACCCCTCGTTTATATTCTCCGTTAATTGTGCGCACCGTAACTACTCGTGTGACCCCATCAGTTCCTGGGTGCAGCTTTGTTATCCGGCCCATAGGCCACTGGAGTGGAGAAGTATTGTCTTCCTTTAGTATGACTAACATGCCCTCCTTGCATTCTGTGAGTTCCGGCTTATGCCAACCCTTTCCGACCATCAGATGATTTAGGTACTCTTTATGCCATCTGTTTCACAGATGCTGCCTCACTTGCTGTATCCGTTGCCATGAAGATAGTCAGCCGGGTTTTTGGATAGTAAGATCACGCTCGGAAATGCTAGTTATTACATCACCTATCAGAAAGTGCCCGGGCGTTAAAGGGCTGAGGTCATCTGGATCCGATGATAGTGGTGTTAATGGCCTCGAGTTGAGGATACCTTCAATTTCGATCATGCACGTCGTTAATTCTTCATACGTGTAGTAACGTATGGATTCTTAGAGTAAGGACAAGTAATGATGTTATATTTAGAGTGAAGTTTATTTTAATAAGCGATACTCAATAACAAGAGGACCGACTACAATATCGTCGTACGTCGATTCACACTCTGTGACCTCTCGATTTACACTGCGCTTCTCAACTAACTTTCTGGCAGTTGTAGCATCTCTTTTGTCTTTTGCTAGGCCCACCGCACACGTGTTCCGCAGACGCTCGTGGCCAGGGTCACGTAGGTCTTTTCTACGAAACCGTAGCGGATGAAAAGAGAGTTTTTTTCGTCCCGGGACTACCGGTGGACTCGTCAGTAAGGCTATGCCCGGTAGTGCCTGCCTTAGACGTAGAGGGAGTCTCGCTAGGTGCGGTATTTGTATCAATCGCCCGTATATTCGACCGCTAGCGAGACAGACAGACTCATTGTCGTCGTAGCCCTCTAGTGTTGGCGGTTGGTACCAGCGGATCGCCCGAGAGGTGTTGCGCCGCGTTGATGCCTCGACCTGTCGGCGTCCTGTTGATACCGATCCAAGGTTTCAAACGCCCATAACCCTATTCTTGACGCCTCTTCGACATATATATTGATTACACATTGTCGTTATGCAATAGAGAAGATATTAACTAGTGCAAATATGGTTATTACAGAATTTGACAAGTAACCGTGGTAATTGGATACTCGAGATGCTAATGACAATGATCCTAGTTTCAATAACGAATCCGCGGTCAACAGGATAACAGGATGCTCTTTCTCCCAAAACCCAAATCGTACTCGACTTGCTTGGCTACGGTACAAGTATTACTAAACTAACTCTTTGTTAAAACGTGGAATACCCACCGAGCGTACAGATACTAAGTAACTCGCTAATACGACCTCACGAGAGAATGACTCTCCGTCGCGATGATGCTGCAGAGGAAAACTATGATGGGGTGTGTCTGAGGACACGAAATCATCGGATTCGTCGAGGATAGCCTTCGTTCAGAAGGTAAGAGAATTTGGCGTTGCTGCTAATTGGTCAATCTCCATATCGGTGGTTAGAAAAAGATGCTAGCCGCCCTCGAGGGAAAGTTGCTAGTGGGAGACGCCGTTCGTTGAAAAATAGGTCTCTCGTATCTTCCCGTAGCTGGGACAAAGACTGTTTGTTTGAAGGACTTTAGTCAACTAAATTCTAAGATTTACGACGGGCCCTCAGGCTAGCTGAACATGTACTGTGGAGACGCATCGACATATGACAATCATCTTGCTCGAAGAATAGGGTCTGCGTGTGGCGAGCTACGGGACAGAGACCGTTGGAATGTTTACTGTCGCGTGCCGCCACAAATATTTCTTTTAAGGAGAGCTATAGAATTACTCCATGCCTTTGTTAGACAAAGCGTTCATCCCGTGACCGCGGCTACGTTCGGCGACTGGCTGTCGTCTCGAGCCCAAGCTCATTATCACAACTCTCGAACAATTACAATCGAATTGAATAACTACGATTGTTTAATTACAGCTATAGTAGACTCTAGATTACAATGTTGCGGGATTATCCAAAATTCCAAAGGCTACTGTGTCCTTTCATCTCCGACATATATATACATATGTGTCTAGAAATATATGCACGGTCACTTATCCACTTGCCTTCGTGCTAAATGTAGATGTCGATTGAAAGTAAAAGAAATCGATGCGCACGTTAATAGCATAGTAAAAATTGTATTGACCTGCTTCCGTAATGTTCACTAACATTTGCCGAAATTCTGATAATTATGTATCTAAATAATATTTAAATTGATACTTTGCAATAAAAGATGGTTTACCGTTACACTGTTTATAATTAAAAATTGAAACGATTTAATGTTCAATCTACGCAATCTACATGGGAATATAAATTTCACGTACATACTACATACACTTGAGGTGTACAACTGTTGATCTTGATATTATTATAATGCATTCCAGAATAAAATACAACATATGTAACTTTCTGATTGTGAAAGAAAGTATTCTAAAGAAATACTTTCATATACTTATTCTATTAATGACGTTTTCCTATCACGTGTGATAAAATGATGGATACTTATACAATAATGAAATCATGTACTATTTTACATAAAAACGATGTAACTTTTAACATCGATGTTTTTTCTACATCTTATTATCATAAATCATTTTCTACAATTATAATAACATCTCAAAATTTTTACCATTCGAAAATGGTAAATTTTTTATTAATTTTAACTGCTCATGGATACGTTCACACATCGAAAGGAATTTAAATGTGCAACGAGTAAAATCAAAAGTCGGTCGAACGAAATATACGGAACGAAGGAAACTCGATAAGAAAATCGATTTCTCCGACATTTATCCAAAATCTACATCGTGCAGGAACACAAACGGATCGAACCATGCGTATATAATAATACTAAGTCTTATGAAGCATTCCATTTACGTATTTCTATTATATCGACGACACGTTATTCTTCTCGTTATCGTTAATCTTCTCCTACGTCGTATAAAGTAATGCACTCGGGCAAACGATAAATTATCATACTTACAATAAGTCAACAGAGGAAAAATAAAACGATTGCATAATCACACCGCGTTAAGTCTCATTTGGCCAACGAATTGCACGCTTTAAAAAAAGTCCGCTATGCATATCACCTTCTGTGTGTCCATCCTTTAAAAAGTACTGTCATTTCGATCTGTATACGTTTGTATTCTCCATCGTCGTTCCATTCTATTGAGACGTCCAAATAACTCGCAAAGATAAGCAATTCAAACATCCAGCAACATATTTTGATCGTTTGAGTGAGTTTGAACAAACTTTGATCGGTTTGAACGAGTCGATCTCACTCAAAATATATTCCAACGATCAAGCACTTGGCAACTTTCTAAAATCAAATTGTATTCAGTTTGGATTCCAAACGTTTAAACATCTCGTGTATTTAAACAATTCTACATGCCGTATGTTAGAGGAATATCATGGAATATTTCTGCAGCGAGATCCACGTGATTCCATCGTGTATCCGATCTCAGCTGAAACGCGTCTGATTCTGGCAAACGTGCCAAAAAGAACTTGACGGAACTCGAATCGTCCTTTAAGGGGGGGTAAGGTTTTAAAATTTTTTTTTTGCATTTTTTTTTATTTTTTTAATTGAATGCATAACATCCTAAGAATATTGTGTCAAAATTTCAAGTCGAGTGGAGCAAAATTGACGAAGTTACGAGGATTTTTATACATGTCGGATGATATTACCTACTCGACCCGAGCGTGCTATTGTTACTTCGCAGACGTCTTTTTCTCTATATAATACCTAATTTTACCCCCAGATCTATTTATAGTACTTAACGACTTAAGTACAAACCTCCTTATACCTGTACTGTATATTTTGTCAGTGTAGAGTAAAAAATTTAGTGTAGGAGTAAATATTCCATTTTCATTAAGTTTTGTGTTAAATTATTACTAAAATGCCTAAAAAAGTTACTAGATCTGATAGACAATCAACTGGTTCGAGATTATATCGACCTAGAAAAATTGTACCTCCGCATAAACGTAAATACGAAGGCACTTCAACAAATAGCGCGTCAGCTAAATAAATAAAAGTGATTGTTGAAGATCAAGTTACGAAGGATCGTGAAAAATATTATAGGATAATTGATTTTTTATTAGTCTTTTCAACAATTGCTATGCTAGTGAAGAGGTAAACCGATAAAATTCGCTTATGAACGTTTTATACCAGATTTTTTAGTGTTCAAAACTTTAAAGTGTTTTCCCCACAACTCACGTTTTCAAAGTCGGTGCCTCCAATTACTTCAAAACTACTGCACCCATCCTTTTGAAATTTTGAAGACTATTTTTGTACATAATTCGCGAGGTAACGCTGTAGAGTTTTTTTCAAAGTTGTCAATTATTTTTATTTTAAAATAAGAAATTACCCGAAAGTTTTCGCACAAAATCGCGTTTTTCCCTTCAAAGTGTTCCAAAAAAGTGAAAAATTGAAATTTCGGAAAAATCTTCCCAGCGTTACCTGGGGAAAACTGTTACCTAACGAATGAACTTTAACTTTTTGATTTCTGATGATCCAGCACCAAGTTCTGAGGAGCACCGCAATTATACTTTTTTCCGAGACACGTCCGAATAATTGCTGCCATTGCCGTATTTTTTAATATTTCTCCGTGAAAATTTTATACAATATTCTTCGAATGTCATACTTTAATGTACTATTAGTTTTAAAAAAGAAATTTTAACTGTATCGTCAGAAAAAATTCACAAAAACATGCCTTTTTTTGTACGAATTAACCTTACCCCCCTTAACTCGATCTGCCACGCGTGTCAGAAACTTCCTGCTATCCCGCTACGCTCGACATATTTGAAATCAACCAAGAACTTTACACAGATTGCTAGAAACCTGGCCTTCCACGACACTGCGCTGTCACGAAATTCTGACACCATCGAAAAGTATACCTATAAATCAATCGAATTCGATTTGTTTTCGTTTGTGTTGTTAAAAGAAGTTTGGAGAGGAAATTTTCAAAGGAAGCTTGATGAAGTAACATTCGTGTTACACTTTGGTGTTATCTGATAATCTGATTTCTATGTATTTAATTCTATTGCTCTATATATGTTCTATATTTTATGTTCTATTTTTATGAATAAAAAAGTGAATAGAAGATATCCGAAGGCATATGAACATGAAGAAATGAGGAGAACAGCAGCAATAAATTATGCGATTTGATATTATTTATGACGATTCGATAAAAAATTATTGGTAGCATTCAGTATTGATTTTCTTTGGGTTAAGAACATTCTTCACGCAGAAATTCGTTGCACTCGCGTTTTAATTATGAACATGTTGCTCTGATTGTAGATTAATGCAATATTAATAGCAACAGCGATACAGTAATATCTGGATAATTAAACGATCGAAAAGATATCGTATCATGTTAATAATATTTCAAATGAATAATAATATCTTACAGTACTGATAGTATCTTAAAAAATCGTAATCTGTCTTTTGGTGCTTCTTTGCGTAAAGTAACCTATGAAGAAAAATATCTACTTTAATAGTCCAGGCTTTTTCTGGCTCATTATTAAGTTTCAAACAACAGACTATTACATCATAATGCTAAAATAACTTCTATCCAATATACAATTTAAATTATATTTCACACATAATATAAGCTTTCAAAGACTCAACATATTAAAAGCTTATCCGATCTTTGTATAATATGTACATATTATGGTATACACATACTTAAGACAACATTTGTCGTAAGATCCTATCTAACAAAAAAATTAATTAAAAAAACACAGTTATCAAGTATTATCTGAAAAGTTCATGTTTCAACCACTCATCTTAATTACAAACATTCTTTCGTAAACTATGTAAACGTAAAGTATTATAATCTTCTTCCTTTTGCCTTCCTTTTTTGTATTTTTTTTTTTTTTTTTTTTTAAGATTTTAATATCTCGTCCACGGAACACAGGACATTCGTCCATTGAGAAATAACATTCATTCGTAAGCACCGAAATGAAAGTACTTTTTACGACACTGGATACTAAATGTGTGTTAAATTGATCAGCTGAACACGTATACGTAACACAAACAGGGCAACAAGTATACTATTTCGCCACTACTCTACCACGTAAATTACTTCCACCTTTGCAGGATAATGGGATTATACACGCGCGGTTCCTGCGATACGCTATGTTGCCAAAAAACAACGTTCTCCTAACGCAAGGACGCACAAGGAAGGTTTGCGACAATAACAGAGCTAAGAGCTGTTTGCCGTTTCGCTAAACATACACGACTAAAAGTCAATTGGAGAACGGAAACTAACCGCGCTAAAGGAGCTCAACGGAAGAACAGATTTCTTGTATACGGCGACGCTTCTCTCGCTTCCTATTTCCTTTCGGTAATTGTTTTCCCTTCTCAGTTAAGTCTTTCTCGATCTTTGTTTAATGAAGTACTTTCGAGAATACTCGGTAAGTACAAATTTGTTTTTTTTTTCTTTCTAAATAATGGAGTGAATATTGCAACGAATATCATGTTGAGACCTTGGGAATTACTGCAGACTACTTCGTCTAGAGTATCCTGTAACAGGTTTGTAATTTGTAACTTGTAATTTTGTAATTTCCTAATTTCTTATATAAATAATTGTTTGACAAATAATAAGGTGAATTTTTTAAACGTTAATATTTTTGTCCTTAAGAATTACTATAGACCATTATTTTCTACATTCTATACCGCAACAATTTGTTTGCTGGTACATCAAATTTTAATATCGATCCCTTTTCTAAAAATGATAATTTAAAAATTCTTGATCAAATATTACGACTGCCAAAATTTAGATGACAGGCTAAGTTTATACACAAATTAATATAAAATTTCATTTATGATAAAATGAATTGCTAATAGTCTGTTACACTGATTGATGCGTCTGTAAACAATGAAATCGAAAGAAAGAAAGAAATGTTGGATCGGTCAGAAAGTACGTATGTAACGCGTTTTATTGTTCTGTTTATTTTGTGTTTGAAGGAAGTATGATTTAGTAAAACATTTCGAGGACAGACCTCGGTGTGAACGTTATGTTGCAAGCTAATGCAAATACAACTGAACGAAACATCTGGAATAGAACCTTTCACAAATTTCCCATTACAATTTGGGAAACGTAAATCGAGCTAATATTGGTTTTAATCGCTTGCAATACAAAATTCTCTTCATCTATAATTGGGTGAATAAATTGTCGATTGTTACCTAGTCGTTGAAAGTATTGTCGTTCCAGAAACAGTGTTCAAACGTAGAACAAACATCTAACGCATTCTTCTTCACTGTCCGCATTGTCCGTTTCGTTAGGTTTTATTTCGGTCTTTTTAGGAACAGGTGGTCGCCTTTTTTGAATAATGCTGGCACTAGCGTCTTCAGTTATAATGGAGTTAAATTCAGATGTGGAAACTGACTGAATTCCTACTCGTAGTTAAGCTAGACTCCTACCTAAGAGTTCAATCTCTCTAATGCGTTATTGACTTTCATCGTGTATTAGTTTATACAAGTTACTCAAAGCTAGTTCGTGTCTTTACTTTTTTGTTTTTGTATAGCGTCTAGTATGGCCCGAATATTTGGATCCACACCTGTAGCCATAGAGCTAGCAGAAGATGTGTCTTTTGATCTTTTGTTCATAGTGGTTATTGTACTGTCGTTGGAATCTGTACTATTGAAACTGTTGCGACGAGTACGATAGTGCTTAAAAGAATCCAGTTCTTTACCTGGGTATCTTTCCTTTCGTGAATGTTGCTCTGACCAGTTTCAGTTTTGGGTGATGACCGTAGTCTGCTTTTCGTAGAAGTCATTTTCACGCAATGTGAGCTGATCTATGCAGAGGTCCGCTGATCCTTCAATCTTCAGTGATGCGCGTACGCCGAAATCGTGATTTCGTTTACACTGAACCGAATGGATCCTGGCAGGATCGCCAAAATGTCACGTAATATATGACGAGGTAATATATATATGTCGAGTATTAACATTAGAATTTAAGGCGCGTAACGACTCTTCGTTTGAATTAGCCATCGTTTTACGAAACAGAGATTACATTTATACAAGATTTTACAAAATATTATGAATATTGAGTATAATGAATAATAAGATTAACAAACGATAAGCTTAATTAATGATTAGATTAAAGAATAATAAGTTTAACGAATAATAAGGATAACGAATAATATGTTTTACGAAGAATAAGTTTAACGAATGATGAGATTAACGAATAATAGGTTTTACGAATAACAAGTTTAACGAATAATGAATTTAATTAACGCCATTAACAATGTTCCTGGGTTCAAACGAATCCACGGTCAACGGGATAACTATTTACTATGCGTAGAATAATTTCAAACACAAAAAAATACGATTGCTGAGACACTCGGTAAATTCCTCGATGTAACACTTTCCAAGGCGATCACACGAATAAATATCTGATCAAAATCTTTCTCGCTGTACGACTGCATTTGTTTGTTATATGCTCGCTGGATGCATCGAGAAGGTTCCAATCGCCGTTGCTAGGCAGCTTCTGCCAAGGGTTTGTTGTATACTCTTTGGAAGCATCGAGAAAGATCCAAACGCCGTTGCTAGGCAATTTCTGTCTGGAGTTTGATTCCTAATAAAACGTGTGTCCCATTATTTCGACATCTTCAAAGTACAATTCTATGTGATTTCTAGTGAGAACTATACAACCGATCCACGCCTTCGTCAGGCAAAACGTTTATCCCGTGACCGTGGCTACGTTCGGCGACCAGTTGTCACCTCGAACCCACTTTCGCTATCACAAATATCGAACAATTACAATCAGACTGAATGACAACAACCGCCCAATTACAGCTATGATAAAATCCAGGCTAAAGCATTAGAAGACTTTCCCAAAATTGCAAAGGGAAGGCTCCGATTTTCCTTTCATCTCCGACATATATATATAAAAAGGGGCGAATTAACAATAGCCCGTTCGTATACTTTATTCACAAGGCGAGGTAACACTTCAATAGCAAAATACAGACTGACTTACTGACTAAAGGACTGGGATCTTTACCTCCTCACTATGATTCACATATCTCACGGGTGGGAGTTCGGCTACTGTCTATTCTCACCGCTATCGCATGACCAGGTGTTATATGCATATCCTGAGGTCGGCGGATTCCTGGCTTCTGGGCGACGTTACAACAGACGTGTCGGTATCCACTATCGTGAAATCGTATATTTGTTCGATCTTTGGTAAATAATACTCAGTGGAAATAGTATCAGGTAACAGACGGTTCCTTGTTATTCCCTATTCTTTCATTAAGTCATTCATTATTACCACTATCATATATATCAAAAATATCACCGGGTCATTAATTACTACAATAGTTCAAACGAAATTTTTGAATACTCAAACATTTTGTATTTTACATTATACACAGTGAAACTGGTTCATTATTGCGATTTTTCAATAATTTACAACCAGTTAGTAGAGGTAATCGGAACATTCGCCTTCGCGTGATAGTTGCGTGAGATATCGGATAATTTTTGTCAAGAATTGAGTTTAGGAACGGATTTTCATAAGTTATTGTTAAGATTTGCTTCGACTCTCGCGTTTACGAAAATTGAAAATGTGCTCCGCGGTGACAAGATTAACCATGAGGGATATTTCAGGCGTTTTACATTTTAACTGGTAAGATCCCTTGTTTTTAATAAATAAACTGAAATATACGCAAATGAACTGAAGTTGAGATATGTGTAATTTTCTGTGCTGGACTGAGTTAAGTGCGTAGTAGAAATACTTATATGTACATATCAGTGTGTGGAAGTATGTGTGTGTGCTCAGCGTCTCGAAACAAAGGAATGTAAACCGTCAGTCGGTTAAGAGTCGTCGATGAAGAGTCGGAGTCGCGTAAAGAAGGTGCTGAGACGCGTGCAAGTGTGTATCGATAATTATATAAAGAATCGTCCATGTAATAAATATATCATTATTTTAGTAATAACTGTCAATATAAATCTAATGTTCCTATAACATTATTTCGGCTTCAAAGATCCACAATTCTCAACAATTCTCAACATGGTAGCAAAAATCGTGGTTGCCGAGATTTAAGGTTATGGAACCACGTGTAGCCGGGAGTGAATGTATAAAAGTCGATTTATGAAAAGGAATAAAAATTGGAAATAAGTTCTGAAGAGATAAAAAAGGCTATTGGTAGAATAAATAAAAAGATTCTGGATAATAAAGAGAATTATTTTTGAAAAAAGAAAAAAAAGGTGTGAATATAGAAAACGAATCAAGATGCCAAGGGACGACGAAATTAAGGTTCAAATATTCGATGGACGTGATTACAGAATGTGGAAGAAAAGAATATTAATGTATCTAAAGTGTAAAAAATGTTATGAACCGGCTACACGAGAGAAAATGGACACGGATGCGCAAGATAAGTGGGATGAAAAGAATCAATGGGCGATGAACTACATCTATAGTAGTATAACGAATGAGCAACTAGAATTTGTTGGTGATCAAGACACTGCTTTAAAAATAATGCAAAAGTTTGATGAGATGTATATGAAGGAATCAACAGCAGTGCAAACTTCTATAAGAAGTAGACTAGACATGATGAGGCTGAAAGACTTTGAAGAATCAAATTCATTTTTCACGGAATTTGAAAAAACGATCAATGAATTAAAGAGTGCTGGCGCAAATGTAAGCGAACGTGAAAAACTCGACTACATGCTGAAAGCACTACCGGAATCATTGAGCTATGTTGGTGACTTAATCGACTCAGTGAAAGAAAGTGATCGGACTTGTGAATTTTTGAAAAATAAAATTATAATGTGGGAAACGCGTAGCAAGAAAGAAAGTGATAGAACAAAGTCAAATGTATTTACAGCCGAAAAAAAGGACATAAAGTGCTATGGCTGTGGAAAGTACGGTCACATGGCAAAAAATTGCACAAACACGTATAGAGGCGGAAACAATGGCGGAAATAATGGAAGAACGCAACAGCAAGGAGGTGCGTATCAGCCGCAGCAGAATAGGGGTCGTGGCGAACGAAGTTTTGGCCAAAGAAGACGAGGATACGGCCAACGAGGATTTGGACAACGAGGACAAAGCAGAGGCCGGCAACAACGCTACTACGAGGCAAGTCAACACGACGCAAATTATTCACACAACGAGGGCTACGACGATCAAGAAATTGGATCTTTCCTAACGAGAGTAGAGCGCGAAAATAATAAAAATGAAATTACGGTATGTACTAGCGATACGCGAAAAATAGATTGGATATTGGATAGTGGATGTTCAGATCACATTATAAATAATGACTCTTATTTTGTTGAGTACGAAAATTTAAAAAACCCGATAAATGTAAAGTTAGGAGACGGTAGAATTTTAAAAGGAACAAAAGTCGGAAAAATTTTAACTTACTTTGAAGTAAACAAAAGGAGGATCAAAATTACAATGTCTAATGTATTTTACGTGAAAGAAATGGATAATAACTTAATTAGCTATGCGAGAGTAACGAATGAAAATAAGATAGTCTCAGCAGGAAATACTTTAAAGATATATAACAAATACAGAAAGTTGATAGGGATAGCATTCAAAGATCATAGTTTATATAAGATAAGTAGTTACATTGAAAGGCAAGAATCTCATGCTAAAAATGTAGAAAAAATGACGAATAAAGAAAAATTTCATAGGATCTTAGGACATATAAATTTTAATTATTTAGATACAATGTGTAAGAAAAAATTAGTTGAGGGAATGCCAGAAAAATTTGAGCAAGTACAATTAAAATGTGGTACATGTATCCAAAATAAAATGCATAATTTACCCTTCCAAAATAACCGTAGAAGAGCACGCGAGATTTCAGAATTAGTACATACTGATTTAAATGGACCTCATAATAATACCGGGTTTGATGGATCCAAATATTTCTTGACATTTATAGATGACTACAGTAAGTGTGCATTGATTTATACTTTGAAATCAAAAGGTGAAGTTTACAATTGCTTCCTTGATTACATAAACAAAGTCGAAAATATTACTGGTAAGAAGATAAAGAGATTAAGATGCGATAATGGAAAAGAATATATGAACAAAAACATGTACGATCTAACTAGGGAAAAGGGAATTGTCGTAGAACCATGCCCACCTTATGTTCACGAGTTAAATGGAACAGCTGAGCGCTACAATAGAACAATCATGAATTCCGCTAGATGCTTATTACATGATTCAAAGCTGAATATTAAATATTGACCGGAAATAGTTAGAGCCGCGGCGTACTTAAAAAATAGAACCGTTACAAACACATATGAAAATAAAACACCATTTGAAATATTTTTAAAAAGGAAACCGAATATAAATAATTTAAGATTGTACGGAAGTAGAGTTTTCGTAAGAATACCCGAAGTTAAAAGAAATTCGAAATGGGACAAAAAAGCAGACACTGGGATACTTGTAGGTTATGAAAACAATGGATATAGGATACTAGTTAATAATAAAATTGTAATTGCAAGTGTCAAGGCGACTATCAAGGCGACCGTTGGAATGCAGCGAAAGCGTAATTATATCTCACATACTTTAGCCATCGAAACAGTAACTAAGCAGTAACGGAATCCCTATGCATCCGGCATCCAGCTATAACCCCTCCACAGGAACCAAATTCTTGATATAAAAATACCTCCCAAGTCAGTACTCGATTCTATTCGGTTCTATAAAAACATTCTGTATCGTTACTCTGTCAGTTTCTAATAAATTTTGTAATAACGTTCATAATTGAAGTACGAATCTCTCACCTTACTTGCGGAACGTGAAATTACCCCGAATCGACGTGACAAAATTGGTGATCCTGCCAGGATCCATTCATCGCATCAAGAGGAAACTTCAATGGGAACTCTACGGAATTCTACAGCGAAGGACCACGGTCACCTCCTTGATCAAAAGAAGGATCTACAAAGAATCTCGGTAAGCTGGCTTTCGTACATTATCGAAACCGTAAACCCGAAATACGTTCTGAAGATAGTGACTTTTCTTCCGCCGAAAGTGTCGTATTTCTCAGCATGAACCCAACTGACAAGAGTACCGCTAAACAAAACGAACTAATCGCTACCCTGATCGAACAATTTGAAAGCCTAACTCACGAGTTTAAGAGCTTTAGAAATAACACCGATCAGAACATTAAAAACATAAAGGAATTTGCGGAAACTAGTGATAGAAACCGCTCGAAAGAAATACGCGATCTTGTAAAAACCATGGAAATAAAATACGATACCGAGACCGACCAGTCGCTAATGAACACCCATTTAGAAACCGCTGCTGATAACGTAACGGATGACGAAACCGACGGACCGAACGCTTCACAAAAACCGCGAACCGCATCTAACCGCGCCGCGACTAAACCAAGAAACAACTACAATGAAGATCAAGGGCTCGAAGCAGATAAGGCCATACGAACTGTCGAGACACTACGGGGTCGAGATGACGTAGGCGTTGAAGATTTCATTTTATCGGTCCGCAAAGCAAGAGCTAGGTGCAAGGCAAGTGACAGAGAGTTATTATTAGATCTCATACTGATCGAAAGGATTACCGACAACGCGAAACGAAACATACGATATCTAAAAATCAACTCGTTCGAAGACTTATATTCATGCTTAAGACAACACGTATTAACACCAACAACTATTAGCAATTGTAGGGACAAATTAAAGAATTTAAAACAAGGGGCAACAGAAAGTGTACAATCTTTCAACTCCAGATTCCGACAACAGCTAAACGAATTAAATTACGCAGTTCAAAACGAAAACCGCAAACCAACAGAACGACGCGTAGCTATAGATATTGAAGAACGCGAAGCACTTAAAACCTATTTGCTCAACTTACGATATGAGATAGGACAGATGGTAGTATCTAGCGATCCAAAGAACCTGAACCTTGCCCAACAACTAGCAGCTGATAGAGAACAATGGTTACGAGAAGCAAATCGTGTCGCCAACCGCCAAAAAAATCAATCTCACAACACTACACTAGTATCCAAGCGAACTACTACCGATCCACAACCACAATCTTTTGCTCAGCTACCTAGCCGACCATTAGACGACCGCATGAAACCGAAGTGTCCAAAGTGTTTACGAACTGGACACACAGCCAAAAACTGCTACTCTCGAAATTTTCCATTCGCCAACCAAGGAAAGATTCCACCTCGAGTAAACCAAACAACGGAGAACCCAGAGGAAGCTTACCTCGAGTCAACTGCACTACCACTGGAAGATTACTATCAATCGTACTGCAACGAAGAGACGGAGGAAGAGCCAGATTCCTCATCGATACCGGAGCAGGAATCAACCTTATAAAAAGAAAAAGCCTCACTAAACGTCCAAACCTCTAACCCAAAGACCTTCCTAATGGGAAATGACAAACATACCACTAACAAAATTTGCAATTTAACCATGCTTAAGAAAAATCATCAATTCCACGTAGTCCCTAACAACTTTCCTCTAATCGAAGATGGAATAATCGGACTCCCATTCCTTACAAAGTACCAATACAGCGTCACTAACAATAAACTAACCTTAGACGAAATTATATTACCATTCCAGAAAACCGATAGCGAGATAAAACCAGGCGAAACTTTAATTTCAACCCAATACATCGAAGGAAAGCCCACAGCAGTATGTTTCATCAACACTGGTAAGCAAATCTGTCACATTACAAACGAAATAGAGAAACCCGATAAACTAAGCCAAATTAATAAATTCGCACAAATAATACGTACCAAACATATTGATCCAGAACTTCGAGAACCCCTTGAGAAAATCCTCA
Source organism: Bombus sylvicola (assembly GCA_019677175.1). Classification (NCBI taxonomy): domain Eukaryota; kingdom Metazoa; phylum Arthropoda; class Insecta; order Hymenoptera; family Apidae; genus Bombus; species Bombus sylvicola. The sequence goes on from JACSOB010000116.1 coordinate 148,792, forward strand.
TCAATTACTTAGATGTTTTTAATATGGAAACAGACTCATTACCATGTACGAACTTGACAGAACATACAATCACACTCAAGACAGACAAACCTATAAACATCAAATCTTATAGACCGCCCGAATGTCATAAAAAAGAAATCGAGACTCAAATCAACGACATGTTAGACAAACAAATCATAGAACCATCGGACAGTCCATATAACGCACCAATTTGGGTAGTTCCAAAGAAATTAGACGCATCAGGCAAACAAAAATGGAGAATCGTTATAGATTTTAGAAAATTAAACGAGCAAACAGACCAAGACGCATATCCTTTACCAAATTCGGACGAAATACTCGATCACTTAGGCAAAGCTAAATTTTTCTCAGCCCTAGACCTCTCGTCAGGATTTCACCAGATACCTATGGAGCAAAATTCCAAAAAATATACTGCATTCTCAACCCCACAGGGTCGCTTCCACTATAATCGCATGCCCTTCGGTCTAAAAAACGCACCGGCGACGTTTCAACGTATGATGGATACCGCGCTACGAGGGTTAATAGGAAATAACTGTTTTGTATACCTAGATGATATTATAATATTCGGGAGCACCATCCAAGAACATAACCGAAATCTAGCCATTATACTAGACAGACTACAAAATTTAGGATTAAAATTACAACCGGACAAATGCGAATTTTTGAAACCAGAATTGGAATACCTAGGACACGTAGTAACAAAAGAGGGAGTAAAACCTAATCCCAAAAAGATTCAAGCCGTGAAAGACTTTAAAACGCCAAAAACCGCGACCCACATAAAATCATTCTTAGGACTCGTTGGATATTATAGAAAATTTATACGTAATTTTTCTAAAATCGCGAAACCACTGACAGATCTCACAAAAAAGGACACTCCATTCCATTGGACCGATAAACAACAACTTGCATTTGACACACTAAAACAAAAACTCTGCGAAGCCCCTGTACTACAATATCCAGACTTCGACAAAACATTCACATTAACAACAGACGCAAGTAACGAAGGGTTAGGAGCAATACTCTCCCAAGACGGACATCCATGCTGTTACATATCCCGAACTTTGAACCCTCCTGAAAAAAATTATTCCACGACCGAGAAAGAGTTATTAGCAATAGTATGGTCAGTCAAAAGACTAAGACAATACCTACTTGGTAGAAAATTTAAAATTCAAAGTGATCATCAAGCCTTGAAATGGTTAAAGAATGTTAAAGATCCCTCATCGAGACTTATGCGATGGCGTCTAAGACTCGAGGAGTACGATTATGAAATCGAATACAAAAAAGGAAAAGAAAATACGGCTGCAGATGCTCTATCTCGATTGTATCCTATCACTAATGAAGAACTCCAACCCAATGTAGAAAACCCGGACTATTATGACGAGTATATAGACTGGAAAATCAATATCACCCCAGCTCCGATAACTCAAAAACCTAACAGACCACACTTTAAACAAATTACAAAGACTGAACTAGGAGACTTTAACGAACAGCATTGGTTGCGTCAATTAACCAAACACTTTATTAAACACCGAACCGGACACTTACAAATAGGAATAAACGACAATAGCTTCAGTACGTTAGAAAAGGTAAATATTCAACTCATGCTAAGGTTTCTAACCACTAGATTCCCTCAAATTAAATTAATATTTGGACAAGATCCGCCAGTAGACTACGATAACGAACAAAAACAAACGATACTACGTGAAAATCATAACGAAATAGTAGGACACTTAGGTATACACCGCACCGTGAAACGAATACAAGAGCACCATCACTGGACAAACCTAGAACAAGACGTTACAGAATTCATACAAAACTGCGAAACCTGCCAACAAGAAAAGCTAAATCGTATCAGGGCCAAAGAACAACCTATAATAACTGACACACCCCTTAATCCTAATGACAAAATCGCAATGGACATATTCGGACCTCTCACCAAAACCAAACGGGGCAATCAGTTTATTCTGTCTATCCAAGATCAATTAACCAAATATCTCATCCTCATACCCTTAAAAGACCAAACAGCCAACTCAATCATTAACGAACTTTTGGATCACTATGTGTATATATTTTCGCACCAAAAAGTATTCTCACGGACATGGGACGAAATTTCGTATGTAAATTGATGGACACATTTGAAAAAGCTTTCAAAATCCGACATATAAAAACCACTTCTTTCCATCCACAATCTAACGGATCCCTTGAACGAACGCATGCCGTAGTAAAGGACCTTATTCGAACTTGTACGACCGACCGACAGAACGACTGGGATGAAAACTTAAAATTAATATGCATGGGATATAATACTTCAGTACACGAGACGACCGGACATACCCCATTCGAATTAACATTTGGACGACAAGCTAACATGCCATCCTCAATATCAACCACTCCTAGCCTAACTAGAGAACAATTGTTTAACCTCTGGAAAAATCGACATAACGCCTATATAGCTAAAGCAAGACGAATTACCGAATCTAACAAAAAGCGATATCAAAGAGATCAAGTACGAAAAATTATTAAAACACAGACGATATTCCGAGTTAAAGATAAAGTATGGGTACATAACGATCACAAAACTAACAAACTAGACCACGAATGGCTGGGACCTGCAGAAATCCTCTCATCCAATCCACCCACCTATCTTATCAAATATTCCAATGGTCACACGCAAAGAATCCACGGTAACAGGCTAAAACCCTACCTTTCCGGAAGAAGACCATAATATGGATCATCATAATAACTAAAATTTATCCGATACCGTCTAAACAAAACTCTGTATTCATTGCGCCTGTAATAGAAACCGACTTGATACTAACCGACTCAGAACAATACACCTTTGCCGATAGTCACTACTTAAATAAATATTATAAACGAACAGCAATCATCCACATTTGTAAAAGAACTCAACGAGTCACAATAGAATCAATTCACCTGAATGCAGATCAGAATTAATTAATAATCGACAGACAGTCAAAACTTGCCCGACTGCTGTCTTCAAGCTGGAAGAATTGACGTTCGTACCTTTGCAGACGGAAAACCATTATATTATTATTCTTGCGAAAAAATGTACAAATGTAAACTTTTCGAATGTCTACGCCGATCACTTCCTAAAAATGTATGTATCAAAATACTCTGCCCTACCGCTCGCGTAAACAGGATCGAACAAAACATCAACAGTACCAAGGCCGGTCACCTTCCAAAATATCACCGAAGACGAAGATGAGGGGATCATTCAACTTGGAAGCCCCACCAGAGCCTTACGCTTTAGCGGAGCAAAGCGAAGCTAAAGGGGGGGGAATGTCAAGGCGACTATCAAGGCGACCGTTGGAATGCAGCGAAAGCGTAATTATATCTCACATACTTTAGCCATCGAAACAGTAACTAAGCAGTAACGGAATCCCTATGCATCCGGCATCCAGCTATAACCCCTCCACAGGAACCAAATTCTTGATATAAAAAATACCTCCCAAGTCAGTACTCGATTCTACTCGGTTCTATTAAAAACATTCTGTATCGTTACTCTGTCAGTTTCTAATAAATTTTGTAATAACGTTCATAATTGAAGTACGAATCTCTCACCTTACTTGCGGAACGTGAAATTACCCCGAATCGACGTGACACAAGACACGTAGAATTTATAGGTGAAGATGATAATTTAGTAGGATTTCGAGGAGAAGACGGACCAGGCAATGAGACAGAAAAGGTTTTTGACGAACATTCGGATGTAAACGAAAAGGTCGAGCAGGTTGCAATAAAAAAGAAGAGAAATTTAAGTAACGAATCAGAAGAAAAACTTGAGGACACAGAAAATAATTTGAGAAGGTCAGGACGGGAAAGAAAGAAACCTCAAAGATATGGCCAAACGAGCTCATATTTCATTTATGTGAATATAGTTAGTGCAAACAGTCCTCAAACCTATGAAGAAGCTTTAAGTGGAGACGACAGCGGTTCATGGAAAGAAGCAATGGATCGAGAAATGAATAGTTTAATGAAAAATAAGACCTGGCAATTAGTAGAGAAACCAAAAGACAAAAAAGTATTAGACTTGAAATGGATATATACGAATAAATCTGATAATCGTAAGAAAGCGCGACTAGTTGTTCGAGGCTTCCAACAAAAGGAAGTACTGGAAGATTTATACTCTCCAGTAGCAAAAATGCAAACGTTGAAGTTATTACTATCTTATTGTTGTCAATATGGTTTGACGATTATGCAAATGTTACGACCGTTCGCGGAGAGACGCGGTCGCTAGGAAAACGCGTCAGCGAGAGGCGTAAATTCTCGCTACGATTCGGTTAATCGACGCCGCGAAATAGTCGTCCCCCTGTTTCGGTTAAGATAACAGAGGTGGTTAATTGAATGTAACACGGTGTAAGGTTATATCACAGTTTATTCTCACAACTTGTAAATGAAACAGTTACGCTGGTGCGTATGTATAAGATGAATGAGTGACTGATCTACGGGTGTATCCCGGTCTAAGGATGTTGACTGTTCGACGGATGGAAAATCAGTGATGTTCGGAGACGATGCCGTGGCGGAGGAAAACTAAGGATGGGTGTGTCTAGCGCACGGAATCATCGGATTTGTGGGTGATGATTTTGGCTAAGAGAGTGAGGGAAGTAGGCTTCGTTGTTAATTGGTGAAAACGAAGGTTGGTGGACTAGGAAGGGTCTTAGCAGCCCTCGAGAGAAAGTGGCTAGTGGGAGGAAAGTTGCATCATACGTGAGAAAAACTAACTTTCCCTTGTCAAGCCGTAGTAGACAATGGTCTTTAGAAATGGTACGGAAAACAGATATTTGTTCGGTTTGAAGGACCTCGACTAGGAAATTCCTGAGATTTATGGCGGATACTTGAGAATAGTGAGGGAACGCAGTAACTATCCGAAGACATCCGGTTGCCATATTTTCCGCGGTGTGTGGCCTGGTCTAGGTAGTGTTACGCGACGTAACATACTCCCCCCGTTGAGAGGGTACCGATCAAAAGTTCTGTAAAGGTAAAATTAATTTGAGCTGTCGCCCAAGTCCTTGTCGATTGTTGGGTATTCGTATGCCGCTGGATCGGGTTGGCTCGGTAGTGTGACGAGCCGCTTGCACCTTGGTCCAGGTTGCTCTTTGCCGTATGAACGGCAACCGTCCGGATAATGCTGTCGTCCTCAGGGTGAACATGGCGATGCGGCCGAAGGCACGTTGCCTTGAGGGCACGTTGTCTCCCTCGTAGTCTAGGTCGCCGCCTTCCTCGTCGTTGCCGAGCGATTTCCAGTTGAAGTTCACGACCCAGGAAGTATCGTGAACCAGCTCGGCCCATGAAGTATCGTGGAGCACCTCGGTCCTGGAGGTGTTGTACATCTCGCCAATTTCACAAAGGCACGTGAAAGCCGCATGTAGATGCGTTGTGGAGGCGTGGAGGACGTCTATGGTTGATTGGGGGCCAGGGCTCCCCCCGCTGACCCATCCGTATCGCGCCTTCTTGATGATGCCTTGTGGTTGGACCGGCGTGGTCCAATTATCGGCTAAAGACAAAATCGGGGACGTCTTACCTTCCGTTTGATTAGGTTCGGATCTGTAGTGGGAAGATTTTGCATCTCGGTCCAAGATGCTCGTCTCCGAATGAGTTGTTATCGTCAGTAGCTGCCGTAGCTGCCAGGGGACAGTGATGGCCATGCCTAAGGATTGTTGCGTTGAAAGCGTGTTGTCCATCTGGTAGTCTGGATCATCGTCGTCCTCGTTTTTTCCAAGACATTTCCAGTTGAAATTCACGACCCAGGAAGTGTCGTGGATCTTGCTTCTGGAGGTGTCGTTAAACACCTCGGCCCAGGAAGTGTCGTTGAAAGGAACGTCGGTGGTGCTTGGTGAAGATTCATCAAACACGGTGCGGAGTTTTGAGGTTTGGATCTTATCCCTGATTGAGCCGTGATGTGGCACGTAGTAGCTGTTGTCTGAGGGATGATCTGTCTTGGAAATGTGAACGATGTCTGCAGTGGATTGGGAGAGTGGTCTCCCCCCGATGACCTGCCCGAATCGCATTCTCTTGATGATTCTTGGTAGAGAAGAAGCGTTGGGCGTCGTGATTGGGACTTGTCTTGCCATTGGAGAGTGTAGTAGCGTCGCTGCAGCCACGGGTGACTTCGGGGAGAAGTCTGCGGTAGGCGATTTTTCGGTGTGGCGTTCTGTGAACTCAGTAGAGAATCGTTGGGATCAGATGGAATGTTCTGTAAATTACCGATGCCGTTTGAGTGATTAGTCATGATGGTAACAA